>VZRV01001389.1:0-36713 GCA_013398115.1 Falcunculus frontatus | reverse complement strand
GCTCCCGGAGCCGCTGGCAGGGCTGTGAGCTGGTGGAGGTGCTGGGCTCTGCTTTGGTAGCATGTCCCCTTCCGCCGCTTCTACGCATTAATGCAGATACGAGTGTGAGACCCACGCCCCTGTCTCTGTCAGCCCACAGGCTCCCGGAACATTCCCTTTGCTCCTTTCTTGGCCGCCTTGGTAAGACAACGTACTGAGATTTTTCTGTCTTCTTTGCCTTGGTGCTACAGAAAGGATTCTGGGTGTCACTGCAGAGAGTGGAGCCACGTTTTTGTTATCTCTAAAAAACCCTTTTTTTAGCAAGAGCATCTCAATATATTGACAAGGGCTGACTGGAACAAGTGAGCCCCCCAGCTGTGTGCTGCCAAGGAATGGAAAAGGCTCTTTGGCATCTTGCCTAGTAACAAAATGTGTGGGCTTTCCATGGACAGGGTCTCTAGGCAGGAAAGGGATGCATGGCACGGGGGCCTTTTCTCTGTGCTCTTGCTGAATTCAGGCAAGAGGCCCAGCAGCTGCAAGAGAGGTTTGCAGCACTGATCCCTAAGGATATCCACTTTCCTGAACAACCAGCCAACCCCAGGACCTTGGGACCTCTATTCCATTACCCCTTCTAACTCTGTCTTGAGGCTGTCATTCCTGGGAATGCAGAAGGCCAAGGCAGAGAAAAGTAAAATCACATCCCCAAAATCCAGTAGGTGGAAATTTGAGTCTTCTGCATGCCAGGCACAGGATGAACACTAAAAAGCACCGGGTTCTACTCTCCCAGCCTCAAAGTACCGAAAAGCCAGAGTAAGCTCTGTCCCATCAGACACAGGGAGTCAAGGCAGATACACAATAAGAGAAATAGAAGCACGATTAAGAATGATCTACCACAGCAGATTTTATTGCCACTGGTTGTAGGCTGGTAATTTTTGCACAGCCAGGATCATTTCCATTGCAAAAGGTGGTTATGTCCCCAAATCCTTCTGTCCCAGACAAAACAAGGCTGGGGTCACTGCCATGAAAAACATGCTTCACCTCTAGAGTCAGCCAGAAGACAGGTCCCTGTCCAGAACTGTTTTCAAGGTGGAAAAGGATCATTTGTTCCTGCTTAATTTAAAGACAGAAATTTGTGGCTGAAATCAATTTCTGTGGCTTTAATTGGCCACAGAGACAGCCCTTGAATATAATTGTGTTAGACCAGAAAATAGTCTCCATTTTACCAGTAAATTATCAGTAAATAAATCAGGGCAGCTGCAGCATTGAGAGACAAAGTGAGGGATTGGACACCTGCTTTTCTGTCTAGACCCTTCTGTGACTTGCTAGAGGGTTGCAAGTGCTAAGAGTGGCGCTGGAACGTTCCCAGAAGCAGCTGCTGGAGGTAGAAGGCTAATGGTGTCCGTCCCCTCATTATACCTATAGTGTTATCCATGGGGTAGGCAGAAGGTGAAACTCAGTCCTCAATTCTAAATGGACAAGACACCCAGCAGAGAATGTGTTTTGTGTCACTTACAAATGATGCAAGGCACCTGGAAAGAAATTCCTTCTCATCTGCTTGACTCTGGAACAGCTATGCACTTTCTCTACACAGTGCTGTCTCTCATGTTGCCCATACACACCCAGCTTCCACTCCTTTTCTACTTGTGCAAGGTGTGCACGAAGCAAGGAGCTATGAACTATCCATACCAACTAATGGTAATTAAATATTCCCACTCATTACTCTCTGCATCACACAGGAAAAAGTGTACAGCAGTGGGATCTCAGGATTTACATGAGATGTGCAGCTTATTGACATTCAAATGTTCTTCAACTTTGCCCTTTTTTGCAGTGGCAGTTTTCTGGCATTAACTCATTTCCTGTGAGCTACTGTTAGGAGGAAAGGAGCAAAGCAAAACAGCAATTCGGATCACAACTCATCCTGACCTCAAATTCCTTTGCCTTCCTTTCAAAGTTCAGAGAACTGAGAAAGTCCCAGACTCCTGAGGGGATAGAAGGCCTGACACCTATGATGCAAAGCCAACTCATGACACGTATTTCCTTTACTGAAAATATGAATACAAAGATCACTGAAGACACTGGTTTTGGTCAAGGACAATAAATGTGTTTAAAGCATGATTACAAATAAACAAAATTCAGTTAAAGGCTTAACATTAGACTGTACAAAACACACCTCTAGACAGATGGAGCTTTCCCTTTATAAAATTGGAAAAATCATGGTCTGTGTCTCCAGAGGGGGGAAAAGCACCATGACCAGGTCTTACTGGCAAAACTGAGTGGGGAAACAAAAGCATACCGGCCCTTTGCAATAAGTGGCAACAGGTAAAATTGACTTTGGATCTCTTTTAATGAAGTTACAAAGGCAATCTGACAAACAACCCATACATCACTCATGGACACACAAAGGTTTAGAATTCAACAGCTCTGTTTTTCTAAACGAAGCAATTGCCCCCAAGTTTGTCCCACGATCCCACTGATATCTGACTACTTCACTGATTGGTGAAGATCAGCTCGTCTTAAGAGCCTTGCAGACCTGGGGTCCTTCAGAAACTTCCTCCTTCCTGGCATTTCAGGCACTGAGGAAACCAGTGCCAGTTCTGTGGGCTGAATCCCTCCCTGAGCCACAAGCCTGCTGCGTGTGAAGTAGAAAGCACTGTCACCACACACCAGGGTGTGTTGTTGATGAAAAATGCAAAGCTCAAGCTTGCAGTGAAGAGGCAACTGCTGCAGTTAGCAGAGATAGTGGGTAGAAAAAAGAAATGGGGACTTCTCTGGATGGAAAATTTAAACTCTGGAAGGAAAATGTAAAGTTTCAATTTTAATTTAAAGCCTTCAATGAGTAGCCTACTCAGCAAAGCACAGTATCCTTCTTTTCATAAGAAGTGCTCTTTCCAAGCCCTGCCTAGCTCTGTTTTTACCAGACTCAGGGTGCCATTACATGAGCTGGGCACAGGCTGTCAGCTCCAAGAGCCAATGCTGGGACACTTGCAGAAGTGCAGTTTTGCCAAGAAACTGAGGCTGCCCAGCACAAGCTGTGTCTACTACAGAACACCATGTGGGCAGCACAGGAGCACCATGTGCTCTCTTGGAATACCCCAAGGGGGCCTCTGAGCAGATGGACATCCCAAGCACCATAGCTCAGCTGTAGAAATAAAGTTTGTATGGAAAGGACCTCAAGGATCATCTAGTTACAACCCCCCTGCCATGGGCAGGGACACCTTCCACTATATCAGGTTTCTCAGAGCCCCATCCAGCCTGGCCTTGAACATTTTCAGGGATGGGGCATCCACACCTTCCTGTCCGCACCACAGCTGGTACAGCTGTGAATTTATTGTGCTTCTGCGGCTTCCTGGTCTGCCTGGAACCTCCCTGGCAGCCATGGTCCCTAAGTCCATGCAAGCTGAGACAACAGGCGAGGGAGTGCACCCATCTCTCATTTTCCCTGAGCACAGGAATGGGATGACAAATGTCCCAATGCACCAAAGCACATTGCTCCTCACACAGACAGTGTCTGTGAGACAGTTCAGATGAAATAAACCATGGGTCTGTGACCACTGGGACAACACACACAGAAATTTCAGGTCAACAAGACAAGGAAATTCTATGTCCACAATGTAAGAAATGCTTTCTTGACTAAAAGGAAAGTGTGTAATCTTGTTCAAAAGGAATTTTTCTTCCTCCACACTATTATTTCAGACTACGTGGAGACAACTTGTTTAAACAAGGGAGTGTACTTTTTCTGTCAAAAACATTAACTCTTGTTTGCTTCCCACTTGAAAATTACTCAAGGAAGCAGGTTGGATTTTTTCCCTATTGCAATGGCAATAAAGTGGTGTCTATCTCCTAAAATATTAACATCCTGTCAACTCTATCAAACCTTCAAACTTTCTGATCTTCAACTTCCCAAAAAGTCCACAGGGTGTCTACTTAACTTATGTAAAAATGCATTTCAGTCAGAAGGATGGAATATTTAACAAAGCATAATATTCCTTACTGTATTATTCAGTCCCTAGAGACATTTAAAATATTTTTTTTTAAAAAAGCAAATGCAGCTTGTGTCCTCAGAGGAACTCCAGGATCTAAGACAATGCACCTGTCTTTGAGAACACATCACATTTCAAATAGCCTGCTTCCCACTGTGGTACCAGACTCTCTGCTGGCCAAAAAATTCACCACTCCTTTCCCAGTCCTATAGATCACCTAGCCATTTCCCTCCTGCCTTTCCTGCCTCCAGTTAGGTGCACAAGTTGTCTTTCCAGTGCATAGTCCCACTGGAAAAAGCAATGTTGCTCTAATTAAATTCAGGAATAAGTAACCCTACTAGCAAATTCTTCTGTACAGCCCAAATATAAGGAGTGCTTCAAATGGAATGTGTTCATGATCAAATGAATCCAAAAATAAAACACTGACTATGTTAGTTGCAATTTTGAAAGCATATGAAAGATGAAGGCTATTCTTCCCTGCTATTCTGAGATTGCTGGTCTGGAATGCTGCTATCACTTTCCACAAGACATCTAAGAGGCACTTTTTTTAGTGGACTGTGCAGTTTGTGGGTACCCACATGGCACTTAACTCTTTGGTAAATCAGCATGGCAGCAATGCACTGAGGACATGTAGGAAGTCCAGTCATGGGCTTTGGGGCTCCTTTTTGCAGCTGCAAGTGCTGGTGCTGGGTTACCTAGGTGGGACATGAAGGGTCACAGGCTCACCATCTCTGGGAAGTCCCAGGACACATGGTGGTAGCAACAAATCGATATGAGGGAAGCCAAAGGAGGTATTAGACGAATGGGTAAAGTCAAGGAAGAATTATCAGACTAGCCATGTCCTCATTTCCCTAATAATGCATATGAAACACCTACTAGAATACCCAGCATTGCTGAAAAGGCACCACAGTTGCAGTGAAATACAGCTGCTTGGACTCAGATATCCAAGCTGAAGGAAAAACTGAAGAAGTGTTTTCCAGGGCTTCTTTTAAAACAGCAAGAAGCATTGTATGAAAAACATTTCCCTGTACAATAACATTAAAATGAGGAACATTAACATCTGTATCTTGCTTCAGCTCGTGTTACGTTTCAGCATAGCTCATGGAAACCACCAATGGCTGCTCTACAACAGCCCTGAGAGCAAGGAAAAGGAGTTCACCGACTGTGTAAAACTGCAGACTGCTCCTAGCCCTGTGCATCTCCAAGTATGTTGTGGAGTGGAAAATCTTGTCCCCCTAGAAGGAAACAGTTCTTAAAAAAACACCAAGAGAGAACTATGTTGTTTGCCTGGTTATTTGAGACATTTCACATTTCCGGAGAGAAATTCCAGAGCCGCCTGTTATGAGGAACTCTTCTCCTTGTATTTCTGGTAAGCATCCAGTATCTCCTTGACAACACTTGGATCATCAAGTGTGGTGACATCTCCCATGTTGCTTGACTGTTCAGCGACTACTTTCCTCAGCAGCCTTCTCATGATCTTCCCTGATCGGGTTTTAGGGAGGCGCTTTACCACCTGCAAAGAAGGGAAAGACAAACCCTTCATAGAATTTGAGTCCTGCTGGAAACCACAAGGAAATCTGGCTGAACTATCCTAAGCCTGGCACACTTTTCATGGCCACAGCTCCTTTGAGGCTCCAGGGAAACAGACCATTGAGCACACTAGGTTATGTCCAAAGGAAGGAATGTCACTAGCATCAATTCCTTGTGCTATACATTTTATTCTTATTTTAAGTGGATTTTGTTCCCCATTGCCACGTCCAGGCTGCGTGCTGCAGGACACACAGCTCTTTTAGGAATCAGGTCCTGAATATGCTGTTAACTATTGAAATCTAATGACACATGAAAACTTAGGCACCAATGGTAACACAAATCTCAACACATTACCAGAACAGACAGAAATATATATATTCAGCTTTACAGGGCAGGAATATAAAGCAACACAATTCTGCACACCAGCTGCAGGGTCTCCTACTCAAGGGATATCTCCTGTCTGCTGATGTTTCTCTCTGCCTGGTATCTGTCAGCCTACACACCTTCCTTCATAACCAGAACAATCTTAAATGCCTTGGCTATGCCTCCTAGGAAGGACTTAGCAGCAAATTCAAAGGCTTTAGCATAAATCTGAGCCTGATGAAGAGTTCTCAGACACTGAGCAGAGACACCAACAGGTCTCACATTTTGCTACATAATCAGGCGAGTAGGCTACAAAACTCTATAGCATTAACTGACATGCAAGGAAAGAGTTAGAGGACTTCTCTGCAGGACTACCCCGAAACACAGGGAAATGGAGGCACTCCCTTGCACACCTGCAAGTTCTGGAAGCTTCTCCAACCCACTGAGGCTATCCTGGGCTGTTCCAAGTTGAAGGAGCCACCCTTGCCTGCTCCTGTTGTATTCTGTTACCTGTGCCTTGGTGTCCACCTTACATGCATGTGGCTAAAGCAGAGCCCCTCAAAGAAGTGTCTGGTCACTGCCTCCAAGAAGAGAGAAATGGATGCAGGCAGACCTTGGGGGACAGCTAAGGGGCAGCTTTGTGAACTCTCCCCTAACATACAAAGGGAGCTGCTGAAAGGTGAGGAGGCTTGAGACAGAGCCTGGAGCTCATCAGTGCTTCCAGGGCCAGGCCTGCTGTGCAACAGAAGCACAGCCAGTGCTTTGAGATCTGATGCTGATGCTATCACTGCAAGCTAGCTGGGCAGTGTCACTGCCTCTCAGTGCCTCTCTCACATGCGCACAGACCACTGCACCTGCCCTCCCTCTCCCTGGATCCCTCCAGCCAGTTCTGTTTCCCTGCCTCTTTATCCTGCCAGGGGAGGACAACAGCAGCACTGCAGGTAGGACGGTGAGGGTTGCTTGATGAGACCATTTCCTGTTGCTGGTACCAGTTTCAGTCTCCCACTTACCAGAATGTGGTCAGGCACAGCATACTTTGCTATCTTGGAAGCCACTATGGTTTTGAGCTCTTCTTTGATATGGTCTACATGAGCTGTCTGTTCCTTTAGCACTATGAAAGCAAAGGCACCTGGAAGGCAAATGAGCAGAAGCCACAAACCTCATATTAGGTACTGTCTGGAAAGACCAAGGAAGGTTTCAAATCATTCCTATGCACAATCTAGGGACCGACAAGAAAACCATTGATCGTTTTTACAAAAGCAAGTCGGACTCCAGCCCTCAAATGATGGTCCAGCCTTTTCTCGGCATCTGTGACTGATCTCAGTGACAATGACAAGTCAGCATAAATTACCAAGTGTTACTGGGATCAAAAGTTGGCCAGCATAAATCAGCTATTCCCATTTTGTTCAAAGGATATTTCTAAGCACAGTCCTGTAAAAGGAAGCTCTACCATACACATAAACACAATGTATAAAAACAGTTTAGGGAGTAATACCCAGGTTAGGAAGATGTAGCTATTTTCATGGCTGTCTTTGTCTCTTGGGGCTGCAGTGCCAGTCAGCCTAAGGATAACTGCCCTCCCATTCCCTCAGCATCTCCTACCATGCAGCCTGGGTTAGAATTTAAGGTAAGTATATGCAGATGTCATGCCAGGACACTGCTTTTCACATACCTTCTCCTTTGATCCTATGTGGATACCCAACCACAGCTGTCTCAGGGACCTCAGGGTGATCAGCCTTCACAAAAAGTCAAACAAAAATACACAAATCATAACTGCTTCAAGTCCTACAGAGCTCGTGCCAGTTGTTTACAAACAAAACACCTTGCCATATCTCACTCTCCGCTTGACAGATCCTGCTGAAAGCACAACAGGAAAGCTGGATGCCGGCTTCCTAGTGCAGGGTCACCTGGTGGCCATGGCCACAGCCACATCTCAGGGAGTAGCCCTGTACTGATCCTGCTTTTATACACACAAATAAGTACTCCTACATCCACTGCTAAGCCCACTGCACACCGAGCTGAATTTTCCACAGCTGGAAACCCTCTTTCTCTTTCTTTGTGCATGACTGTGGTCTCAAGTGGTGACTGGCCACTGCCAAATCACAAGCAAAAGCAGTCTTGCAGTGCTCGGTGCTATAGAGAACTGTGGCCAGCAGAGGCCACTTTTCACTTCAAAAAGTGAAGCTGCCAGCATCACAGTCCACATTGGACTGGTGTTTATAAGTGCCCAAAGCACACCAGAAGGCAGAAAGAATCAGATTTCTTCATTCCCTAACCCAGATGCATTTTTGTTATTATGCTACACAAAAGTGATTACTTCTGTTGCACTGCAGAGTTTAATTTAACATTCTTCTGCAATAAGACAACAGTTTGGGTGCACAGACCAGAAGAAACCACATATCTGCATCCCACACCAAAGAAGGGATTATGTTATCTTAAATTAGATAAAATATGAAAGTAAACATCATAGAGCAATCTAGGCACATAAATGTATTTGCATTTACACATGCATACACATACATAGATTGTGAGAGGAACTGGATCCTATAGCTATAATCAGAAACCTGCACAGACAAAAGAATTACTCACAGAGGAGAAAGTAGGATCCTGTGTTCCATGGGAACACAGCTCAGGTTCATCAGAGGTTACATTTAAGTACCATTTGCAGGCAAGGCACATAATATAGAAATAAATATACAAGTCAAGCTTTAAATATAAACACTCTGAGGACTTTTTGTTTTCAGCTCCCTGAGATAATATTATTTTCTCTCAAAATGGCAGGCTAGCTTTGCAGCTAACATAAATCAAAGCTGCTTTATGTTTAACACTGCTGAATTCTCAGGCATACTCAGCTAGTTCAGATGAGCAAGAACCACAGGTTTAGGAAGGAGAGGCTAGGTGTTAGCAGAGGGGAAGGAAGAAATAGGAGAGACACTTATGGAGGGTCCACCAGCATCCAAAACGACAACTGCAACAGGACAACATCGCTGGAAGGAAACACAGCTCTGACAGCTCAATTGCAGGGACTGTCCACAGTGTGGCTCCTCTCACTTGCTCATTCGTTGTCTTCTCCACAAGGGAGCTGTTTCCTCTTGCACCTTTGCTATTCATTGAGCATCAAGCTCTGTCTATGCAGGGGCAAGGGTTTGAAGGCAAGAGACAAAGCTGCTTTGAAAGGGTCACCCTACTCCACAGATATGCCTTGTCAAGGGACCTCTCCCTGCTTGGAACTTACCATTGCATCTTCTATTTCTGCTGTCCCCAGCCTGTGTCCACTTATGTTAATGATATCATCCATGCGCCCTGTTATCTGGTAGTAGCCTTTCTGGCTCCTGTAAGCACCATCCCCTGTGAAGAAGTAACCTGCAGTAAAGACACAGGGCTGATTAGCAGCAGCAAGTGTGCCAGTTTTGGGCTCTGGTACAGGACAAACCATGCCATAGGATGGCGAGTAGGGCAAGGTGGATTGGGCAGCTCGCAGGCCTTCGCAAACCCACAGCTGTGTGACCTGCCTCACACCATTTCCCACTTCCCTCTGCCATCTCTGGCCCTCCTCTGCTCTACCTGGGCTCCTAATAAGCCCCTGAATAGCACCAAGGCAGTGGAGCTCAGATCTCTGCCAAGATGGACAAATCACTGAAGGCAATCAGCAGCAACCAGTGGCTGCCATTGCTATAATAAAACCAAGCCCAGCAACACAACCCAGCGATGCTCACTTGGATTTACAGAACCAAGAGGGGCTTTCTGATCTCTATAGGCTTTGCAGGCCTGCATCCGAACAGCAGCTGTGTGCTCAGGCCTCTTGGTGCACACAGCACTAAGATAAAACCACTTCAAATGCCATTTGCCATCGTGCCACAGGCTACTGGTCAAGCTCAGAACTGCTGCTGGTTACGCCTCAGCACACATGGAAAACCACAACTGTTCAGCTGAAAGGGAGAAGTTTTATTACATTTTGTAAGTGGGAACACTGCCAATTTTTTTAATCACTTACACTAGGATGGATAAAAAGCCATTTTCCCTCCTGGCTAACAAAGATTTAGGTATCAGGTAACAGCGACTCTCCAGCATGTGAGTGTGGGAGAAACACTGCTATCAGATTAGCTAAAAAAACCCCAGACCACCCCACGATAAGCATGGAGTGCCTAAAACATTTGATGGAAACTGAAAAAGACCCAGGGTTTCCTGGAAACTCCAGTGTCACTGAGGACACGTCCGGTAACACAGATTATGTTGGCTCTTCACCAAGGCCATGTCCACATCTGAATCGTTCCAGTGGCACATCTGAGAAGCAGCAGGCAGCTACTGCTGTGAAATCTGAAGGTGGTTCTTGCCAGGACCCATTATTGCCCTATTCATGGACTTTCAGTCGTGTTTTCTGCCCTTCCAGGTCAATTAAACAACTATCAACTAAACATCAACAAGACATCAGATGCAAATGTAGTGAATAATAAGGGACTATGGGGTCATTCAATTTCTTGTACCAGTTTCCCATTCTTATTATCTAGCCCATTTTGTACAATTTTCAGGATTGCTAATTCTTGCCAACCCTGTAGCTTTCAAATCCCTTTCAGTTGCTCTCCTGAGTGAAAACAGTTGTCATGTCCAATGTCCTACAAAAAATGTTTCCCTGCCATTTCTAGTTACCTACCAGACAACTTGACCACATTTTAAAAAGGAAGGTTGTAACATAGAGTTGAGATTCAGTAATGCAGGAGGTATTACCCATCCTTTCCCACCCTTTTTCCAAGCGAGACACAAGGCTCCAGAGAAAAGGTATTTGGACTTTAAAGCTTGGGCATTAAAGTTTTCTAGAAAATACATGCCCTTTCGACAGCTAGAAAAGTCAACACTATCTAAAACCATCCAGGCATGCTTGCAACATGTGACACACCCCCCAAACCATGATCTGGATGGTACAGAAACATCAGAAACTAAGGCTGAAAATATTCAGTGTGCTTATACTGCAGTGAAACTGTCTTCCCTTTGCACTTTTCTTACCTGGGTAGGCTTTGAAATAGGCATCAATAAAGCGCTGGTGATCTCCATAGATGGTTCTTGCCATGCCAGGCCAGGGCTGGGCAATGCAGAGTGCACCAGACACATCATTGCCCTCTATAACCTCTCCCTGCAGGTTCAAGCACAGGAAGGATGAACAGGTGAACAAAAGAGGAATAATAAAGAGCTTCTGTGTCATTGATCTGGCAAGAGTCACCCTGTTGTTCACTGCAGACTGCCAGTGGAGAGTCATAAGTGGAGAAAATAAATGTAAACAACTCTTCTAGACACTTGCAATGCCCTGCTGGTAAATCTGTATGGACAACTGAGATTTGCCCTCTCTCCCTCTCTCTGTATATACAAATAAATTGCTCATCTATTCTCCCATTTTAATAGAGAAACAAGCATCCTTCTGGATCCTGTTCCTTTGCTGTCCAAAAGGTGATTAAAGCAGAAACATACACCAGCCTCCCATCTGGGCACCCAGCATAGCTCCAACTCACATTCTCATCTACCAGCACAGGCACAATCCCAAAGAAAGGTCTCATAGCCATAGCTGGAATGATCTCAGCTTTCTCCTCTGAGGGCCGTGGAGCAATGCAGATGCCACCAGTTTCTGGAAGAAAAATGAAAAAAAAAAGTATGTAGTCCATACAATGCTGGATGAAAGCAAATTCCAGCTGTCCTTAGGTCAAGAAGAAAACAGTGAAGCCACCTTGCAAGAAAGAGCCACTGGGAACGACTTCTGCAGGACCAAGAAGCACAGACATCTGAAAGCAGCACAGGCCTGGCATGGGCAGTACTCAGCAGCCCCATTTCCTACCCCAGAAGTGATTTTACAGGGAAAGCATAAGCATGTCAGGGGATTTATCTCCCACTAGTGTTTCTATAGGTGTCTAAAGTCAGCAGGAAAAGCACTTTGGGAGTCTGAATTACTGTTATTACAGAGTATGAGATTAACCCACCCCTTACAGGCAGGCTGAGCTTATCTTCTAGTCAAAATTGAACCTTTTAATCATCCTTTTTCATTCCTGCTGGGATGAACATTAAATCAGACTCCAACCTTAATGAGGTCTTTTGTATTCTAAATCTAATTCAGGAACACAAGAGAGAAACAGAAGCAAAGGAGAATAAGGCCTTTAAAAATACAGCTCTATAAATAAAGGTGTGTTCTGCCACATGAAGAGTGCATTCCTCTACTGGCTTAGCTGAGGTTTTGAAAACTGAAACCAGGGGTCGGAAAGGCTGAATTTGACCCTGAATTTACATCCAGCTACAAAGAAGGATCTTTGATGGCCTCTAAGCTTTAGATCTGTAGCAAATGGTTTCCCATGTGGCTTACACATAGAAGTATTTCCCAGTTCATTGATGGGCATGTATTCACTTCATGTTTCTGTTAATTTTGAAAAGGGGAGCTTGAATTTTTTCAGGAAAAAGCACCCCAGACACTTGCTGTTTTCTGTTTGCACAGACAAAATCTGCATCAGAACAGGGACCCTGATTAAACTGAAGGTTGCTCTTCCTAAGCTAGTACTCATCCTGAATACAGCACTGAGAGCTGTGTTTCAACATGGTGTTTGCCACATCCTATACATCCTGCAGCCAGCTGCATGCAAAGTCTTGCTCCTGAGGGAGCTGCATGGTAGGAAGGGTGCCTTAAAAATTCTTTGCATCGTGAAGACCTATTATAAATTGATTTAGAAGTACCAAGTTTAGCCACTGACAGATGACATCAAGCAAAACTTCTAGGCTCTACCCTGCCCTTATCTTTCTCTTCAGAGGCAGAGCTGGCAGAGAAAAGCTGTGCTTCCACATTACCTGCACCCACACTGTCAACACAGAGCAAATCCACCCAGACTCTGGGCAAGGACAGCAGAGTCTGAGCAGGGGATGGGTGCTTTGAACCAGGATCCTCTCTGCCATGGAGAGATCCCATCTGGCAGCAGAGTAGAGCAAGTGCTCTCTGCCACCACAGACAGATTGGAGCGACTGCTTTGGGGGGAATCTGTTTCAGAAGCACCAGGCCAATCTAAATCGATGTGAGATGATGCCAACAACAAAAGCTTCCAGAGCCTATTCAGAGATGTCTTTCAAAACCAGCTTCTGTTCATGGCTGTTCTTTTTTTTTGTGAAATCAGTGACAAAAGTGAAAATACCTAGTGTCTCTTCTGCATCATGAAGAGCTACACCTGCAACTCAAACACAGCTTTGATTCTGTTACTGTCAATCACAACCTGGTATCTTAACAGCAAGAACCATAGGAATTTTTCATCTGCACACACCACATTATTTAAGTTACTTCTCATAATTGCTCTCTCACTCATTTGCCTCATCCAAAGACTTTAAAGTAGATTCTTAAATCACCATTTGCTGATGCCTGCCAGGCTTTATTAGCTGGCAACAGGTTGCTGCTTCAGAGGGCAGTGTCCCATGGAGGACACTGCACACAGCAGCACAATTAACCAGCTATACTGAAATTGTATAGGAAAGGTGACACTGCAGGACCACAGCCAGCATCCATCACATTGTTCCTGTGATCTCTTCCCACGCTCCTTTAACGTTCAAATGGCATATATTATCTTTCCAAGATTAATTTGGCTCCCTCTTTATTAAAGCATCAACTGTGGAAAAAGATTGATTCCACTTTCTACTAATATCAATGTAATGAATATTTATCATTATATTATGCTTCCAGGAGCTGGTAACTGTTTACCTGCAAAACTATGCCTGGTTCAAGGTAAGACCAAGCACTCTGCACTAACAGAATGTCCAGTGAATGTTTTTTTATCTCTCACCTGACAGTTGTTGCTCCAAAGTCCCAGGAGAAATACGGTTTAATACAAGATCTAACCCTGTACTTTGGTGGAAATAGACAACACAGCTTGAACACTGCATGCACCAGTTAACAAACAAACCAAAAAATGTTAGGGCAAAACTGGATTCTTCTCAATTACGTCAATGTGCAGTAATCAACTGCTTTTCCATGGTGTTTTCTTTCAGAGCAGAGAGGAGGAAAGCATATGATGAGGAAAGACCTAGCCAGTCATCCTTCCTTCTGCTCAGCGTGTAGGAACCCAGAAGATTTAAGAGATCAGTAGCTTAAGTAGATAGCAGTTAACATTGCTGCTCTGAATTCTGAGGTGATTTTATTTCAAATCTGAAAATAAAAAAAAGGGCCTGCAAGTCTGGCCTGGATTAAATGGAACTTGGTTGTGTGCCAGAAGAAAATTCATCACACTGAGACAGAGAGCCTGCTAGCAGGAATAAGGACGACATCAGGAGCAGCTTGACTGGAAAGGGAATGAATATTCTGCTCAATGGCAATTTAAAACTATTTTTCAGCAGAGGCAGAATGCCAGCAGCTGTGCTCCTGTCTCCATGGCAAACTGGATCTCACGACTTGAGAAGGACATATTGCAAGACACCTCTAGCAACTCCTGAGTGTTGGTGCCCAGAAAAGAGAAGACTGGGTGCTGAGGAAGGAGCGAGGAAGGAGCTGCAGAACTCCTTTGAGCAGAGGGCCCCATCAGGCAGCACAAACCCATTCTGGGTACAGCATGTGGCCTCTCCTTGCTGCTGGCCAGGGAGGCCAGGAGGCAGAGGCCAGCTGCTCCAACTGGACTGGGATCTGTGACAGACAGTCACTCTGTCCAGCAGCTTGTAAACAGAAAACAAACCTTAACTGATGCCCACAGCTGGGCCAAGCATGCTGCCAATACAAAAGTGCATCATTTTTGAAGCATCAAAGGTCTAGGTCCAAAGCAACTACAGAATATCAATTCAATCATGGGAGAAGGTGCTCCCCAGCAGCCCTGCTGGGTGACAGCCACTGTCCTACAGCCACCTGATGGGCAGCTGGCAAGTCTCCACTCTGTCCTTTCCAATCTGCCAGAGCAGTTGCACAAGGTCCCTTTGACTAAACAGATTAGTTTTCCATCCTCCTCTGACCATTCCCAGGAAGGAAAACAAAGCACACCTAAGTACAGATTGTGGTTATGTGGTGCTTTCAGTGCTTTTGCATGACAAGACCATAACAAGGTCAGTACAGTTGGATAAACTGAGTTTTGCAATTCAAGCTTACTATTGCCAGCTTTGCCCAGAAACTCAATCCCTGCCTCATATTTCTAGCAGCAATTGGCATTTTCCAGCACTCAAAATATCAAAGAACATTTAGAGGAAAACAAAAAACCCAACACTACTATTGCTTTTACATGTCGTTACATTGCCATTACTTGCAGAAGCTCCCCAGTGACTTTCAAAAGCTGATCCAAATGCCAGGAGGGGTTTTTTGACAGACTTGTTGGATCAAAGTGAAATGTGTTAATCCCTCTCTCCCCACCAGCAACCTGTCAATGGTCAGGGCCCCCAGTGCCCCTCAAAGCTGCCTCTTACCTGTCTGCCACCACGTGTCCACGAGGGTACAGCGCCCTTCTCCCACCACCTGGTAGAACCACTGCCAAGCTTCCTTGTTCATGGGCTCTCCCACTGGACCAAAACAAGAAAGAAAACAACCTGAGACCCAGGAGACTGCAGGCAGCTCATTGTCCCTCTTGGTGCACAACAAGCTGAACGCATGATCTCCAAGCAGAATGCTTCCAGAGCTTTTGCTGTGATGCACAAAGGACTGCGATGCACTCGTGTAACTGAGGACTGACTTTTTCCAGAAGGACCAAGAGGCAAGCAATGAATATCACTGAAAGTAACTAATCAATGTAGTAAGAAGCTCCAGAACAGAAAATAATGCAGGAAAATGCTGCTTGGGTCACCTATGCCAGTAAAATTCAAAGTGATGCCCTTTACCATTAGATACATTTTTTTAGCCAAGAATGTGATCCTGCAAAATAAGCTAGGAAACAGGCAATCACACAAAAGTTCAATGGACCCAAAATGTCATTTTGTTGCCTCTTCTGCTGAGAAAACATTTGAAAAGCCAGACACAAAGCCTGCTTTATCATCTTTTTTTCTAACCACATCCCATGTGATCAGCTGAGCTCCTCTGGCATCTTTCACCAGCTAGAACCTATTGTCTTTTTCAGATGAAGATTTCATGCCCCTTACCTGAACCCAAAACCTTCAAGGAAGATCTGTCATATTTCTTCACCCACTCTTCTCCATAATTCAGCAGCAGGCGTATCGCCGTAGGTGCTCCATAAAACTGATTAATTTTCAACCTTTGCACCACTTCCCAGTAACGACCTGCAAAATCACAAACTGGCTTTTTACCCTTCCAGCACTGACATACTGCTGCAAACACTCAGCTGAAAGGTTAACAGCCAAAGCTGGAGCTGTTACTACTGTGAGGACAGAGCAAAAGCAATGACAGCTTTTTTTTCCTACCCCGGATTCACAGATGTTCCTGAGTGTTATATCCACATGTTCCAAAGTAATGGAGCTTACCTCTCCTGAGCAAGCAGCTCACGCTGGACAGGTTTCTAAACCTCTTTTGCCACGTTGCCACGTCTAGCCAAACCTTTTCCCACCACTTCCTCACCTGGGTCAGGGTACACTGGAGTGCTTTCAAACAGGACAGAGGTGGCTCCATTGCAGAGTGGTCCATACACAACATAGCTATGTCCTGTGATCCAGCCAATGTCGGCCACACAGCCAAAAACATCGCCTTGCTGGTAGTCAAACACATACTGCAAAGATAAACGTAAGGCCAGCTGACTTCCTGTTGGCAGGTGCTCCAAGGAAAGGTGCTGGACTGGGCATCCAGATGGAAGCAGGAGAGCGCATGAGGTGAGTGGAGCCAGACGTGTGGGACACGGCCACACGAAGGACAGCCCGAGGTGAGGAAGCGAGTCAGAGGGACCAGCACCAGGGCTCCCAGGCTCCTGGCACGTTTGCAAACATACAGGAAGCACGGCTGTACCAGCAGCTGCTCAGCTGGAGCAACAAAGCTACAACCAAAGCTCAGAGTCTTGGATACCTAAAGCTGCCTACTCCAGGTGGTCCATATGGGAGAGCTGATTCTGAGTCACAGAGAAACTGCAGACCACAGAGTCTCAGACCCTTCACCAATATCAACAGATTTCCATGAGCGATCTGGAGGAACTGATAGGTGCCCGTAAAACATGTTCTGAGCAATATTCTTAGCTGCTCAGCTTCTCTATAGGAGTGCATCGCTTTCCAGACACTACCCTCTCCTTGCTCATCAAATTCAAGAAAAAGATCTTGGAGAACTCATTATCTTGTCTTGGATATGGAAAATGCTTCCCACTATAAATCCAACTCCTCTACCATATGGTGAAGAAGTCCTGACTCATAAGGAGTCAGGTTTATGGACTAGAACTTAAAAAAAACCCCCATGAGTGTGTGACAAGGGTGTCACATGTGAGTGTGCAAAGACCACAGAGATCACACAGGTCAGCTGACCCCTCTACCTGGAAAAGATAATTCTCACCTTACTTTTCCAAGTGCCTTTCCCTCTTATGCACTCTGCAGGTGGAGAAAATGCACCAGGGTGCAGATCTACTTTGTGGACTAAGAAAGAGATGCCTTGGAGTTTATGCTGTCACTTAGAAAAGCTGACATAACAAATGCCCTTCATGCAGAGAAGTCTGACACTTGAAAATTCGAATCTTCTAAAAATTCAACCATGTCAGCCTAAAGAAAGAAAACCTTCACATGAACTGTGAGTGATTACAAACAGGGTGATATCACTAAAGCCAGGTGGAGATCTTTCACCACAGTCCTCTCCTCATTTCACTGTTACCTTTAAATATGCAGAACTCAGACCAGAAGCTTCAAGAAGCAGTGCCTTGACTCTTTCCATTTTCAAGAGAAAGGAGGTTAAAACATTTTCCCTAAATCACCCAGAATAATCACCAGAAAAGAGGTGCAACCACAAGAGGAGAAATAATTTTTTTTTTTGTTCACACAAAAAGTATTATGCAAAGAGGCTGTTTTAAGAGTCCGGATCCTCTCTGAAATAAACAAGTCCAGCATCCCAATGCAAAATACTACAGTAATATTCACATTACCAGTGCCAGTAAGATACTTACCAGAATCTCCTCAGCTGCAAATTCTGGGCAGCCAGCATTAGCACATTTTAAACTCAAGAGCAGCACTGCCATTTCCTTGCTTTCATAACTCTAGGTTCAGGTTTGCACAGTATCATATTCCTCAGAACAAATCCTGAAGATTAATTACACAGTTCAGGCATTTTCCAGCTTGTTTACAACCAATAAGCCAACAGGGCAGCAAGCAGAGAATACAGCACTTCGTCCTGATCCAGGTGTCTCTTGTTACCACTGCTGGAAGGTGAACCTTTCCCAGAGGAGGCAGCTGAGTTACCTTGTGTGTGAGAGCAGCATACAGCAGGTATCCAGCCTGAGTGTGAACGATTCCTTTGGGTTTCCCAGTGCTGCCTGAGGTATACAGCATGAAGAGCATGTCTTCACTGTCCATGCTCTCTGGAGTGCAGACGGAATCTGCCTTGGTCATCTCCTAAGAAAGGAAAGGTGGCAATGACAGAAACACTCATCCAACCATCTGAGCCAACCATCACTCCCTCTGTAAGCATGGCAACAGTGTCCAGAGACAAGAGCCACCATTGCTGTTGCCCCTCACAAACGTCCATGGATGTATCATAGCTTATATGGGCTCACCTAGTGAAAAGGTTCCTGTGGGTGCATAGCATCTAACCTTTCCACCAGCACCTCTGCTGGGCAGAGAAGTCAAGGAGAACTGGCCAGATAAAATAACATTTCAGGGAAAAAAAAAGGTAAGTCATAGCTGTTTACATATGAAGCCTTTGCAAGCTGCTGGTAGAAATCCAAAATGTGACTGCAAACACTTGACAGCAGCAGCAAGACTGACTGGGTACTGCTTAGTACCTTCCTTTTCCTCTAAAAACTGTAGTGCTACAGTTAAATTGTGTGCTCATCTCCCTTCCCTGGCCCCAGAAGTGGATGACTGTTCTGTCCATTTGATCCTCAAATTCCAATTTCTTCTACCCAGGAGAAGAAGAGTGCTTTACTCTCCCACCTCTGTCACTCTCTTCATACTCCCCTGTCTGGCCAGCTGGGTGAGATCCTCTCCTCACCCCTACAGTCAGAACTACAGGAGGGAAGGATGCAATGTCCTGCTATGTCAGAGCTTCTCTCGAGCTCTGTATTGTCCTGATGAATAATGATTCCGGTAAGGGTTATTAGGTGGCTCCCTGGAGGAATTTCTTGGTACTGCCTTTTTATGAGAATACACTGTAAACACACTGTATTTACAAGTGAACACTACCATCAGTAGGTCCAGTTGTTTAAAAGTGTCTGACAAACAAAGCTTAACAAAATACAAAGAGTTCACAGAGTCTGGTGGAATTCTTAGCCTCTGAGTTACAGCACTGCTGCTCATCTCAGGTATTTCTCATGACATTTCAGCACTGCCAATTCAGGCTGACTTGCCAGTTTTTGAAACAAAGGTGGAATCCTCATATGCTCCATTACAACATGAGCTTAAATTTTCCAGTAAGCCATTGCACAAGAGCTGGAAAGTTCAGCTGCTGTAAAGATTGGTAAGGACAGTTAACATCCATTAACTGTTTATTTTTGTTTTATTTCAGGCCCTACAACTGACAATGGGATGAGATCAGCTCTTGGATCACCAAAGCACGTCAGGCTGTTTGCAGACTGGGAAAATAATCACAACATCCTTTGTGGAGAAAGGAATAAGACAATTTCTGAATAAAACCTGTACTTCCTCCTATCTCATGTGACCAGCAGAGAGGCTCTTGAGCAATTATCTTGCCAGCAGATTAGCTTTTTCCAGGCATCATTAGCACGTGTAGTTCCTGTTTACTACTGTCAGCAAACTGATAAAACTACTTCTGCATTAGGCTGGAGTCCCACGTGTGCCAGCTAAACACATAAAAACAACGGCCGTTTTCTTCCCCAGGAAGCACAGGCTCTAAATATTCCCAAGCCATCACTGTTCTCCCACCATGGGGCAACCACAATGCTGCTCATGGGCTGGATGAAGCCTCTTTAGGAACTTCATCATTTCTGCACTGCCTTTCCACAGTGTCCAGTCTGAGTGCACATGCAATCCATAACACAGTGACTGAACACGGTAAAGCAACAACAGCCACAGAGATCTCAGCGACCTCTGGGCCTCAGGAAACACTCCCTAAATCTTAGCACTGTTTGCAAGACTACTGAAATGGAGCAGCATAACCCCTGCCCATGCTGAGATAAACCAGACATAGATTCAGCTGCTCCGACTCACAATCCTAGCAGACTGTAAATACAGGCAGTCCATTTGAGGATGAAGATCCAGATGCTGTAAGGAGCAGAACTCAGGTCCCAAAGGCACATATGGAGAGAAAGATTATCCTAGCCAACACTCAGACCTAAAAGGAGTTATCCAACAACAACATACCTCTTCAAGGGGAATATCACGGTCACCCATCTGGACTTTGTTATCTGTCCTCTGAGCCACAAACACATGTTTGATGCTTGGACAGTTCTTCACAGCTTCATCCACAGTTGTCTTCAGCTCTATGGTTCGGCCTCCCCTGACTCCCTGGTTGTATGTGATAACTGCTTTGCATCCAGCTAAAAAGAGAAAGAATTAGCAGACATGCCAGCCTGTCTTCCAGGCTAGTATGCACACCCAGCTTTCATTACTTTGGGGGTGATGTATAGGGCAACATGTGTGACAAATACTCAGGACTGCTGTCAATCAAAACCAGTCAGTGCCACTGATGAAAACACTTTAAAACCTGAGACACACAGAGATTAAGGGCAGCTGGGACCTCCATAGGTTGTTTATCTCCCCCACCTCAAGGCAAGGTCTACTTCAGCTAAACCACTTCTGACAGCTATCCCTTCAATCTTCCTAAAACACTCCAATGGCATCTACTCTACCCTTTCCCCAGCAGTCCACTCCAATGCCTATCACAAACATGAGGAAGTCTTTCCCAACATCCAGCCTAAGTGTCACTCACTGCAATTAAATCATCCATCCCTGCCTTGCAAAGCTGACATGCAGAACAGCTTCTTCCCAGTTCCCTGTGTGACGGATAACTGAAACATGTACTTGCTCTCTGCAGATTAAATCCACTAAAAAGAAGAAAAAAACATGACAATTTCTGTAAGACTTATTCCCTCACACTAGCCACAAAGAAACTGATGTGACTGCTAGGACATGAGCCACTGGCTATTTCTCTCTTCTGTTGTTATTTTTAGCATCACTTTTTACCTAATCACACCATACAAGTACTTTGAGGCTGAGAACAGTTCTGTCTGCTGGTACAAGGGCTCACAAAGCAGGGGCAGGCTGCCAGCACTTCCAGTACTATACATAAATCACAGGATCACAATTGAGAATGCAGAATTAGTACTGTGCAAGAGTATCAAAGAAACACTGCAATTATACTGCGAAAGAACAAATCAGGCCCTATCCCTAAGCTCTGGTTTTCCTTCCAGCTCTACTGCTCTCAAGCAATAACCCAACGCACACTGAATGTAAAGTAATTTATTAAGTATTCTAAGGCCAGAGGACACTGCGTATGTCACTCAGGAAAAGGCTCCTCACTGCACTCTGCAGGGGACAGCAAACTGTCCTGCTAGGCGAGAATGAACCAAGAAAACTCTTTCTCTGCCAAGAAAACACAGGGTTGGGATATGCCTTGGAGCACTGTCACAGAGGCATTTGTTCCCCAGTCTGCATCTACTCACAGTCCAGGATTCTCCCAGCCAAGGACTCGGCGCTGAATCCAGCGAAGACCACGGAGTGAACAGCACCGATCCTGGCACAAGCCAGCATGGCTGCCACCGACAAGGGGGACACAGACATATAGATGGCCACCCTGTCCCCTTTCTGGATCCCATATTTCTTCAGGGTGTTGGCAAGGCGGCAAGTCAGATCCAGAAGTTCCCTGCGGCACAGAAGGAACGTTGTCATGTGACTCCACAAACTGCTTTACATGGGGCGAGCAAAGAAAAGATGAACTTGGACAGAGTGAGGCACCACGACCACCTCTGGACCTCATCTCAGCAGTACAAGACATCATAAAGAAGGGTGGCCTGGGGCATGGTGGTAGCCAGGCTGCTCCTGCCATTGTGGAGAGAAGAAAAAAGGGCGGAGTGGTGCTTGCTGCAGAAGGACAGGTGAGAGAGAGCTGCAGGAGCTGCCCAGAGCTGCCAAGCTGTAATGTGGCCACAGCAGCCAGCAAGGCAGGGGCTGTCCTGCTGCCTCCAGAAATCAGGGTTCATTCCAGTCACATCTAATGCCTTTTTTACCCATGAGGCTCAGTCAGAAGCTACTGGGAACACGTGTGAGATAAACACAAGATGAAATGGAAGTGTTGTCCAAAGACTCCCAGCACTGTTTTATGTCGGGGAACAGCTGGAAGTGCTCCACAACCAGGAGCTTCTCTTTAAATTGCAAGGGTAAGCAATGTGTTTGCATGCACAAGGAAGAAAAGAAGTCTGGAGACACTTGTGTGAGGGGCAGATTTCACAAGATTCTCATCCAAGCTGGATCACCTGCAGCCCAACAGGCTTGCAGAACACAGGTACTGCTGCCACTCTTGCACAGAGAAACTCGGGAACACCAAGAACAGGAACAAAGGCTCTTTTCATGGGACTCACTGCTGTGACATGGTGACAATAGCAATAATGTTCCTCTAAGGAATGAAAAAGCACTTTGTGGGCAAGGGCTTGCACATACCCTTATTCTGATGCCTGCACAGAGGATAACACAATTGCAGGTACACCTGGCACCAAGATGCTGCCATGAACTGAACAGCTCTGTATGCCTGCAGTAGAAGGGCTTTGGGAACAAAGGATACTGTGCCAGGTGAGGAGTGGTCTCATGCCAAAGGAGGAGGTGCAGCACAAGGTGCTCAAGAGGGGCAGCAGAGCACTCCTTCTGGCGCCAATCATCAGCTCAGAGGAGCAGACTGGCAGAGTCTGCCAGCAAAGACAGTTGTCCTCTGTGTTCACAAACTCTCTGAGTACCAAGGCCTAGAGAAGAGAGACATCTTCTACTCTCCAGCATGTTCATCATCAACCTGTCACCTGTGAACCCTTAGGGGTTGTAAGCTATACCACCAGGGACCCCCATAACTGTTAACAAAGAAATTAATTTTGGGGGGTTGCATTCCCTAATAAGCTGTAAAGCATGAATCCTTATCTTACGTATCCTCTTCTCCCAGAACTGGCCATAGCTACAAAACAACCCTAATTTTCAACTGGTGGCTGAGCTGCAAATGAAATGAAAAGTTGTTTCTGGTTCAGCAAAAATTATTTTGTTCTTTTTTTTAAACCCTTGCAAGTTGGAAATAGGCATAGCTGAAGTGCTCTGCTTTGGAAATGTCTTACCAAAACTATGGGATGAGAATATCTAATTTTTGGAGTGTCCACCCCTTAACTTGTCTTAAACCAAGAGAGAAGATAAGGAAAACGAGCCTCAAATCCAAGGCACAGCACTTCCTATTATTTATTCTAAGACTTGTCCTGTAGTAACAAGTAAACAGTCTATTTCTGAACTTGGAGAGGTGGCCAGATGTGTTCAGTGCCTGCTCTCTGGCAGTAGCTGATAACAGCTGCCCCTGCAGAGTGACCACAAGCCTGCAGAAAGTAGAGATGGAGTAGATGCATCCCAGACTGAATTCCCCCTAATGCCTTATAGCTAGAGATCAGCCTAAACTCTAAAGCACAACATTGATCACCTGTTCCCGAGCCCCTCATGACCATGGAAGTACACAGTCAGTTAGATTCATTATTTTGCTTTTACTGACTTCATGAACTGAGCGACTCTGTGCAATAATGAATTCCCACCCAACCATCGGTTTGGTGCCTTGTCCTAAAAGGCCACATTTTCTGGCCCGGAATTTATCTGATGCTGCATTAAAGAAAAATCTCAATGTGGATAAATAACAAAGAGGCAAAACAAAACTTCAGCTGCAGAGCACATGAAGGGAAACAAGCCCCAGAGAGACAGCTGTGAGAAAGTAAAATGAAAACTACTTCTCTACAATGGAAAATACTCAAGTGCTTCCAGAGCTGCAGCCTCTTTCTCCTATGCAGAAATGCCAGTGTGTTTTCTGAGCAACTCCATGATTCCCCTTGTTCCTCTTGCTTATTCAGGACGCAGTGACCACAATGGCAGAAGCTCTCATTGTTTTTTATGATTAACCCCAATTTAACATTTGCTTAATGAAAGCGTATAAGTAAGTTGATAGACAACACAGATCAGTCTTTACCCACAGATCTATCTGCCTCTTCTTTGTATGCTGAAATGCTGGGATAGAAAGGCCTTGGAGGTCCTTTGGAGGTGCAGCACATGGGGGAATGGACACAAAGGCAAGGAGAAGATGAAGCCAAGAACTCCAACAAAGAAATCCACGAATCCCTGAGCATCAGGTATGTCTTTTGGCTCCTGTAGCAGCAAGTCAGGCTCCTCCTCCAGTTCAAGAAAGGGAGTTAACAGAAATGCTGCATCAGGAATCCTTCCCTTGACTCCCTCACTCCTTCAAACATATTTTGTTATCTAACAGGCAGGCAGTTGGTATATGCCAGCAGGTCACACCTTGCCAGTCCTTAACCCAGACACAACCTGGGGAGGAACGAGCACCCTGCAGAGTCACTGCACCTAAACAAACTGAGCAGGAGGAAACCATGACCATCATCACCCTCCCCATGTGCTACTGCTGCCAAGCCTGACATTGTAGTTCCCCCCTCACAAAAGGTCAGAAGAGCCAAGAGTAATTGAAACCTTCAAACCCAGCAGTGCCCCACCCCTGACACAGAGGCAATGCCACGGAATGCTGGCTGGGAGGTGTGTTGGTAGCAAGGCACATCCACCAGCTGCCTGCCCTCCCAAGGATTTCAATGCAGCCACTCAGAGCAGGGCACTGCACTCAGCAGAGGCAAGCAGGAATAGCCACTGGAGAGGAACAAAGCCACGGGGCACACAGAGGGTCCCAGGGCACCCAGCTCCCTCTGTGCAAGCAGGGCAGACAGCAGGAGGATCTCAGCAGAGCCACTGCAGGGGAAGGAACTGTGCTGCAAGCAAGAGGAAGCGCCCAGCCCCTCTTGACAGAGACGGACGAGAAACCGCAGAGTCAGTTCACGGCACAACAGTCTGAGGATCCTCTGCAAAAGCAAACTATAAGAGCTGAGAGCAAATAAGAGAACAAACTGGACAGCAGAACACTGCTCCAGTGGGTAAAGTATTTTGGAGCAGAGCAGAGCTGAGAAACAGGGAAGCAGCAACCAGCTGGACCCAGAAGGTGAGAGATCATTTGCAAAGGAGAAAGAGCAATAGATTCAGTCTGTGCATTTAAAACAAAGCAAGCCAGGAAGATGGCAGGTGCATTAATGAACACAAAGGACCAGTAAGAGACATGTGGACCTGCTGCTGGACAAATGTGGTATCAGTGGTAACTAACAGGACCTATTTCTTTCTGTATCTATATTATTTAGAACTTGAGTAAGAAGATTGGAGTGTTAAGGGCTAAAACTAATAATTAACTCTTGTGTCTCTCTATATAAGGCATGCTTCTGTTTAGCCCATACATAAGGCTTTGAGCCTGTTGTCTTCCAGACTCATCACTCTCTCTGCAGGCATCTCCTCAGCTATCACATCATCACTTCTAAGCACAAGACCTATAAGGCCAGCCCTCCAACAGAGCCAGCAGATCATTGTTCAGGCCAGTCCTTCTGTTTAATCTAACAGACACAGCACTCCTCTCCCTGTCCTTACATCTCTGTTCAAGATCTGACAGACCATATTTCTCCCAGATCCCTCCCCAGATACAGCTGTGCCTGTGTTTCCAGAACCCATCACTCAGGGCAGTGCCTGGAACAACTTCTGTAAAATCCATCAGCACCACGTGGCACTTCTCTGATGCATTTCAGGGATGCTCTGCAGAAACAGCTTTCCAGTAAGTCAGATGTTACCTTTTGCCACAGCAAGACAGCCTGCAGCTTTCTAAACACAGGAAGCCAGTTCCTTTTACATAAAAAAAAATTGCATCGAGATCTTTGGGAAGCAGGCTTTTGCAAAGTTATTCTAAACTTTTTCCTAATACATTCAATGCCATATATAGGCTTTGACAGTACCTGTTCTAGAGACTTAGCCCAAGCCATGTTCTTCTGCTGTCATGGCACAAAAGATGTGTTGAGTATTTCTTGCAGCAATCAGTTTATTTCCTGGAACTATAGTTTGGATTAGGCTGAAACTGTTTGAAAATTCAGGTCAAGTGTCCAAACTGGGCATTAGAGCTCAAATGCCCAGCCTTCCTGCAGACATCCTGAACCAAAGGCAAGGGAAACCCCTTGCAACCTTTTTCAGGTGAGAAAGTGAAAAAATCCATGAGCTGTTTTGGATGAGGAAGCCGAAAGCCTGGGCAAGATTTACTTGCAACTTTAACTTACAAAGGCAGCCCTGGAAAGATGGAAAAAAGTTTTGCTGACAATGGTAAGTACCATGGTGGCTTCTAGCTACAGTCTTCACTGTGATCTCTGATACAATTTGAACTATTTTAGCTCAGGCTGAGGAATCCGTTGGTTTTTTAAAGGCACGGCTGTCATGTTGCTCATGAAGATGTCCAACCACTTCTCTCCCACCTACCTACGACCCTAATTTCTGGTCCTTCAGCTTCGCTCTCTCCCTACGTTCTGTTTTTCATTTTGAACTTTCCCTCTGACAGCAACGTTTTCTGCACCAAAGTGACCACCCTTCTTCTGAGACCTGCAGCCCTTTTGCAAAACAGGTTAGCTAATGCATTCTGCTGCCCACTTCCCATAGCTCCCACTGACAACAACCATGGGATTTTGCAGATCCACTGGGTCACAGGTGGATAAACTGTGGAGACCATGGTAAACCAGGGAACACCAGAGAAAATAACTAACTCCATGTCAAAGAAGGGGAGGGCTGGCATAACTTTAGCTGCTGTCTTCAACAGCTCCTGTGGTTGAACTTAGAGAAGCTGCAACGCAACAGCTCCAGCCATTAACTCCGCCTGCTTTTGTAAGGCACAGTGCCCTTAAAAACCCAGGCTCAGCAACATGCTGGGGAATTCCTCTGCAAGGTTTCAAAGGCCCTGGGCCCTGACAATATCCACAGAGCAGGACAAAACACTCCCGGTCTGGTTGGACCCTTCTGACAATAAATTCAGCTGTCAGCTCACAGGAGCACAGTGCTTCTAAAAAGCCACTGCCCTATCAATGAGTTTTTGGTGGTTTAGCCTCTGGAGAGCCAGAGAACCTCTTGATAACTGATTCGCATAATCTGTCCCCACTTTGCTGACTGCAGCCACCAAAGCCCAGGAGGGTTGTATTCCCTGTTGTCAAAAAAGCAGGAAAAAACCAAGTCTCTTGCCTTCGCATTCAAAACCAGAGATAATCTGAAATTTAGCTAAATTTCTACTTCATAGAAATGAAACCTAGAGGGAGGAAAAAGCAAGAATGGCCAGTGAACTTTTTTTCTTGAAAGGCTGAGTTGCATCAGCTAGAGAGACAAGACAAAATTCAGCAGTGGAAAAGATCATCACAGCTGAGCTTGTAAGGGCAGCCATCATCTCTTGGTGCAAAACCGAAATGCTTCACCTAGGGCTTTGTGTATCTTTGCCCACCAGCAGATGTTTGGATTCTTCTCCTAGCACAGAGCGCTTGAACTCTGCTGCACAAACACAACCCACCTTGCTGACAAGTGTGCACAGGGATGTAGGCACACGATGGCACAGCCCACCAGCTTTTTGCCCACAGCGGAAGCCAATTGAGGCTTTTACTTCTGCCGAGGATGAGCTAGCTGGGACAGCATTTTCCAGCGCAGCTGTGTTTCTTGCCAATGCATTGAGGACGACCACTGACGACGGCTTTTCCCTTCCTCAGGGAGGAGAAAGCCAGTTCCAGCCCTTTTCCTGCACAGCCACCTTCTTTCTTTGCAGGCTGTGATGGGAGCAATGTCAGCACTCAGCTGTTTTCTTGTCCCTGACAACTCCCCAGAGGAGAAGGCAGAGGACCCAGGCCAGCAGCTGCATCTTTCCTTGTGTCACCCAGGGCTTATCTCTGAGGAGAAGCAGCTCACAGCAACAAGCTTTGCAAAGTAGATAATGCAAAAAACTGGTGCCTTGCAGTACGTTGCACATAAGCCCCAGAGAGCCCTCTCCTAGCTGAGAATCCACAACCTTACTCAAAGCTGGTCCATAAGGCAGTGCCCAAATTAAAGTCTTTGGCTTCCTAGAGTGCTAAGACCTTACTCTAAGGCTGCTATGCCATTAAGAGGGCATCCAGATCCTAAGGAAAGGGGCATCTCTCTTCTGCCAAGACACGTCCAGCATCCCTCTCATTCCCTCTTTACGCTGAGGCTGATGTGCTACAGGAGGCTCACCAAGGAATACTCAACCAGCATCCCAGCTCCTGGGCCACTTCCTTCTCTGACATGCTTTTCCTCACAAAATTTCTAGCTCAAGTAAGGCACTCCTGCAAAAGATTTTCAACTAAGCTCTGTCTCAAAGGGAGGTCACTGCCAACACACCATGGAAAAATCTTCCTGTCCCATTTAAAACCTGTAAAAATACAGCCCAAAGACCACAGAAAAGGCAAAATACTCCTAGAGTATTGCTGTTTTCAACAAAGCTATTCCTGGCTTAACGAGATAAGCAGAGAACCAAGTGACCTGTTTTACCACGTGGTAGGACCAAAGTCTCTTGAGAAACTCAAATGCAGTCACATCTCACCCAGAGTATCAGGCAGAAACAGAAACACGGCTCTCAAAGACAGGCAGAAGTTTGAAAATAGAGGTTGCCAACTCATCTTTCACTTGGATGTTCTCCCTTCTGGTACCAGTTACTGTACCTCTGGCAAGGCTGCACAAAGAAGGGCTCAGTTTTCAGACGTGGGTTACTTGTCTTTATGTCACAGCAATCACGGTTCCACAGGCTGAAAATACACTACCTTCCAAATGCATTTTGGCATGGCCAGGAAAAAAACCAGTTCTGTTGCTGTTCAGAAAGGCTGTCCCTTATCTCCAGAGATTGCAGATAAGATGTTTGAGTGTCTGGAGCAGCTCAGCACATTTCAAGTAGCAGCCTAAGGGGGAGGCTGGAGTTGACTTGAATGAGGCTGTGCCATCTGTTAGGCTGCTCCCCTTATCAGGTTAATCTGAGCACAATTTTCACCTCTCTCCTACCCCTAGTTTTCATGCCTGAGGCATAAAGAGAGAGGTAAAAGTGCATAAACCTGGGATAAAAACACACCATACATAAACTCTGGTAGAAACCTTTGGTTCCATCTCCATGTTTACCACCAGACTGCCAAAAGCAAAAGCACTTAGCCAAGCTACCCAGTTCATTACAAAATATTTATATCATATTGGGCCTAAACACCCTGTCAAGCAACAATATCAAGGTTAAAACCAATGCACCCCTTTCACAGATTTATATCAGATAGTGTTTATTTCTGTTGCAGAGAGCACTAACAAAGTTATTTTTACACCCACTTCTCCCTGCTGACCACTTTCCTCACTCCAGTGAATAATGTTTCCAGGAGCTTTAATAAATTCTGGAGATGAATCAGATCACCAGAACCTACTCAGACCCAAGGAGTTTTGGGAATCCAAACAAGTTCCAGAAAACATTCTGTAAAGATATGATGCTAGGACTTTCTACATCTCCTCTGCTTTCTGATCCAGCAGCTCAAACATTTGGCTCCCTAAAACACGCACTGAGGAATGTACAAGTTTGGGAAACATTTAACTCTCATTAGAGACAGAGATGATGTAAAAGGCAGGACTGTCTCCTAAATAAGGGCACATAGCGAGGAGAAGAGAAATATGCTTAACCTGACATATTTCAACAAACCCTACAATCTATAGCATCAATTACAAGTCAGTGTCACTCAGAGCAACCTCAAGGTTGTTTTAAACTGCTGAGGATGGGGAAGAGGAACATGGGGAGCTTAAAATCCCCTCCAGCCAGGGCTCAGTATCAAGCTGTTGACCATCAACACAAGATGTTTGCACCAAGACATTTGCTGCTCTGCTGAAACCAAAAGCTGCTCACAGAAATTCTCCCATGCATATCTCCAGCAAGCAAAAAGGAAATTGTCAGGTGAAAAAATCCCATTTCTCCTTCCCCCACACTGCCAGGCATCGTGAAAAGGTGCCATACCTGTATGTGACATGCACTGCAGTGCCAGGTTCATCTCTCTCCCAAATCAACGCCACTCTGTTCGGAGACTTTTCGACGTGCTGATCCAAGCAGTTTACTGTAAAAAAAAACCCCAAAGGTTTAAACAAAGCCTGATCATACGAAAGGTGCTTTGTAAACTTAGCTTGGCCGAGTGTAACAGCGAGCAAGCACAAGATGAAACATCAGGTTTTAGTTTACTAGGGACACACTAATGTACAACAGAGAAACTGAGAGCATTTGCAGCTCTAGTAAAGCTACACAACAAATTCTACACTTAATTGGCACAGCTGCCTTAGAGACGGGTACCCATGAGAGGCCATGGCAAATTCAGCTCAGCTTAGCTCCACTGGCTAAGCTTAAGCCAGCCCAAATCTTTCCCCCGCTCCCAGCAGCACAAAGACAAGACACCCTTTTGATGTTTTTGCTCCCCAGAGCAGCATTTCACTACAGAACTCGGACAGTCTTCCCCAGCTGGCATATTTAGCACTGCACCATTTGGATTTTATAATTAAAGCTCATGTGAAACATTTTTATTCCAGGGTATAACAAAGAGCTGAATCTCAGCTAACTGAAAATATCTAAAACTGTAGGATCTATGGCAAACTCAAAGTTCAGACATCTACAAATTAGCAGATCCCTGGGAAAGACTAACGTGTCTCAGGCTGTGTACTCCACCTCCTAAAATTTAAAGGTATACAATTACCTTTTAAAGGTGCATCTCTCCCCGCCAACAACTTAAAGCAGGGACTTAGGGAGAGCACCCAACCTGAAGACATGTCTAGCATCCACAAAAGAAACCTGCCTTCATGTCCAGTAGCAATATGCCTGATAATTAGAGAGCATCCTTGTAAAGGATTAATTCCAAGCCCATATGACATTTACTTACTGCACTGTAATGTTTTAGTTACTTTATTTCAATAGGCAACTAGTCAGGGACACTGCTGTATAACTCAAGAGAAAACCTTATGAAAAATTTCTGTATTTCAGATCATATTTCCTGGAAATATTAATACTGATGGTAAAGGATTTCATTTTTCCAGATAAATTAAGTGCAACAAAAGCTGTGTGCTGTAGTAGCTTTGGCTGTTCTGTGATCACACCATCACACCACTACATGGGGTGGGAATGAGCCCCTAAAGGTGCACAGAGAAAGAAATCCCTCAGAATTCAACACATTTCATTACAAGACCAAGTGTTAGTCTCAAAAATTTGAAAAAGCATTCTTCAGCTGTTTAAAAATCTTTTATTTTTAATGTAAAACCCTGCAGCGGTACTGTAAAAATAAAGGAGACAAAGCCATTTCTTAAGCCATCCTAATATGATACAAGAGGACAAAAGCACTAATGGGGAATGCTTTAAGCAGTTGTACACTGGTTTCCTCTACCTGTGTTCATTGCTGTGGCTTGGTCCACAACAAGCAGCAACTCCCACTTCCAAGCTCCTTGCAGCTACACCGTCACATAACGTGCCACCCTACAGTGAATCACATGAAGTGGCATTCATTGCCCAAGCAACTTTTCTTACTCGTGAGCAGCCACACTGGCCTTCAGAGGGAATTTCTGCTGCAGAAAGCCCCGGCTGAGCCAAGAGGGAGTTTTAGCTCTGTGCTCACGAAGAACCGGCAGGTGAACCAGAGCCAAATGCTATTATTTCCTTCCTGATCTTAGGCTTACAAGAGCCTTTTGCTCATTTTACAAAATAGAATTTAGTGACCTTCCCCTTACTACTACACCCTAATGGTTTCTCCATACATTTTCTTGCTTCCTTGACAATGCTCAGAAACAATTCATCTCAGTAAGACATGCTCCCGAGAATGTGTCCTGGTGGGAAATGCAGTAGTTTGCCAGGTTATTCTCCTGGCCAGGAGTTACAGTGCAATAAATCCAAAAGCATTGAAGCTCACAGGTCCCCAAAATCCTACTGCAAGGGCCCCCAAGCAAAAAGCATCAGATGACTCAGTTGCTCATGGTTCAGCTGTGGGAGACGTGCACACAGGATGTTCTGGATCAGGGACCTGAACTGTTGCCATGTTTCTGCAGCCAGTGTTCGAATCAAGAGGTGAAAGGACAAAACCAGAGCCTCCTAACAGAAAAACAGCCACTCGGCTGTGGCCAAGTACTGCCTTCACCATGCTTGAAAAGAAAACCAGCAACAGCAAACCTGTTTAATTCTGTGCATCTGTTTCAAATTCTATGATTTCCTTTTATGTATGCAAAGTAAAATAAGTCGCATTTAGTGTCTGCTGAAGAACCAGACCCGAGGCTGAGCAACATCTGGACATCAAAGACCTGACATGGGATCCACAAGAAGGTGTTGATCCCACTCTACAGAGGAAAGAAATAGATCCCTGAAGCCTGTGCTCAGACAAGATCTTCCTTTCAAGAGGAATTAACAAAAAACACTGGCTAAAATCCTCTGATTGCTGGGTGCTGGATGCAGGGCTGTACACACATCTCCATTAAGCTTGGGATCCACTGCTGGGCATCATCCCCTGGGAGGAGACACACTCTTATGTTCTCTGGAAGACCTGAGGGGAGTTTCCACTTTTGCCTTCAAAAAAAAAGTGGCCAGAGATGTTACAGTTACTGCACTTCTGAACTGGTGCCCACTCCCAGGAACGGGAAATGAAGGTCAGAAATGTTCATCCCCGCTAAAACACATCACCACTGAGTGGTACCCTGGATGGGGCTGGGGCTCACTCCCGCTGGATGAAGCAAGGTTGCAGCACAGAAGAGCCTTCAAGGCAGATATGGCATGGCCTGGACAAAACTCAAAGGCAGTCAGGGCAGCCACGGCAAATTTTACTCTTGTTTCATGTTGAGTGGTGAAGTTGGAGGAAAAGACCAAGATCCTCGTTTAAAAGAAAAAAAATCTCTGCGGCTTCTGCCATAAAAGCCTGGGACCGCTCCCCACGTGTGGATCATCCTGAGCCACCACGGAGCCGGGCAGCACCCGGCAGAGCACAAGCTGGGTATACCAGCGACGGGGCTGCGCCCGATCCCCGCAGGTCGAAGGGCGGCCGCCCGCGAGGCAGCGCCCGGGCAAGAGGTTTAGCCAGGGTTATCCCGGCTAAGCATTTTCTCCCTGCTTCCAGAATTTCGCAATTCCCGGCTAGTTTCCTGCGCCAGCGCCGCCCAACCGAAATCCTCGCTTTCTCCCCCAAAGACGGGCGCTGGCGAAACTTTGGCCCGCGGGACGCCTCCCGTCCAGCCCGGCGGCAGCAGCGGGCGGCCCCGCCGGGGCGCGGGGGATGCGCGGCCGGGACGCCTTACCCGAGACGTTGAGGCGGCCGCCGAGGAACCAGCGGGCAGAACCAGCGGGCGCGCCGGGCTGGCAGGCCGTGTGGAAGGGACTGTCCCAGCGCAGCCACCCCCGCGCCAAGTCCGCCCAGAACCCGGCGGGATCGCGGGCCGCCCGCTCCCGCCAGGCCCAGTACCCGCCGGGCGGCAGCGCCCCGGGGACCTCCGCCTGGCTGCACCAGCACCGGGCCGCCACCGGAACCCGGCCCGGGGGGCGCGGGCGGCTGAGGGCGCGCAGAGCCCGCGCTCGGGCGGCCGCCAGCGCCATGGGGACACAGCGCTGTCCCCGCCGTGCCCGCCCGGACCAGGAGAGCGAGAGTGAGCGAGCGAGAGAGAGACCGCCTGCGGGGAGGGGCTGCCCCGGCGGGGCGGCTCCGGGAGCGCCGCACTCCGCACACCCCGCAGTCCCGCAGCATCCCGCGCCCAGCGACACCCCGCTCACGGGAGCACCCCGCACCCAGGGACATCCTGACCCCCGGGAGCACCCCGAGAGATACGCCTGCACCTGGAGAGCTAGACCCAGCACTTCCCTCTGCGCGGATATCACCTGCACGGACGTGCAGGCAAGGGTGCACCGCTGTTCACACCCTCACCACCACAACACGGGTACCCAGGTACAGCCAGGAACTTTAACATAAAAAGCAACTCTCGGCACACACGCACCCTGTCCTATTTCCAGCCCATGGCCATCCACCACGCACCCGGACACTGAGCACAAAATGAACATGGCCAGTGGCACAGTCCTCATGCACAGACAGTACCTGTGGGCAGGTGGCAAACACATTGTGCCCTCGTACGCCACGATGCACACAGGTGTCGTAACCCTGTCCCCTCTGCTCAAAATGGGGTGTCTCTAAGTGGGGTACACACCCACTTTTTGCTTGGCAGCCCTGCGAGCACCATCATTACCGCAACGTGGAAGTCCTGGCTTTGGTATCACAACACTTCTTCCTCCATATTAATCTAAGGACCAGATTTCACCCTGACTTCATGGTGCAAGCCTCTACAGTGAGTAGCGAGGTTTTACAGCAGGTAACAGAGCTTATTCCTTGTGCAAAAGAGTAGGGACATGCTCTTTTCTGGCATGAAGAAACGAATTATTTTAGACAGCTTGGTCCATCCTCCCAGTACGGAGTTTGAAAGCTCAGAGGGGCATGGTCTGGGCATCCTTAAGAAGCGCCAAACTACCTGAGCACCAACTCTACTCACTCTCAGGGTTTGGGTAGGCAAAGTACATTTCATGTTCAGAATAAAAAACTTGAAATAACTCTATATGCTATGAAGCTTCTTCTGGCAGTGGTAGAGATAAATGGTGTTTTCCTGTTCTAAAAATATCACCAGGCACTTTTTTTGTGTGTGATTTTTGTGTGTGATTTTCTGACATGGCTGAACTTTTCTATCGTGTTTTATAGGTAACAAGCAAGAATAAATACACTTTTAATTTCCTTGTAAAGTTGGCATTAGCACATGGCTGCCGTAGTTCGATATTGCTTCTTGGTGTTTTGACTGTCTCTCTCGCTTTGCCCAAGCCCTAAATTCCAAGCAGCAGCACGTGTGCCACCTGGTGCCAGACAGGGGCACGGAGAGCACTTTGGCCTTCACTTGGTTTGCCCAAGGATTGCTCAGAAGTTTTTAATCAAAGATTAATTATATGCCAATCCCACCCCTTTCAGGATTTCAGAGGAATGCTTTTCACGAAACAAAGGAGTTGTCAAAAAAATAAAGCATGAATTTAAATTATTTGGCTTTAAAGCTTACCTGCTTCATTTGCAGACCTTGAGATCTGGGAACGCATCCTTCTCTGGTTTTCTTCCACTAACGCTGATTTTCCTTTTCTACCAGCAAGTTTTGTTTTGCTCATGATTCACCAGAACATCCCCTGCTCTCAAGTTTTGGCTGCCTTTTTCCTCAGAGAAAACCATGGCCAGCAGCAACACAACTCAAACCCAGTCTGGAGGCCACCTGATCACCCCATTCGGATGGGTTGCTGGGCAGAACAAGCACAACCCCTAATCTCCTTCTGTATTGGTTTAGCACAGCCTGGTTTTAGGTAGCAGAGGAACCACAAAGATGGCTCCTGTGAGGAAGCTGCTGGAAGCTTCCCACCGTGTCTGGTAGAGCCGGTGGCTGATGGCTCTGAAGATGGACATGCTGCTGGCCAAAACTGGGCCAGTGAGAGAGGTTGGTAACGCCTCTGTGATGACATATTTAAGAAGAAAATCAAAACAAAGTCACAAGATTTTGGATTCTAGTCAGAGAAGAGGAGGAGGTGAGCACATGTGAGGGAAAACAACATGGAGACACCAAGGTCAGTGGAGAAGGAGAGGGAGGAAGTGCTCCAGGCACCAGAGCCGAGATTCCTCTGCAGGCCGTGGTGAAGATCATGGTGAAGCAGCTGTGCCCCTGCAGCCCATGGGGATCCACGGGGGATGCAGAGATNCTCACAGGGAAGGACTCCTCTCCTGGAGCAGCGGAAGGAAATCTCGGTGATGAACTGACCAAACCCCCCTGCCCTGTCTCCCTGTGCTGTCAGTGGGAAGGAGGGAGGGGCTGGGGAGTGGAAGGTGTTGTTCTAAGGGCTTGTTTTACTTTTCATTATCCTCCTCTGATTCTGTTAGTAATAAATTCACTTCGCAACTTAAGTTGAGCTTGTTTTGCCCCTGAAGTGTTTCTTCCAGTCCTTATCTCGCTCATGAAACATTTGCTAATTGTTTTTTCCTTTTCCCTCCTCTGCCTAGCTGTGGCAGGGGAGGGTGAGCGAGTGGCTCTTTCGAGTGCCTGGCGCTGGGCCAGCGTCACACCACACCTTTCTTGCCTCCAAAAGAGCTGAGGAGAGGGGGAAAGAGTCCCTGAGATTTTGCAATGCTTACTTGTTCTAGCTCTGACTTTCTGAACAACTGAGTGAAGGCTGGCATCAGGCTGTTGACTTTTTGAGAACCAAGGGCTGTTACAGCAATTCTCATTCTTAAGTATTTTGAGTATGCCAGGAAAGGCTGGTGCTGGATAAAAGACAGGTCACAGAATTGCTTCCTGCATTCACTGTGTCTCTCTCTGTTCTTAGGGCCCTGTGGCATTATGGAGTCTCAGCTCTGGAGAAGTCTGGTGACTGTGATCTGAAAATGCCACCTCTGTGTGGCAGCTTCCAAAAGCTTGTGGCTGCCAGGGCAGAAGAAGACATTCCCCGCTACAGCCACGTCCCCTGGCACAGTCTCCCAGACCAGCCAGGCAATCTCACTGCCCTGCAGGAGATTTTAGCAAGTTATAGGCACAGCTGCTGAATAGCTGTAGATCTTGGCCTAGATTAAGGGTCTTCTGTGCTGGTATCATGGCAGGCATTGATGAGCAATGCCAGTAGTGAGTTGAGTAGGGACTGATTTTGGCTGCAGATATCTGCTGACAGAGCTATAGCAAAAAAAAAAAAAA
>VZRV01001326.1:0-12388 GCA_013398115.1 Falcunculus frontatus | reverse complement strand
TTTTTCTATCTCACTTTGTGTGGTTCTGTGTTCTTTGAGCATTTTTTTTTCTCAGTTTGAGTGGATCTGTGCTCTTTGAGGGTTTTTTTTCTATCTCAGTTTGTGTGGATCTGTGTTCTTTGAGGGGTTTTTTCTATGTCACTTTGAGTGGATCTGTGCTCTTTGAGGGTTTTTTTCCTATCTCACTCTGTGTGGATCTGTGTTCTTTAAAGTTTTTTCTATCTCACTCTGTGTGCATCTGCGTCCTTTGCCTTTTAAGGACCTCACTAAACTGGTGTTGATTAAACCACTTCCCTTCTCCAACCCCCCCTTGGAATTCAGCCCCTGGGACACCTCACGTCCCTCGTGCTGTCCCTGCTGACCCCGGGAAGTGTCTATAATTAATAGACAATCAATAATTCACAGGGCTGCAGCTCCATCAGCTCTCCCTGCCGGGCTGGGAGCTCTGCTCAGCCCAGGTGCTGCTCCCCACCAACTCCTATTTCAGGACACAAATTGTTCTTCTCTATTCCCGGAACCGAGGAGAAACACAGGAAAAGTCCAGCCACTTTTGCCGGACTCAGCTCAATCCTGGGATTACAGCAGAATTCAATTTTTCTATTCTTATTCCATTTCCCTCCATTTTTCTCCCCGTTTTTCATTGAACACCGACCTCCTTTTCTTCTCCACAGAAAGGATCCGTGACCTCTCCCATCTGTTTTTCTCGTCGCCCCCTAAAAACAGCTCAGGAAGCTCAGACACGAAGCAGCTGCCGTGGAGAGTTGTTCAAAATTTCATCCTCGTTCTCCAAAATGCTCCTTTTGAAGCTCTTTGTGCAGCAGAGCTCCAGCACTGGGCGAGGGGGGGATGAGATCCCAATTCCCAGCTCGATTCCGTTGAACCTCAGCTGAGGAGTTGACGGAATTTTACCAAACTTCCCTTTTTTTTTTGAGGCATGGATGGATTCCCCACTGACTCCTCGACCCAGGCTCCCAAACGAGCTGAGCTTTGTGAGAAACCAATCCCCAGAGGTTTTGTTCCCATTTTCCATTGTTTTTTAATGTGAAAACTCCCTGGATTGTTGATGCCTCAAAGCTGTTTTGGAGGCACAGACTTTCCAGGCCTGAACACAACCAAGAAAACACCCTGGGAAAAACAAACTGGGCTTTATTAATCCTGATTCATGCTGATTAATGCAGATTATTATTTGCTGTTTAAAGGCTGTGGATGGGGCTTTGCTTCCAGGGCGATTCCGTGCTCCCAGCCCTGACCCTCTGCTGTGAATGCAGAGCCAATTCCCTTCATTTTCTGCACTTTGATCGTTGTTCTCTCCCCAAAGTCCCTCTGGGCTTGCTGGGAAAGGCTCTGGAAGCCAAGCCAGGGGCCAAGGTCGCCGGAGCAGCTGGGAAAAGGGCACGTTCCAGTGGTGTGTGTCAGTCGGAATCAGCTTTAGGGAGGAAAGTTCTCCCTAAAAGTTCTCCTCGTAGGGAGAGGAAAAATTCTCCTCACCCATCTTGGGGGTAAAACAACCTTTCATGAGCTGGGCTTTGCCCTCTGCTGCTGGGGACTCCCAGCCAGGTTTATTTCCATCATTTACAAACCCTTCTCCTCCATCCTCCGGAGGCACCACGGGATAAAAACGTTTTGTGGTTTGTGCTTGGTGCCTCTGGGTTTTCCCTCCACGGGTCACAGCAATGCCCAGCCCTGAGGAGCCTGTGGGCTCCTTCCCTTGTAATTCCAGCTGTAATTCCAGCTCTCTGCACGGATTTAAGGTGACTTTAATTGCTCTGGTGTTCTCCTCGCAGGCCGTGAGCTGGGAGTTGCTTTGGAAAAGATGAGGAGATAAAATGCAGGAGAAATCCTTTGGGAGAATTGTCAGCGCTGCTGCCTCCACTCAGCCCCTAAAACCAGCACATCCCAGCCCCACACTGTGTTCACTATTAAATAGCTTTTATTTCTCTTTATTTTTATTTTTATTCTTTGGGTTTTTAAGCCAAAATATTTCCAGCTGGGGGGGAAAAAACCCCCTCATTTCAAAACACTTCCTTTTCACCCCTGTCAAACCTCAGCTTCCTCCCCGTTCCCATGGCATAATCCCGGGTCAGAGGCAGGAATACGATCTGGAATTTTCAATTGTGTCCCCACAGGGTGAGTGAAACCACCTCTGAGCTCCTCGGGCTGCAGGGAATCCGCCGTGGGAACACCTCAGGGGTGACGCCGCAAATCGCAGCTTTCCCTAAAGAAAACCCTTTGGAATCTTGGCTGCCTTCAAGCCCCAGCTGAAACCCCTCCGTTCTCCTGCCGGGTGCTTCCGAGCGAGGTTTATTTACACCGCTTCAGCTGCCAGCGCCGCTCCTGCATCCCGCGCATCCCTCCGTAGCCATGGAAACGGCCGCGGGGGAGCTCCGTGCCCATGGCAACCCCGCGGGAGCATCTTGAGCATCCTCGGAGAGGCGCAGCCTCCTCCTGGGCTTTTCCTCGTGCCAGGCTCCGGTTTTTGGCTCGTTCCTGCTCCCACGGGGGTGATGGCAAAGCTTTTCCTCACGGGCAGCTCCCCTTCTGGGATAAAAGGGCAAATTTCGTGTTTAGTGCCGGGATATTTGGTGTCTAAAACTTCTCGGGTGTCTTAATAAAGACCAACTTCATCAAGAGCCTGGTTTAGGGGACGGGAAAAGCTTCGGACTCAGTCGTGTGTGGTCTGGGGTCAGCATCCCAGCTGGAAGATGCTCCAGAATGGGTGGGAGGGTGCCCATCCCAGAGGTTAAAAATCCCGCTGGATAAAATCCTGGCTCGATTTCCCCCCATGATCCTCATTTCCCAAGCCCAGTTCCTTTTTGTTTATTCTCATTTACACTCAGAGCAAAAGAGGGTGGAAGCCCGTAAAGTTCCAGCTCCTGGAACACTTCCCATGGAGGGAAAGGGGAAAATCCGGGTGGAAATTTACTCACCAGCTCGGCTAAGGGGATTTACACGTTGGGTTTAATCACCTCATCCTCACTGAGCTTGGGAGGTGGAAACCAGGTCAGGGCAGGGAAAAGCTTGTTGTGTTCTCAGGTGAATAAACAAGGCAAAGACCCGGACCAAAAATAGCTGTATCAAAGAAAAACTTGATTGAAAAAAATATTTTAAATTTCATTTTTGAGTAAATTTTGAAAATTATTTCTCCATCTCCACCCTGGCCCTTGTTTCAGTCTATCACTTGACTTTTTTTTTTTTTTAAATAAAAATCAAGTCATTATCTGCATTTCCTAGGGTTCAGCTTTCTCCAGCCCACCCACAGCCCCTTTTCCTGGTGGGAAAACTGATTTTTCCTGCCCTTTTCCCACCTCAAGCCACCCAGGAAGCCACGAGAAGCACCAAGAACCACCCTGTATCTACCACACCTCCAAAATTAAAACGCACCAACACGAATTTCCACATGTGCCTACAAGCTCTGAGCTCACCCTGACACATTCCAGGCTCAGAGTGATTCCTCCGAGCAGAATCCCGGGTGATTGATGCCAAAACAATGGGAACGGGAGCGTCTGTGCCCATCCCGGGTTATTTTTGGGGAGGTGACCTCAGCACTGCCACCTGATGTCATCCAGCCGTGGCCCCGAGCCCGGAAAGTCCTTCCAGGGGATTGCAAATTAAAAATAAACGGGAGGGAAGGGAAGGAAAAGAAAGGAAAACCTCCCGGTGAGTCATGTGTGACAAACCCTGCTACGAGGGGAAAAAAAAATAGGGATATTCAGCTTTTCCTGCCAAGGAGCCAGCGGTGGGTAATGGAATTTCAGGGAAGTTTGTGGGAATTCTGGGATTTCTGGGGAAGAGCCTGTTCCTGGGGAGGAACATTGTGTTTTAAAAGGGCTCCAACGCCGGGTCCCTGTCGGAGCAGAGAACAGGAGATTTGTCCATTCCAGAGGACACAGGGAGCCCTTTCTGGGAAGGCTTTTCCCAGACACAGCAGGGAATTGTTGGTGTCCTGCAGCAGCTGCTCCCAAGGCGCTGGGAGAGGTTATTTTTAACTCCAGTGCCGGGCTGAAACCAGAGAGATAGCAAACATCATTTTGGAACAAGGACTGACTTCTCCCATCTCCCATAAATTAACCCAGATTGGGGCTCAAATACACAAACTCGATTTTTTCCCCCCCCCCACATCAAAGCACCTTTATTATCAATTTTTATTCCAAAATACATTTTTTTTTCCAAACGAGCCTTTTAATGTGTTTTTTTTTTTTAAATAAAAGCTGTTATTTTACCTTTGAGCACCCAGGGGATGCCTGAGAGAGGTCAAAGGCACATTTTTGGGAGCTGTGTCTCATGCAGGTGATCTGCCACGGCCTCGATGCATCACTGGGAAGGCATCAGGGAAGGGAGGATCCTCCCTGCCCCTAAGGAGCTTATGATTTCCCCTGCCTGGAATAGCAGCGAGTGCAGGAGTGGGGTTATCACACCCCTAAGCAGCTTGGAGCAGTCGGGTGCACATTTATAACCCCATGGATAAACCTTTTAACCCCGTGGATAAACGTTTTTAACCCCAATGGATGAACGTTTACGACCCTGAGGATAAATATTTGGAACCCCACGGATGAGCATTTGTAACCCCAGTGGATGAACTTTTATGACTCTGGATGAACATTTTTAACCCCAATGGATAAACATTTTTAACCCCAATGGATAAACGTTTTTAACCCCATGGATGAACATTTTTAACCCCATGGATGAACATTTTTAACCCCAATGGATAAACATTTTTAACCCCATGGATAAACATTTTTAACCCCAATGGATAAACGTTTTTAACCCCATGGATGAACATTTTTAACCCCAATGGATAAACGTTTTTAACCCCATGGATGAACATTTTTAACCCCATGGATGAACATTTTTAACCCCATGGATGGACATTTGTAACCCCAACAGAAAAGGATCTCTAACCCTATGGATAAACATTTATAACCCCCATGGATAAACATTTATAACCCCCATGGATGAACACTTTTTAACCCAACAGATGAACATTTAGAGCTTTTTTAAGGCCTTGTCAAAGAGCAAAGCTCAGGAGGGCAACTTCAACCTCCAATATTTTATATTCCAGTGCCCACTCTGGTGGAACAAAAACAAACATTAAATTCACTTGGCCAATCTCCTTCCCCAAGGACCCTCATTTGTCTCAGGAGCCCAACGAGGAAAAGCTCTGCCCGATTCAGCATCTCCTGCCCCAAGAGCCTCCCACAGCAGGAAAATTCCAGCAGGATCCTGCTCCAAAACCACCCCACTGAAGGAATCAGATCCACGTGGAAGGGCCAAACTCCTCCCCACACCTCACCGCCTGTGGAGCCATAAACTGATTTGACTTTTCCATCAGCTCCTCAGCTTCTCAGCAGAGCCAAGGAGAAAACCCCTCTGGAAGCAGCGGGAATTGGATGGAAAATTTGGCCTCGTGGTTTTTCCCCTCGGTGGTTTTCCTCTCCTGGCACCAGGGAGGTGCTGGGATTTCTCCTCCTCCCCACCGTGGGTTATGTAACCAAGGGCTCCCTGGAAGAGCTTGGATTTAACGCCCTGCCCCTGCTATTCCTCCCTCCTGGGCTGTTTTCCTTCCTGGAAAAAGCTGGAAATTTCAATATCCGCAGAGTCGTGGAATGGTTTGGGTTGGGAGGGTCTCAAATCTCACCCGTGGGTGGGGACAACTCCCACTGTCCCCATCCAACCTGGCCCCAAACACACTTTTTATCCTTTCTTAGCCCTTTTATCTTATTTTTCCCTTCAGGGTGCCAGGAGCAAAGGAGAAATTCCACCCGTGAGCGGTGAAATCCTGCAGCTGAACACGATGCAGGTCAAGATTTCCCACGCAGAGCATGGAAAAGCCCTAAAAATGGCCTTAAAATGACATTTCCGCCACTAAAAACGGGATAAAAAGAGATTTTTTTTCCTCTGGAAGGAGAGCTCTCTACAGGGAGCACAGCCCAAGAGAGCAACCAAGGCCTCACCACTCGAAAAATGCAAAATATCCTCATAAATTTCTAATTACACACCGAGATGGGAAAATAACAGCATCTTTCCTCCTGGCTGGGAAGGAAGCACTCCCAGGGGTTTTGCCACCACTCCTCTCTGTCCCCAAATGGGATTTTCTCTGCTCTCATCCAGGCAGGAGCTGAGCAAGGAAAATCTGAGGAGTTCTGCTTCAGAGAGATCCTTCCACAGAGGGTATTCCACCAGAGAATAAACCAAACTCCACAAAACCCATCTCATTAACCCTCTGGGCACTTTAATTCCTGATTATTTTACCCTCTTGGAGGGTTTTAAGAGGTTTCTGGATGAACCAGGTGGAATTTGAGCTCGAGTCCGGATTTTTTGCCGGCTCCAGGGAGTGAAGGTGGGATGGGGACAGGTTCTGGGACCTCACCCCTTCCTCAAACCCCACCAGATCACCCCAAATCCATCTGCAGATGAGCACAGAATGGTGATGCAGGTCAAGATTTCCAATGGAAAAGCCCTTCTGCCAAGAAAAATGGGCTAAAAATGACTTTTTCTTCCCTCTGGAGGGAGAGGAACCCCACCAGATCCCCCCAAATCCATCTGCAGATGAGCACAGAGCAATGATGCAGCTCAAGATTTCCAATGGAAAAGCCCTTCTGCCAAGAAAAATGGGCTAAAAATGACTTTTTTTTACCTCTGGAGGGAGAGGAACCCCAAAACCATCTCCCCAGAACCACCTGGACCCCTCCTTGGCCTTTGCTGTGACCCATTCTCCAGGCAGGCCCAGAGCTGTGTGAATAAAAGCGTTCTGCATGAATTAAAGCAATAAAAAACAACAAAATCAATGAGAGGCAGCAAAGGGGATGAACCTTCCTCCTCCCCCAGCCCATCATCAAACCAAAGTCGGCGTTTTCCGGCCATTACGAGAAAAACTCATCCCATTAATGATTTCTGACCTGGCCCAGGGCCTGTTGCATTATTTCCAGTGTGGGTGAAGAAGGGCCAAACCTCCAGAGGAGATCGATGCAGCTCCTGCCTTGAGGCTGAGAGAAATTTTACCTTGGGATGCTGAAAAACCATTAAAGAGCTGCTGTGGATGCACTGGGGGGGGGCAGTTTCAGCCCTAAGAGCTTCCACAATAAATTAAAAATTCATTAATAATCCATAGGCTGCTCCTGTTTCATTTGCAGCTGGGATCCGACAGAAACCTCTCTGTCTCTGCAAATAGAAATTCTGTTTCCAGGGGAAAAAATTGTTTAATTTTCAGCTTTGGCCAGACCACGATTTTCAGTAAATATTCTTTCCAGATAAATAATTTACCGTTGTTGCTGTTCTTCTGGAATAAATTATTAGAGTAGAACCCTGATTTTTGGATTTACTCTGGATTAATTTCTCCCAACCAGCCCATCCCTGTGGTTTTTTAAATCCATTTCCTGGCACAGGGTTTGGACAGCCCGTGGATGAGTGTTTAAACCCAAACCAGGCAATCAGGAGCTGTCTGCACCTTCCCCTGTAGGGCAGAGCTGCCCCAAGCACACAGACCTTAATCCTGCCTATTCCATTTTCTCCTGTTTAAATAAATAAAGATAAATCTCCGTGTTTTCCCTGGCCCAGCCCATTTCCCTGCCAGGGAAAGAAATCACTTTCATTTATTTTAGCTTAATCCAGCCAGATGGATCACGAGGCTGTGGAGCATCAGGGCAAAACCCATTTTCACACCCAGATGTGCTCCCTGGTCCTTCCTGCTCCGGCTGATTTGGGCAGCAAAACCTCAGGTTTTGGTGTTAAAACCATAAAATCCTGGAGTGGTTTGGGTTGGAAGGGACCTTAAAGCCCATCCAGTGCCACCCCTGCCATGGGCAGGGACCTCCCACCGTCCCAGGCTGCTCCAATTCCCCTCCATCCCGGCCTTGGGCACTTCCAGAGATCCAGGGATTCCACAGCTCCTCTGGGAATTCCATCCCAGCCCCCTCCAGCTTTGTTTGCACCTCCCGACTGCCACAGAAACCTCCCTGGATTCAAACTGGCCCATTCTAACCCTAAAAGTTGGGGAAACCCTCCCCATTTTGGCCTTTAGGTCTCTGTATACTCCAGCCACGTATTTTTACCCTTTGGAAAAGCCCCCAATTTGCCACGAGCATCCCATAATTTTTAATTTTCTCCTGCGGCGTTTCCTCCCATTAAACACCAGGATTCCTCGACACAAAGTGAGACTGCAGGGGTGGGTTCTACTCCTCTGGAGGGAGACAAATTTGAAAGACAAATTTGTCCTTTCTCCCACGGGTCTGGGCTGGTTTTGTTTCCTCGCCATCAACCCTCAGAGCTCCGTTCCACAGGATAATGGATAATGGATTTGGAGCTGCAGTCAGCAGCTGCTGAAAGCATCCTGCCCTCTCCCAGAGCCTCGACCATGAGATTTTCAACCCACCCCATTGATATCCTCCAGTTTCCAAGTGCTGCAATTTCCCAAAGTTTCCAAATCAGCCCCAAACCCCGATATTTCTTCCCTTAAAAAAAATATCCAAGCGCTGCGATTTTCCAAGATTCCCAAAGCAGCCCCAAACCTCGTCATTCCGTTCAGAATTTCTTCAATAAACCATCAGGATGCTGCAGTTTTCCGAGGTTTCCCAGCCCAGCCCCAAGCCTTGATATTTCTTCAGTGTAAAATCCAAATGCTGCAATATTCCAAGATTTTCAGATCAGCCTCAAACCCTGACACTTTCTTCAATAAAAGCATCCAAATGCTGCAATTTCCAGGGATTTTTAAATCAGCCCCAAGCCCTGATTATTTCTTCAGGATAAAATCCAAGTGCTGCGATATTCCGAGATTCCCAAACCAGCCCCAGATCCTGCCGATTCCACCGATATTTCTTCAACAAACCATCAGAGCCCTGCGCTTTTCCAAAATTCCCAAACCAGCCCCAAATCCTGGCGATCCCACCAACATTTCTTCAACCAACCACCCAAGCACTGCGATTTTCCAAGATTCCCCACCAAGCCCCACACCCCCGATGCTTCCTCAGTACAAAATCCAACCTCTGCAATATTCCAAGATTTTTTCCAATCTGCCTCAAACCCCGAGAATTCTTCAACCAAACCATGGGAACGCCGCGATTTTCCAGGCACCCCCTTGGCTGCCAGAGCGGCTCCCCCTTGCCAGGGGGGATGATTCGGGGTGAAGCCGGGATTTGCGGGGAGCTGCTGCGGTATTCCCTGGGGATGGGGATGGATTTGGCCGGGCTGTGCGGGGCTGGGCTGCGCAGGAGGCGGCTCCTCCCTCTCTCTATTTATTCCTCCGCGGAGCTCCGTGGTTAAATCGCCTGGAAGCGAGGGGGCAGCGAGATCGCAGCCGGTGAGTGCCGGGGAAAAGGGGGCGCGGGGGTTTCGGGAGGGAGAAATCCAGAGGAGAGGGGGGATTTTAGCGGCATCGCGGGGGTGCGGGGCTGCCTCTTTCGCTGCCGTCGCCGCCTAAAAATAGACATTTCCAGCGTCTCCTTAAAAACCAGGGCTCTGCTGCTGCCCGCTGCTTGTTTACTCAGCGTTTGTTTCAGCGCTGGTGGGGAATTTCTCCTCCGAGGGTTTTGCCTTCTCCCTCGGCTGCTCCTCCATTGTTCGGGGGGGTTAAAAGAGAAAAGGGTTGAAGGGGAGATTTTTAAACCCAGAGGTGATATTTTCAGGGAAATCTCAGCTTCATCGCAAATTCCCAGAGCCCCAGGCCGGAATTTTCAAACCCCCCCAGGAGCCAGGACATCGCCGGGAGGGTCCGGACGCCCCAACCCCCGAGCATCTTCCCACCTCCACCTTCCCCACCTCCCTTGGCTCCTTCTCCCCCCTCCCCGGGGGCCTTCCCGAGGTGATTTCCACGGATATTTTGGCAGCCGGGTGTTGGTTTTTCCCTTCCAAACCGAGACCTCCTCCTTGCCAGCCGCCCCGGGCACGTAATTGCTGCTTGCAGCCTCCATTTTCCGCTGAGGGAGCTCGGAGTTCCTCCAGTTCGGATATAAATCCCTCCGGCACAAACCACCCGAATTAATTTCTCATTTCCAGCATCCGCCAGGAGGGCGAATTTGGGGGAGGAAGGTTAAAAAACGTCAAGGAAAAAAAAAAAAAAACACCAAACCAAAAACCCTCCTATGAAGCCACTAGATCTATAATTTAATATCGATATCACGGTCACGCCAGAAATATCATTTCCGAGCGGAGGGATCCCAGCTCCGGGCCTGAGGAAGCGGCTCCTGACCCCACCAGGGGTTTGTGGACGGAACTCATTTATTTGGGGCGAAGCTCTGCGCTCGCTAATTAACGCGGCGCAAATGAGGCAGTGCCCTGTTTATTATCAGAGCTCGGCTCCAAAGGCAATTAGAGGAGCAGGTCAGTAGGGAGCTGCAACACTCCAAGATTTCTGAATCTGCCTCAAACCCCGAGATCCCTTCAATAAAACCATTGCAGGGCTTTGCAGCTGATTTTTTTCCCCCCCTCGGAACTCACAGCGGGGAGCGATATCTCCAAAAAAATATATTCGAAAAAATGGCCAGTTTGCTGATTTTCCCTCCTCCGTTTTTAATTTTGCCGAGCACCCAAGGAGCTCTCGCCCGTCTGGTTGTTTTTCCCTGCCTTTTGGCTATTTTTAACCCCCCTGATCTCATCCCTGCCCCCAGCGGGTGGGTGCTGCGGGGTGAGGGAGGCAGCAAAGCCGCTCCAAAGAGGGTGCTTTGCTCCCAGATTTTTCCACGAGCGAGGCTGGAATTCCTGCCCATCACCAGGGACGGGCTTGTGCATCTCCCCTGCGTTTTCATTTAGGCCTCTTGCCACCGATCCCACCCAGAATTCTGAGCTTAAAGAGCTTTAATTCAAATATTCCTGGACATAAAACCAGATTTTGGTGGGGGGGAAGGAGAGAAAAAGCATCGTTACCTGAACCCGAAGAGACGAATTTGCTTTTTGTGGCCCACGAAGCCATATCGAGGTTGGAACAGAAGAATTTCTGGCTTAAACAGGGGCTTGTTTGGCCTCTTTGGAGCATCTCAGGAAAGCTCAGCACCTCGCACCTGCACTAAGGTTATTCCTGGGGTGACCCCATAGGAAGCTGCTCCGTTAATCACTGCAAAAAATATTAACATTTAGGACCCACATTGAATTTTTTCTTGCTGTAACACGAGCCAGAAGGCGCATCCAGGGATGCTGTGAAATGCCCACCCACACTGAGAACGCTTCTCTCGCCCTCCCCAGCAGGCAAGAAGGAATTTTGGGGGGTAGCTCAGCCTCGGGCAGGATGGAAAAACCCCTTTTTTATTGCTGCACTCGCATCTTGAACACGAGGGGAGCAGTAATTCAATGTCCTTGGCATCGCGGGGAGGCGTCCGAAGGGGTTTTGCAGCTTGGGAGGTGTTTCCCAAAGGTCTTTCCAAAGGATTTGCAGCCCTGGTGTGGATTGTCCAGGCGGGATTATGCAGCCAGGGAGGGAAATGGCTCGTTAAAGGCGATTTCTGCCTTGCCAGCCCTCCAGCCAGCGTGGGAGATGCCCGGGATGCCAGCAGCGAAACGCTGAGTCAATGGATGTTGGAAAACACATTGAACTCCAAAAATGCTGTTTTTCACCTCAGGCCTGTCGCCCATTCACAGGGATTTGGGGAAAACGCGCTGAATTCCGTTCTCTGGGGAAAGAAAGGCTCCAGGGCCCGGCTGGGCGTTGCCCTCCCTGCAGCACCGAGTACCCCAAAAGCTTTGGGATTGGGCTGAATCCGTTCACGGCATCGATCCTGGCACAGAAATGCCATTTCTCCCCTCAGGTTGGGTGGGGCAGTTTTGATAAATGGGGTTTTACCTCCCAGTCAGGTGAAGCTTTTTCTCCCAAAAGCTTTTCTTTCGCTCCCTAAAACTGCCATCGCCAGCAGGGATCCTGTTGGGGGATAAATATATCAAAATATGTTTATGTTTTATATCTATGTATAAATAAGGGGGTTGGGGCAGGGATAAATACACATTTAGTCCAAAGCTGTTCGTTCTGCAGCTGGATTTAAGGGCACCGGCTGCGTTTTGTGCGAGGGGGTGTCAAACCCGGGGATGTGCGGCCCTGCCCTGACTCTGTCCTTGTCCCCACAGCCATGGCCAAGCTCCTCGGCACCTGCTGCCTGCTGCTGCTGCTCCTCCTCGGCGTCTGCACCGACGTGGCCCTCTCCAAGAAGGGCAAAGGCAAACCCAGCGGGGGCGGCTGGGGCACGGGGAGCCACCGGCAGCCCAGCTACCCCCACAACCCTGGTTATCCCCACAACCCCGGCTACCCCCGCAACCCGGGCTACCCCCACAACCCAGGCTACCCCCACAACCCCGGCTACCCCAACACGGGCTGGGGACAAGGCTACAACCCATCCAGTGGGGGAAGCTACCACCAAAAGCCATGGAAGGCGCCCAAACCCAAGACCAACTTCAAGCACGTGGCGGGGGCGGC
>VZRV01001306.1:243261-257264 GCA_013398115.1 Falcunculus frontatus | reverse complement strand
GAGTTTTTGCTGGACACAGACTTACTTTGCTGCTTTTGAGAGCTGAAGTAGTTGCTTGGTAGACGTGCTACCGAAATTCAGAAGCTTCTTTAAACGCTGTAATTTATTTTATTTTATTTTTGTCTTTTCTTTCCTTCCCCCACCCTCCCCCCTCTGCCCATAGGAGAATGTTTCCTCCATTTAAAGTGAGATGCACTGGACTGGATAAAAAGGCCAAGTACATTTTATTGATGGATATTGTGGCGGCTGATGATTGTAGGTACAAATTCCATAATTCCCGGTGGATGGTAGCCGGCAAGGCTGACCCTGAAATGCCAAAGAGAATGTACATCCACCCGGACAGCCCGGCCACCGGCGAACAATGGATGTCCAAAGTCGTCACCTTTCACAAGCTGAAGCTCACTAACAACATCTCTGACAAGCACGGATTTGTGAGTGTCTTTTACACCTTCCTTTGCCCCCCTTTTCCCCTCCCTCGCCACCCGGCCGGAGCGGGGGTCCCGGCGGGGGGGTCTGCCCGGAGCACGGCGGCTGCTCGGCTGGGCTGGCCCCGCTGGCAGCTCCGGCGGGCGGCCGAAATGCGGGGAAAACGGGGCATAAAAACCTCCCCATGCACCCGGGGACGGGCATCTGTCCGGTTTGAATAGTCCTTGATTTTTCCTGCTGCTGGAGTCAGGATTAAAGGCTGGAGTTTGCTCTGTAACCTCCCCGTGCCATGCAGCGTTAACTCTAGGGATACATTTCCAGCGCAGCGCAACTCGATATTTCTCAGAGCTGCGGTGACTTTATATATATCTATATATATTTTTAATAAAGTCCATCACACTTTCTAAGCGTAGGAAAATGATATGCATATGTGTATAAAGGGCTTAAAGGCCTAAGTACGCAAACGTTTAAATCTATATTAATCTGGATAATGTAAAGCAAGCCGGAGTGAAAATAAACAGGGACCAAAAGCAGAGGTCAAGTTGCCCATTCATGTCTATCCACTCCTTTACATTTAACGGGTGTGCAGAGATAAAAACTTACCCTGAGAGTGAAATCAAACAAACCTGCTGATAAGTGCTCTGTCGATCCTGGCCATTTCTTTCTATTCCTGGGAAAGCCTCCTCCTCGGAGCCGGGGCTTGCTGGTGGTGGCCGCGGCCGGGGGATCTCTAATGTGCCGAAGATTGCATTTGCTGCCTGTGATTTGATTAGACGATACATTTTTGCCTTTCCGCAGGAGGCCTTAAGTGAATTGGGGCACGCAATTAGACCGAGCCGAGGCTCTCGTGGTGGTGGTGCAATTGTAGCTGCTGCTGCTTTACTTGATTTTTTTTTTTTTTTTACACTTTGAAATCAAAAGACATTGCTGCCGGAGCCCAAACAGCTTTTCCCCCTCTCCGAGCAGAGCTCTGAGGGGATTTCTCCTTCTCTCCTCTCCTCCGAGAGGTCCAGCGAGAGCCTAACCCCGGCGAACTGGAGCTGTCAGTACTTTTAGTTGGATGCTGCGAGGCGTGTGCGTGTGTTTGGAGTGTGCTTGGCGGGGAGGAGGAGTGAGGGGAGGAAGGAGAGGGAAGGCAAATTAGGAGGAGAAAGTGCCGATGGCCGGGGGAAATGCTGCTCCTGCTGACCGTCTTCTTTCCCCCCCCCTCCTGCCCTCTCTGCTGCCGGCCGCTGCACCCCCCCAGACCATTTTAAACTCCATGCACAAGTACCAGCCCCGGTTCCATATCGTCCGAGCCAACGATATCCTCAAGCTTCCTTACAGCACGTTCAGGACCTACGTTTTCCCGGAGACTGAATTCATCGCAGTGACCGCATACCAGAATGATAAGGTAAGGAGATTAAGAGAGGATTTGTTTTACGTGTTTTGGCTTTTAAGAGAACTTTTACTCCGCATTGTTCCCTTAAAACTCACGAAGCCCATCCCGCTCTTCTCTCTCTCTCCCCCTCGCATCTTTTCCCCCAAAACCTCCTTGATCCAACTTCGGGAAGGCGCTGGGGGAGGGGGTCGAGCGCTTTCCTAATACCGACCTCGGGGAGGGCAATTAAAAGGAGGGAGGACTGCGGGTGGGGGGGAGAATGTTTAGGGGTTTTCTACCTTTTTTTTTCCCGGTATCACTCCCCAGTATGAGGAAAGGGATGGGGTGGGGTTTGCTGCTCTCAGTGTGGATTTAATCTAAGACGCATCAGGAAAAAAAATTAATAAAAAAGACTCGGCTCCGTGTGTTGAAAGACAGAGTGGGGAGAGCAGCGGGACTGAGATTTTGTAATTCTTCCTGGCCTTTGTGCTGTTTTAGCTCCTTTAACAGCAATTGGCAATAAGGCTGGAGTGAACGTCTGGTTCCTATTATTATTATATTATGATAAATTTTTTTGCATCCTGCAGTGTTTTATTATTTTTTGTGGTGCAGAAATATGCTCTGGTCAGAGAGGGGTATCTCGCTTGAATGTAGCTGGAAGGGCTGAAAAAGCCCGTGTGAGAAAGTTTTGCAGCGCTGGAAACGCTGCCTTTCCATTGCTGCTGGTTTATGGTCGCTTGCGACGAAGGTGGTATATTTGGGAGAGTGGCAAATGGCGAATTTACGATAATTAAGTCAAGTGGAAGGAAGCGAAGGAGCCAAAAAAGGGGCTTTGATTTTTTTGTTGTCTGTGAATTACAACTTTTTTGCGTTCGTGTGCGTTGAGCGCAGAGGCTCTGGATGCGCAGCGCCCGCTCGCTGCAGCTCCCCTGTGCCCCTCCCTGCCCCTCACATCCTTCCCCGCTAAAAATTCAGGGGTGACAAGGGGGAGTCTGTATCCTTCTGCCCTCGCTTTCCAAAAAGCCACTTCCCCCTCGGGTCTCGGGCTATTTTGCTCTCTCTCTGCGGCCGGGCACTTGCAAGGAAACTGAAAGAAAATGAGTGTACAGAGAGTAGACTTTGCTTTGGGACTTATCAGCAGGGCTGCTCGCCCCGGTCTATCAGCTGGGGGCGGCTCGGTTGAAGGACAGAAATGAGCATATTTGTGTGATTGCCATGAAATCGGCTGGGAAGCGGCGGGGAGCCCTCGGCTCGGCGCGGGGGGAGCAGAAGGCACGGCCGGGAGCACCTGGATTAAAAGTCCCGCTGGTTTCAGCAGTGGGGTTTTCCTGCTCTTTCCTGATCCCGTGTGTGCGGCGGGGGGGTGACTCGGGAGCCAGGGCAGGTCCTGCCCGCACTCGGGCGCAGGCGGGATTTCCTTTTCGGGGTCCTCCTCTGCTCCTAAACTGGGGGGTTGCTGTGCTTCCAACCCGGTCCGAGACCGGGAATGGAGCGGCGGGGAGGCGGCATTCCCGTTCCCGCTGCTCGCATCCCGTTCCAGCGAGGTGAGCCCCGGCCAGGCTGGGAATTCGGCTCCGCTCATCGTACGCGGGGCACCGGGCGCTTGCGGGATGCCCCGCAACCCCCATCCCTCCCAACAGTCATTCCCTGCCATAACCTGAACCCCGAGGAAACCCAAACCGGAAAACTTCCACACACACCCCCCCAAAAAATATGAACTGGCTCCTGTCACCCCTGGCGCCCCAACACACACGGAGCATAATGCGATTATATAAAGTATTTTATTATGGTGAGGGGGTGGGTATGATTCCTTTGCGGTTTAATTATGGTATTTAAAGAGTTTTAAGCACAGGCATAACTTGCATGGATCTCATTGCACGGCTCAATTAATTCCGATGTGGTGGCAGCAACACGGGGCTCTTTCATTGCCACCACGGTCCAGGTCACCAGCCAGCCCGGCGGGGGACTGGGGGCAAGCTGCCTCCAAACGACTCTGGAAAACACATGGATTCACCTAAAAACCAGAGACCTTTGCCCCCTGCCCTGTCCTGCTCCTGCCAGGATCCTGCCAGCACTGGGGGAACTGGGGAGAGTGGGGTTTGCTGTTGTTTTTTAATACAAAAATCTCCTTGTTCTGCCCCAACCCCCTGGCTATTTTATTTCTCTCTCCATCCTATAGATCACACAATTAAAAATTGACAACAACCCCTTTGCCAAAGGTTTTCGGGACACCGGGAATGGAAGGAGGGAAAAGAGGTGAGTCTGGCTCGATTCTGTACAGGCGCCTCGTTTGGTTTTCGTGTGTTAAGCTCAGAACATGAGCAGAGGTCAAAATCACCTTGCCTCGCCTCCAAACCACGCTTCCCCCCGCCAAAATCCATAAGGATCTTGGCGTTAATAACGTCAAATGGACTGCATGGGAATTCCTTCCTGCTCTCCACGTTTAGTTTTCATGTCGCAGGGGATGACTGGCCAAAGGGAGTGAAGTACATTAAGCAAATATTAGCAGAGAAAAACCTTCCCTTACAAATTCAAGAGGGAATATTGCAGTGTAGTTTGGATCTGGGACTGGAGAAGAGGGAGAAGTGAGGGCTGAGCACTGCTTGAATCTCCTCTGGCATTTTTCTGGGGACTGTATGGAAAAGACTAAAATGTGGAGGAGAAATGCATAAATAAACTGGACAGAGGGAGCTCATGAATATGGAAGTAATTAATGATAGAAGAGTCTTTATTTTTTCCAAAAGCAGCAGGACAAAGTTTGTGCCCCAGGTAGGCAGACAGAACTCGTTATAATGGGACTCAAGATTTTTATTTTTAATATAAGGAGAAAATATAAGGAGAGAAAAAGAGAAAGGGACAATTATTTTCCTTTGATGGGGGATATGTCTGTTTTGTTGTGTTACAGGAGACAGGATATTTTACCCATTTGCACGGGGGGGTTAGATAATGAATAAATCGATCTGTTCCTCTTTTTGCAAACAAACAACAAAATAAAAAGTTGGGGGAAACGTGGTGTAAACCAAGAGGCCTCTGTGCCTGCCCAGCGCTGAGCCCAGCACACACACAAACATGCACACGCCAGCTCCTCTTGTCCGTCAGTGTGAAAATAAAGCCAGCGCTGGAGCCACAGGACGGAAATGATTTCTAATTTCTCTAAATATAAATAGATTTTTACTCCGGGTTAATTGTTGGTGAAAAGATTACATAAAGTGCCTAACAAAATAACCACTTCCTAGCAATCTTAGCAACCATTAAGATGGCTCATATCTCTGGAACATCCTTGCCTTTTAAAAGCTAATCTCCAGGGAATGCTTCCCTCTCCCCTCCGCCCCTTGTCTTTAATATCAGCCCTTGCTGAGGAGCTGCTCATGCTTCCAAGAAATCTCCTCTCATTAGCAGCCAAGCCCTGCCTGCCAGAAACGCGCTCTCCTCCTCGAGGGGACCGTGGCTCTTAATTCCCCTGTGCTACTCGCGCCCAAATAGGAACTCAGGAGGGGCTGGGGAGGAGGAGGGGTCCCGGGGGTGCTGGGGGCCGCTCGCCCAGCGGGTTCTGTGCCCGCAGGAAGCAGCTGACCCTGCAGTCCATGCGAGTGTACGACGAGAGGCAGAAGAAGGAGAATCCCACCTCGGACGAGTCGTCCAATGAGCAAACGGCCTTCAAGTGCTTTGCCCAGTCCTCCTGTCCTGCCGTGCCTGCCGTGGGCACCTCCAGCCTCAAAGGTGAGAGCTGTGGCCCCTGGACTCCCCTGGGAGAGCCTGGATGTCTGCTCTGTGTGGTGACAAATCCTGGCCTGTGCCACTGCCCTCTGGCATGGGCCTGTTTTCCTTCCTTCCTTCCTTCCTTCCCCCTTGCCTTCCTTCTTACCTCTTTCCTTCTCATCTGTTTTCTCTCTTTGCTTTCTTCTCTCTCTTTCTCTCTGTAGTTTTTCCTGCCTCTCTTTCCTTCTTTCCCTCACTCTTCTTGTTTCCTTTCTTTTTCTCTTTCCCTCTCTTCCCTACTCCTCCCTCACTCTCTCTCTCTGCCTTCCTCACTCTTCCTCTCCTTCTCCCTCTCCCCCTTGGCCTCCCTCTCCCCTTGCTGCACATTCATCCCTCCCCTCCTTGGTTCAGCAAGGAGCCAGCTCCGAGTCAAGGGAGTAAAGACAGACCACGGGGCAAAAGTTCAAAACTGGAGTCACTCCATTAATATTCCTCACTGAATCTGTTATTAGAGGAAGGATCTTTCCCCTGGATACAGTCCCGAACTTTGTTATAGAAAAGTCACCCTGGGTTTCTCCGTGCGGGGTTGGGAGCTGTCTGCAGCTCTCTCGAATGTATTAATCCATCCCGGGGCGTGGGGGGAGGCAGGGGGAGGAGGAAACAACCTCTTTTTTGTAGTTGCTTTACCCGTTTTTTTAAAGGCCTGCCTAGCTGAGGGGAGGGGAGCTGGGAGGGGACCCGAAAAGCCAAACCAGAGCTTCGCACCTGGGGCGCTGAAATTAGGAGATGAAGTGCAGAGGAATCCAGCGAAGCCGTGCATGTGTTTGGGGAGAAGGGGGGCCCAGGGGGTGATGAAGACGGCTGCGGGGTGTCTCTGTGTGCGATTTCAAAGTTTTCCCATTGAAAGGGATTAAAACTTTGGAAAACTTCGTAAGAGACACATCCCCGAGGTCCTTCATCCCTGCCCTGAGGTTGCTGCTGTCCCGTTCCTCCTCTACGCTCACTGCAGCCAGGGAGGGATGGGGGTCCCTGGGGGCTCCCGCAGCCCCGGGGAGCGGAGCCGCTGGCCCCGGGCCCGCCCGGCTGGGGGGTCACTCCTCCGGGCCGCCGCCGCTTTGTTTCGCAGCCAATTTTGCTGCGTTGTGTAAAACTTGGGCTGGTTTGGACGGGGCGGGCGGTGGGAGCCGGGGGCTGTAGTTATTTATATAATAATAAAAAAGGGGAAGTATTTCCACACAAGCCTCTGGCCGGCCAGAAAGCGTCTCTGCCCCCTCTCCCAGCCCAGTGGGGATTTCGGGATGTGCAGTGCCGGATCCCAGCCCCGGGCCCCCTTTGTCTTGCAGATCTCTGCCCCAGCGAGGGAGACAGCGATGCAGACAGCAAAGACGATCCCTTGCTAGAAGGCAACGAGTCGGGCAAAATCAGCACGACCACCGCCGCCACCCCAGCGCCGGCCAGCTCCGCTGCCACCGCGGGGGACGACCCCCGGGACAAGGGGGACAGCCCCTCCAAAAGCCACTTCTTCGCTGGGGACTCGGCAGGGAGTCGGAGCCGAGAGAGGACTGAGAAAGCCCCTCCGGACTCCCGGCACAGCCCGGCTGCCATCTCTTCTAGCACCCGGGGGGGAAGCCTGAGCGGCGAGGAACTGAAAAGTCCCCTCAGGGATGGCCCCAAAGTAGATGAGAATCGACTGCTGGGGAAAGAGCCCTTCACCCCCTTGACGGTCCAAACCGACAGCACGGCCCACCTGAGCCAGGGACACTTGCAGAACCTCGGCTTCCCCCCTGCCCTGGCCGGCCAGCAGTTCTTTAACCCGCTGGGGAACGGGCACCCGCTGCTGCTCCACCCCGGGCAGTTCGCCATGGGGGGGGCCTTCTCCGGCATGGCCGCGGGCATGGGGCCCCTCCTCGCCACCGTCTCCGGGGCATCCGCCGGGGTCTCGGGACTGGACAACACGGTCATGGCCACGGCGGCGGCCCAGGGACTCTCGGGAGCATCGGCGGCTGCTTTGCCTTTCCATCTGCAGCAGCACGTCCTGGCTTCACAGGTACTGTACTCCCTCCGGGCCAGGGGGGCTCCGACCTTGGGGACGGGGGGGGGCAGCGGGCACCTCCTTTGACCTCCCGCGGTGTCCCCCCCACTGCCCCCCTCAGGGGCTTGGCAGAAAGCCGGAGGAGGGAAAGCTCTGGGCGGGGGGGGGTGGCCCAACGTGATGTCCCTGAGCTCTCCCACCCTCCCCGCTGTCCTCCAGAGCCCTGCACCCCCCGACTGCCACCGGCGCAGGACCAGGGCGCAGCTCGGCGCTGTGGGGCGCGTCCCAGCCTGCGGAGCGGAGCCGCTGTCGGGGGGGATGCGCCCGGGGCTGCCCTGCGGAGCGGGGGTGGGGGCAGGACCTGCGGGTAAAGGGCGCTTGCCCCAGCGCAAAAGAATCGCCCGGTGAGGGGAGAGCGGGGAGGAGACCCCACGGCCATTTGGGCCCCGATGGGCCCGGCGGGAGGGGGGCCGTGCAGGGCAGAGCCCGGGCGGGGTGTGCCCCGTTGGGTCCACGTGTTTGCGGCCTCGGCAGCGGGAGGACAGCTATCCGTCCCCTGGCGGCCCTCCCGCTGGCGGCCGCGGGGGAGTCCCTGGCGCGGGAGTGCCGCGCAGCATCCCCGCGGTGAGCGTGCGGGCCGTAACCCTTTCCTCTCTCTCCTCCCCTCCCGCAGGGCCTGGCCATGTCTCCCTTCGGCAGCCTTTTCCCCTACCCCTACACCTACATGGCTGCGGCGGCCGCCGCCTCCAGCGCCGCCTCCAGCTCGGTGCACCGGCACCCGTTCCTGAGCGCCGTGCGGCCGCGGCTCCGCTACAGCCCCTACCCGCTGCCCGTGCCCCTCTCGGACGGCAGCAGCCTCCTCACCACCGCCCTGCCCGGCCTGGCGGCAGGCTCCGGCGAGGGCAAGGCGGGCGGGCTGAGCGCCAGCCCCGGCTCCGTGCCCCTGGACTCCGCCTCGGACCTCACCAGCCGCTCCTCCACCCTCTCGTCCGGCTCCGTGTCCCTGTCCCCCAAACTGGGCGCGGACAAGGAGGCGGCCACCAGCGAACTGCAAAACATCCAGCGCCTGGTCAGTGGGCTCGACCCCAAGCAGGACAGATCCCGCAGCGGCTCCCCGTAATCCCCCGGCCGCCGGGAGCTCATTTCAAATCAGTCTCGCAGTGCACTTTGTTTGAAAGAAACCACATCCTCCCCCCCGCGAGTGTTTCTTTTTTTTTTTNCCCCCCGCGGTTGTTTTTTTTTTTTTTTTTCCCCCTCCCTTTTTTTTTTATGTGGTGGTTTTTTTTTTTCCCCTTTTTTTTTTTTTTTTTTTTTTTTTAATATAAAATCCCGCGGCGTTGTATGCGTGCTTAGCAACAAAAAGGTATCTGGTGGAGCAGGGGGGAAAGGGTCGGGGATGGGGGAGCGCTGGGTCGGAGGCTGCTCACAGGGAGCAGAACTGGCCGGATCGAGGCACCGGTGGGGTTTGTGGCATCCTCCTTTTAGTTTTTTTTTTTTAACAATGTAAAAAAAACCCAAAAACCAAAACACCCCGGGAAAAAAAAAGAAANGTTGTCTTCTTTTTTTTGGGGGGGGGGGGAGGGTGGTATTTTTTATTTCAGTGGGGTTTTGTTGTTTATTTTTAATGCTCGTTTCAAATCCCAGGGAAAAAATTATTAATAATAATAATAATAAAAACAAAAATAAGACCTTTGTCCCTCTACCTTAAACATCCTCCCTTGTAGTAACAAAAATAAGAAGTGTAGTTGGAAAGAAAAAAAAGTGAATTTATTTTATCTAAAAACCTCTGTAGCTCGACTGTAGGTTTATCACAGCTTTCCCTCTTTAATTGTATATGCAATAACAAGGTTTAAACATACTGAGAAGAAGAAAAGAGCGGACACTATTATTAAAACAAAGTATTTATGTAATTATTTGATAACTCTTGTAAATACGTGGAATATGAATACTCGAAATTAAACTTTAATTTATTGACATTGTACATATCTCTGTAAATACGACTGCAGCCGTCTTCTTTTTTTTTCCTTCTGTTTTTATTTTTAGTCGTTTTCATTTCAAGTTGGTAATGCCTTTAAACATAGATCCCGACCCAGAGGAGAAATTCCCCCATTTGTGAGGGCTCAGTTTTTAAATCGGAGCTCAGCCCAGGAAAACCTCGTCCTTTTGCCAAGGAGCCGAATGCAGAAGGCAAAGCAGAAAGAAACCAAATTAATCAAAGACCTTAAAAAAATTCAAGGAGAAAAAGACAAAGCAGTGTGCCACGGTAGCTTTTAATCCTCGATTTCTTCGGTGTTCAAAATGTCAACAACCACAAAATTATATACGTTTATACACGACAACAGGCTTCTCAAGTGGCTTGAGAGAGAGAAAAAAAGTAAAAATTCTAGGATTTTCTTTACTTTCTGTTATTTTTCCCCATTTCCTCATCATCAGAAATGCATCAGAAAATAACCCCGCGATGGAGTTTTACTACTGTGCTTATTGTTGTCTTTGTTTGAGTGAATGCATATTTTCTTGGGTTGAAAGNCCGGTGGGGTTTGTGGCATCCTCCTTTTAGTTTTTTTTTTTTTAACAATGTAAAAAAAACCCAAAAACCAAAACACCCCGGGAAAAAAAAAGAAAAAAAAAGAAAAAAAAAGACCTAAAAGAAAAAATAAACAAAAAAAATCAAACAAACTTATGAATAAAAATTAAGTAAGAGAAGTGATTTTTTTTCTTTCGAAAGAAAAGCGTGTAAGTAACTTGCATATTGGTTCTTCAACAGTTGTTTCCTGGGCGGGTTGTTAACCACAACCCCCCTTAGTCGATATTAAGGGAAGCTGTGTGTTTAAAATATTATTGTGATGTCTGAGAGCCAGTTGGTGGCTTTTTTTTGCATGTTCCAGAGTAGTCTGCTTTTTTNATTTGATAACTCTTGTAAATACGTGGAATATGAATACTCGAAATTAAACTTTAATTTATTGACATTGTACATATCTCTGTAAATACGACTGCAGCCGTCTTCTTTTTTTTTCCTTCTGTTTTTATTTTTAGTCGTTTTCATTTCAAGTTGGTAATGCCTTTAAACATAGATCCCGACCCAGAGGAGAAATTCCCCCATTTGTGAGGGCTCAGTTTTTAAATCGGAGCTCAGCCCAGGAAAACCTCGTCCTTTTGCCAAGGAGCCGAATGCAGAAGGCAAAGCAGAAAGAAACCAAATTAATCAAAGACCTTAAAAAAATTCAAGGAGAAAAAGACAAAGCAGTGTGCCACGGTAGCTTTTAATCCTCGATTTCTTCGGTGTTCAAAATGTCAACAACCACAAAATTATATACGTTTATACACGACAACAGGCTTCTCAAGTGGCTTGAGAGAGAGAAAAAAAGTAAAAATTCTAGGATTTTCTTTACTTTCTGTTATTTTTCCCCATTTCCTCGGTGCATCAGAAAATAACCCCGCGATGGAGTTTTACTACTGTGCTTATTGTTGTCTTTGTTTGAGTGAGTGCATATTTTCTTGGGTTGAAAGTCAGGTGCTCAGAGCTGGTTCAAAGGAAAAAAAAATGAAGGTATATTTTGTGTTATATAAATGTTGAGAAGTTCTTGTGGGTTTTTTTTTCTGTAATTTTTTTTCCCTTTTAAAAGTCACTGAAGTTTCAATAAATTTTTATTGAAATGTCTTGGGCGTACTGTGAAATGCCTTCACCCCAACCCTCCCCGAAGTGCCTGGGAGGATGGAGGGGTTGAAAGATATATATCCCTCTTCTGCCTTTCTCCTCCACCCCCTTTCCCGCTCCCAATATTAAGATATTTCTCCTGGAAGGAGCTAGTACGAACCAGTCGAGGTGGTGTCATTTGAATTGTTGGGGGGGAAGGACGAGTTTTAAGCGAGCTGTTTAATGTTCCTCTTCCGTCTTTATCCCTCTCGCTTTTAAAGTCGATCCAGAGGCTGCTAAAGTCACCTCTTTTAATGGAACAATATTAAGTGGCGTTTGAAAAGTTAATGAGGAAGGCTCAGCTATGCTTTTATCTGTCATAAATTAATAACGCAAAAGTGAAGAATTAGAGAATAGATCGGTTAAATTTTAATGCAGAGCCCTCCTTCAAAGTTTCCAGGTAAAGTGCTCAGGAGTTGATGCTGTTGCTGGACTCGTTTTCCTCTCCTGTCCGGGCAGAGGATTCGGCTTTCCCAGTTAGTTATCACCTGGAAATACATGGTTTTTCGAAATTCATTTTTCGCCCTTTCACTGGAATCGCTCCTTCTCGCCCTTAGGCTCGTGATATGTCGAGATTAGGCTGGAAAACGGCTGGAACGGGGACAGACATCCAGGCTGCCGGCTGGACCAGTGGCCTGGGAGGTCACTGAGAGGAGAGCTGAGGAGAGCTGGCAGCCCCTGCTGTACTTCTGCCAGCCCATGAGCACATCCTTTAGCAGAACATATATATTTCTTGTTAATGAGATTTTTTTTCCCCCCATCCCGTCAACAGTTAGTGGCCGGTATATTGAAAAGTGATTCATCCTCCGCCAGTAATAAATATTATAAGGATGTACTTCCAGCCTGTATCCTGTTTTATGCTCTGCCTGCCCCTCGGCCCGCAGCCCCCGGTTCCTGCGCCGGCGAGATAAAGGGAGATCCAGGGGGTGAAAGTGGCCATAAAGTTTTTCTTCCCCCCCGATTTTTTAATTTAAAAATCCCCCCACGAACATCGAACTGTTCCCCTTCGTGGGAGAACCGGACCCTTCCCATTTCAACTTGAGGATGGGGGTTTGAGTTAAATCCACGCCGTTTGAGCGAGGGAAAGGTTTGGGCTGAGCAGGACTTTTTCTTTCCCTCTTCCCCCACCCTCGGATGGCCCAAGGTGACGGCTGCTGGAAATGTCGCTTGAGCTCCCCTGAGCTGGCCTGGACGAGGAGGGGCTTTTAGGGATAGAGGTGGCTGGAAAAAGAAATTAAAAACAAAAAATCCCCCCTTTGAAGGAGGCAGCGGCTGTGCAGCCAGCCCGAAGGCTGCAGCCCCACCAGTCGCTTCCCACACGGATCCCCCACGCGGGTGGGAACTGGAGCCGCTCCGAGACAGGGAATCCGGTCCCGAGGGGAGCAGGTCGGCGGGCCAGAGCCCTGGCAGCCCCTGCGGGCGGCGCAGCCATCCTGCCCCGGGAAGCGACTTTCCCCTCTGCTCTGAGCTCCGGCCTTAGCGGCAGCACAAAAACACCTTTCCATGACAGACCCCCGCGGTCCCTTCGCTCCCGTCTCTTGGGCTTCAAAAATCATGCGGGAACCTCCTCTTTTTCCCTCTCTTAGCTGCTGTTCCCCCAAATCGCTTTGAGAGGGGGAGAGCCGCTACGATCTGTGTATGAGTAGGGAAATTTTCCTGCTTGGCGAGGAATTTGCTGCTGATGGTCAAGACGAAAGCGACACCCACCCCCAGACCCCCCTCGCCCATCTCGCTTTCCTGTCGGCCCAGGAGCCCGGCAGTCGCCCCGCAGACCAGGCGGGCACCGGCAGCCCCGGGGCGCCGCAACCCCCGAGCTCCCGATTTATTCTCTTTAAGGCTGAGGGTGCAGCCTGATTGCTTTAAACCCCGCTTTTGCACGGGCCTAATGCTGACCTCCCCCTCGCCATGCCCTTGCAAGAAATCCGTGTACCGCAGGTGTAACTCTGACTTGCAAATGGCTTTATCTCCTGTGTATCTTATTTGTATATAGTAACGTTAATGAGTAACTCTTGTGGCGCTTGTGGATGGAGGTAAACAGCGAGCAATCTCTGTGGATTATCCTGTCTATTACTCACCTGGCGCCTGTCTTGATATCCTCAATGGTTTTATGGCTGATGCAGGCGACCCGGCGCTGGGTGGGGGTGGCCGGCGGCGGGGGGGCTCCGGTAGGACGCCGGCGCCACCTCTCGGGCAGCCTGAGCAGCGCCCGGAGACCCCCGAAGGGACCCACGGCCCGTGGGAGGGGGCACAGAACCCAGCGAGGGGGAACTGGGGGCGTGCTGAAGTGAGCCCGCATCCCGCATCCCGCACCCCGACCCCCGGCCGAGGTCCCCGCAGGCTCTTCTCGGAGCCGAGCTGGGTTTTGCCCACGGGAGTTTTCGCCCCGGGTCCAAAGTCTCTGGGAAAGCGGGGCCGCGGCCGCCCCGCCGGGACGGAGGGGGAAGAACCACGAAACGCTCCCCGGAGCTGCAGCGCCCCGGGGGGCAGCGCGACACCGACCCCCCGGCGGGGCGGGCACCCGCCGTCGCCGGCGCGCTTGGCCCACGCTCCGCTATTAGTTAGTTATTGATTGATTACAAGTGAAAATTTATGACCCTCTCTCTTGCCCCCCCTCTCCCCGCAGCCTCCCGGCCCCTCGCACGCACACACGCTCCTGCCCTCTGCAAACACTCCGGGGGAGGCGGGAGGCGTGTTGTTGTTTTTGGCCTTGACAGCTTCCAGGAATATGAAATATTTAAACCCTTCGGTCGATCTCCCGTACCCTGGACGCCCTTTTTTTTTTTTTTTTTCCT
>VZRV01001306.1:175435-243217 GCA_013398115.1 Falcunculus frontatus | reverse complement strand
TTTTCGTTCCCCCCTTTCATGTCCCGGCTCGGAGGCTCCCGCGGCGGCCGAGCCCCCTCCCCGCACACAGCCGGCGTGCGGGCTCGGAGCACGCCAGGCCTCGCAGATCAAAGGGACCTCTCCGGCCTCCGCACAAGGGAAGAGGAAAACAAAAAAGAAAAAAAAAAAAGGTTGATTTCTTTAACGATTGTTCGTAAAAGTCTTGGAAGCAGGGACCATCCCGCCTCCTCCCTCGCCTCGGGCTGCAGGATTGCGCCGGGAAACGATTTTGGGAAGGCAGAAAGAAGGTTGGGGAGAAAGGAAGAGAAAGGAAAAACGGGAAAAAATTAAAAATATAGAGGAGTTGCTTGAAATTTATCAGCCGCGTGTCTGCAGGAGTGCCCACGCCGCCCCGGGTGGGAGCCCCAGCCGCAGCCCCCGGTGGGCAGCGGGGTCGGGACCACTCTCGGACGTGCCCTTCCCAAAATGGGGCGAAGCCCAAGCCCCTGAGTGTGCCCGTGGGTGTGCGGGGGGCACTCCCCCAATTTCTGCCGTCAATCCCGGGGCGAGGGGCGCTGCCAGAGGGTGACCGGAGCGCGCTGCTCCACGCGCGGCCCTGGCCACGGCTGAGAGACGGACGAACGGACGGAGGGATGGCTGGACGGACGGAGCGGTTGTTTGTTGTCTCGGGAGGGTGAATGGGCTGATGAGGCGATTGTCTCGAGGCGCTGGCACGACGGAGGCGAGCAGCAGCCGTGGCAGCGTGCGGGGACCGCCCCGCTGCCCCCCCTGTCCCTGTCACCCCGGCCGGGAGCGACAGCCGGCCGGGCGGATCCGCGCTGGAGGCGCCGGGACGGCGGGGTTGAAATCATCTGATGGGGGAAACGGGGCGGGAGAAACCTCCCTCCTTCGGCACCTCCAGCCGCGCCTCGCTGAGAAACCCCCGGCCACGGGGGCTCGGTGGCAATCCCGAGCCCTCATCCTCTTGCCCACGGTCCGGGCACATTCCGGGGGAGCGAACAGACCCACAGCAGGACATTCCAGCCCGCGTAGCTGGGGGTTCGCATCGCGTTATCGCCCTGACCCGCCGACCTCTCCCGCAGCGCTCCCCGCCGCGCAACCATCTCTCTTTGCACCTGAAGTTTTTTGGTTACGGGTGGGGAGAAAACACCAGCGGTTCCCAGGGAGCCAGCTCCGGAGGGGGATGCCTGGGGGTGTTTTGGGGTTTTTCTTGTTGGCATTTTTGTTTTGGTGTTTTGATTTTTTTTTTTCCAGCCAGCCCCAAACCTCCCACGTGCTTCTCCCCAAACCCCGCATTATTAGGGAACAATTAAGGCGTGTAAAAACACGGCGAGGCGAAGCCCTTTAGCTGGAAGTGGCCGTTCAAGGCGCTATTGGAGCTCCTGGCCCCTTCCTCTCGCCCTGACGCGGGGACTGCTGCGGGCGGGGTGAGCCCCGAGGCCGGGCCGGGGCTCCGGAGCTTCTGCGGGGCTCTGGAGCTGCGCTTTCCTCGTCTGCCACCGCTCCTTCGTAGAAGCTCAACCCGCAGCCGCCTCGCATGCACCACCTTTGGGTTTTCCCACTTATAATCCGTCTGTTTTCCTTTCTTTCTTTGGTTTCTCGCTTTTTAATGATTTGATTATTCTAGAGTAAATACTTAATTATTATTATATTTTTAAACGCTCTCAAGCTGAAACAGAGTTCGACCTGTAGCGCAGGTAACCGCGGCCATAATTCCTGCTGGATTGCACCTTGGTCTCACCAAACTCAGCTTTCCCTCACTCTCCCACGTAAAGACTTTATCGGAGAAGGCATTGAAATAAAAACCAAACCAGCACCGAGCGGGCTGGGCTGTGCAGAGCCGACCGGACCCCACGGACACTCCGACCCCCTCCCCTCCCGGGGCAGCCCCCGTCTGCCTCCGGTTTCTCTCTTTTCCCAGGTCCTTTCAAGCTTTATTTGCTCTCAAGCCGCCCAAGCTCCACTGACAAAATAAAGTTATCAAGGAAATAAGCTCGGGAGAAAAAGCCTGTGGTGCTTTTCCCCCCACGGACCTGCTCCTTCCAGGGAAGGTACAAGCGGAGCGGCTCCGGGGAAGGGGGAGCCGGCCGAGGATGGGGACGCGCGCTCCGGCTTGGGGCATCCCATCGGCTGGTAGATAAAACAAGAAGGTTTTCCTGGGGCAGGAGGAGGCGGCAGGGAGGGAGCTGGAGGGATGTCTCCAAGCTTTCGTGCGGTCCCGTTTTAGGTCCCTCTGCAGGAAAGGGGTCCCCGCCGCCGCAGCCCCCCCGGCACCGCGCTGCCCGACCGCGCTCCCTTGGGAATGTGTCACTGCGATCTTCCCGCAGGATCCTGTCCCTTCTGCCGTGGAACTGCTCCCGAGCGCTCTCGCGTTTATTTTTCACAGGTTTCTTGAAAATGCATTTTTCCTGCTTTCCCTCGCTGTCCGTTCGTGGCCTTCCCCGTGGATTTTCGAGGGGCGCTTTTTAACTCCTCCGTTCTTCCGAGTCCTTTTTCAGCCGGTTTTCATTTCTCCAGTCTCCGATCTAAAAAGCAAGCAGAAAAAAACCCTCAAACCTTAAATACAAACATAAACCAGGTCAAGAGGCTCCCCCGCTTGGCTTACTGGAGCGGGTGGGGGTAGGGGCTACCCCTAGGAAAAGTGAAAAGCTCGATTTAATGGGCGGTCATTGCTAAATCTCACCTTAGGGCCAAAACGACTCGCGACCCATTGCCCTCCTTACGATGTATTTATTTGTCTCAGTGGCACCAGCCGTCAGTCATTAGTGGGGGGGTTAACCCGAGAGCCGCCCCACGGTGGTGGCGGTGGTCTTGTGGCTTTTTTGGGATTGTTTTAAATATGATTTCTCAACAGGAGCCTTTCCAGAAGAGGAGGAAGAACCTGTCCCGGGACGGCTCCTTGGCGAAACACGGGGGGAACACGCGTGGGAGCGCAGGGAGCGACGATCTCCCAAAACTGTCTCGGTCTGAGAGAGCGGGGTTTGGTTCGCACCCCGCAGGGTTCGCTCCCAGGAAAAGCGGCCCTTGGGCCAGCAGGGACATTATTCCATGGATAACAACGTTTTTCAGTATTAACAATAACGGAGGGGCAAACCAAACCAGAAGCCCGAGTTCAGCAGCAGCCGCCCGAGCCCTCGGGCAGCCGGGCGGGCGTCGCCGACCCCGGGATCGGGAGTGCAGCCGGGCAGCAGCTCCGGACACCCGCCCGGCTGTGCTCACTGCACGCAGGTCTGTGGTTACGGCCACGCCGGGAGCTCCAGAGCCGCTCGGTAGCTGGATGTCACTTTATGTACAGCTTTCTCTGCATGCGATATGTAGAAAGCGCTACGAAGTTTTCTATCCATTTCAAATATTTCTATCGTTCAAATACGTGTGTCTGTCATTATATAAAGCTGATGCAAAGAAATGTGCCCGTGAGCGCATTTTTTTTCACTCCACACAAGACGCGCGCGGTGTGGGACACCGGACACGGTGCGACCTGTCCCCGCTGCCCGCACACATCCCCTCTGGCTCCGGCTTTCCCAGGTTTACTCCCGCCTGGCCGAACACAGCCCGGCTGGGACCCGGAGGCTCTGGCCGGTGAGCTTGGGATCTACGGCTCGATTCGTTTAGCGATACTTTCGCTATCGTGTTTTGGGTAAATTCATCTCTGCCAACAGCAGCTCGCTGAGCAGTCCCAAGGTCCCTCGTCACCCCCGGATCAGCTTTGGGGTCCCTGACCGTCGCCCTTCAAGGAGAGGGAAACGTGGGAGTTCCCCCGGTACTTGTGCTCACACCCCTTTCGCAGCCGGCTCGGGTTTGTTCCCTCTGCCGAGTCTTTAATCAGGGGTAGGTACGAGAGAGAAACCACAAATTTCATCCTCTCTTTTTCCCCAGATCGCCATCCCGCGGCTCCAAACTTCTGCTGAAGGAGGATGGACCGACGGTGCGGGAGTGCTCGGCCTGGCCGGCTCAGGGCTGGGAGGGAGGAAGAGAGGGGTGGACGGACGGACGGACGGACGGACGGACGGATGGATGGATGGATGGATGGATGGATGGATTGGGGACGGGGTCGGGGTGGGGAGGGGGGAGCTCCATCCTCGTGCCACAGCTCATTTCGTCCTGAAATCGGGAAATAAGGAATTTCGGGAAGCATGAAACCACGGCAGCAGGCAGGACCTGGCTGCCCGATGCCAGCAGCCCGCAGGAGGAGGACATAGGGGCTCCTTGCTGCTGGGGGCGTCCCCCGCGGCCGGGAGCGCTGTAGCCGCGGCCACTCTCGGGGCCGTTCCCGGGACCGGGACTGTTCTCTCCCGGGGCCCGGTGTCGCCGTCAGCTGCTCCTGGAGTGCCACCTGGTGGGAGCAGCCCGGCAGCACGGGCAGGGCTCGGCTCCAGGGGTCCCGCAGCCCCCCGGGACGCGTTTCCCCAAGGCTGGCAGGGGCAGCGGGGCAGCAGCGGGGTGAGGGGTGTCCTGGGGGTCCCCAAGAGCCTGGGCGTGAGGAGGGAAGTGTATGCAAGCAGCAGTACCCAAAAGGAAAAATCCAAAGTGTTTCTTCTTCAGAGCCAGAGAAAGAAGAGGCTCTCGTGGAAGTCCTGTGAGCCCCCTCCCTCTGTTCACCTGTAACCGGGGAGGGGGCTCAGGGCAGGAGTGCAAGGCTGCCTCCAGCATGGACAGGATGGCTCCTGGGGCTTTCCACACGCTCCAAATGAGAGCCCTCGCACTGGGCACTCAGAAGGAAGCAGCTTTGGGCCTGGCATTTCTGCAGGAAACCTCCCAGAGTTCTCCAGGTGTGTGTGTGTGGAGCTGCACCCCGAGAGCAGGCGGGGTTTTACAAACTGAGCTGTCGCCCTCCTGGCTGTGCTGTGGGCTGGTCTTGGGGGGCAGAGGCCTCCTTGCTTTGTCTGCCTGGGTTTCTGCTGCCTTCCCTCACATATCCACATGTCCTGAACTATTTTGCTTCCGTGGTTTTGTCTTTGCTCGCTGTCTGCTCGCTCACAGACAGATCCAAATGTGAGCAAGCACAAAACCAATGTGTTTGTGTTTTGTTTCGTAGTTTTATTTGTACTCCTCCAACTTGCCTTACACTTTTTACTCTCTCTTACACACATATTCTCCTTCATAAGCACTTTGTGTTATCATATCCTTTTATAGCTTTGATTTCTGCCTCCTGCCTCATTACAAACCCATTCTGCACCAGAAACTGCCATTTCACACGAAACCCTTCGCCCTGGGCCAGAGATTAACTGGCTTCGGTGAAACCGGGGGGCACGGAAATGTGAGAACAAGGATGTAAAAGCAGGAAGACACACATCAAAGTTCGGGGTAAACATTGGGAATGATATTGATTGCCTTTTAATGTGCAGTGGGCACACAATGGAGAAGAAAACCTTCCCAGAGCAAAAAATATAAGATACTCGCCCCACTTTAGAAGCTTGGAGCAGACAGTGCGGCTTTGGGATTAACTCAGAGGGGACCTTATCCCAGGGCTTCTGCAGGGAAGTGGCTTTCCAGGTCTAGCAGAGCTTCCAAATAAAGTGCTGTCCTACTTTCTGGCCGTGTCTAAAGAGTGATGAGAAATGCCCATTGTCTCTGCCCAGGCTGGTGCGTGCTCTCATTAAGGCTCTGAATTGTGTGTGTGCATGTCGGCGTCAGAGCTGTTTGGAAGGCAAGGATGGGCAGGGTTTTTGTGGGAGGTAATTCCCGGGTTCCAGCGATCTGAAACGTTTCTGAAGGAGTTTTGAACTCTTGGAGACTCAGTGCTTCCAGCAGTGGTGGAAGGGTAGGATGGTGGTCCTGCATCACAAACATTTAATGAAGCTCTGGGGGAATCCAGCCCTGCAAGGGCAGAGCCTTCGCTGGGAGCAGCAGGAGTCACCGGAGTTGTATCCCCCACTTCGCTCCTCGGGTGTCGGGTTCTGATCCAAACCGACAGGGGTTAGGAGAGTCAGAAAATGGTCCTCCCTGCCTTCCCTTAATGAGTTACCTCTAGCCCAAATCCCTTCATATTCAGTGAGGGTGGCATAACAAGAAAAAGCGTCAGGAAACATGAAGGCACAGCTGTTCTTTCCACTTGGGTAGCTGCGATGGGTTTGAATAATGGATATTCTGTTCAGCTCCTTCGAGGGGAGCTTGGAGTCTCCAGCTCCTTGCTAAGAGAAAACACGCTGATTTATCATTTATTTATTGCATTATAACCCTGTTTCACGGGTAATCAATTGCTGCTTTTTCAACTTCCTCTTAAATCACATCACCCCGGTGCAATCAGGGGCTGAGGCCACTCCAAGCGCACCGAGGTTTCCAGCGGAAAAAGTGTTTCCATCAGATTTGGAGGTGTTAATGTGGGCAACTGATGGGGGAAATGGGGCAGGGGCTGATTTGGCCATGTCCTCTGGGGTTGGGGAGCACCCTGGTGGCCCTGAGGACACAATGGTGGAGGGTGATGTTTTCAAAGCTGCTTTGTGGTTTGGGGACCCTGGTGTTTGCATCGACATGAGCTGTGACAGAAACAACACCCATTTTGGGGCTAAATCCTATTTCTCACAGATAAATAGAGTGAGGGCATGGTCTGTTAGACAAGAGTTTGAAGGTTGCCATGTATTCTTTGCACATCACTTGTACATCCCCCCAGGTGCCTCCCCATCATTGAGTGAGAGCCAGCACATCTCTGCTGATGGATTCACACAAATTTCAGCACCAGGATCCTGAAGAGCAGTGTGGGCACCTGTGTGAGGGCATTCACTGCCTGCCTGGAGCGGGGCTTCCCCCTCCTCCTGTGCCCAGGTGCAAGTGATCCCCATCAGGAGCAACAAGATCCAGTTGTGGCCAATAGAGAGCTAATTAAGGTGTGAATTTGCTGCATGGAGGAAGAGGGCCTTGAGTCTTTATAGGCTTGATTCAGGCCAAGAAAGGGTTGTTTCCACAAGGCTGTGGTGTTGAAGGAGCTGCGAGAGGCTGTTGGGAGAGGACCTGTGATGGGGAGCTCTGGAATCCTTCTAAAGGTAGGAAACCATGTGAGAAGTGAAGGGGACGTGGTGTAGGCACAGGAGGGAAATGGTTGCTGTGTGATTTCCGGGCTCCCCTCAAGAGCTGTGAGGGGGGTGTTTCCCTGGAGGGAGTTTTGCTGTCTTAGATGTGCCTTCCCTGTGACTCAAAAGGGCTCCAGGGTCTTGGAACTTCTGGTTTGTGCTTCTTTGGGGACTGGTGGGATGAGCAGAGACAGAGGCAACGTGATTTACATGGAGCTGAAGGGTGGGGGAGAAAGCAGCTGCTGTGTGCAAATCTGAGATCTGAGAGTGTGAAAATGTGGGAAGGGCTCACAGAGGAACCCTGTGGGGCTGCTCCTCCTCCCTGGTGCTTCAGCTGATGCTGGGCCTGCTGCCCTCCATCCATGGCTGCAGCTTCCAGTCAGGCAGAGCATTAAATCTCAGAGGTCTGGGGTTTTCCATGGAGCCTGTGCAGATACTGAGCTGGCTTAACTCCTTACTGAGGCTCTTCCAGACTCACCCTTGCTTGTCTGTGGGATTCAAGCCAGGTCTAAGCAAACCCAACCTGGTTTTGGGTCCCCAGGTGCCAATGTGTCCCCACAAAGAGCGTGTAGCCGACTTGCACCTGAAAGAAGCTGGGAAATGGTTTGGGTTATGCGTGGGGTCCTGTCCTATTGGTCTCTGTGCTCTTTGGTTTTTGGAGTTCCTTGGCTGGAGAACAAAGGAAGCGCCCTGGGTTTGGGGAGGATGTTGAAACACGGGGATGAGCGTGGCAAGGATTCCGCTCCAGAATCAGGAGCGTAGCTGGAAGGGGAGGAACTTGACAAACGAGTGAAATGCTGCCTCTGGCTGGCCTGGCAGCCTTTTATCATCTTGCATCCATCTGCCAGCCTGGCTGGGCCCTTTGACACCTGCTTTCTTATGTGAGAAGTCCTCAAACTCCCCACAGTGGTTTTCATTTTTGAGGACCTCAGTCAGTTACAGCATCAATGTGTAATTTTCCACTCTTGGCAAGGCACACCCCAGTAAATCTGGGACAGCCATCTGCTGATAATGACTGTCCCTTGGGGCTCTGGGTGCTCCGGGGAGGCACAGGCAGGAACCAGCACCCAGGAACAGGGTGGGAGCTGTGCTGGGAGCTTCTGGGTGAGCTCGTGGTCCTGTTCAGTCTGAAATGGAGTAGAAATAAGTGCTGGTTTTTAGAAACAATCCCCAAGAAATGTGATCTTTTGGCTTTAAAACAACCTGTTACCCCCTCTGAAGGTTTAATGCAGGAAAAGAAGAATGTTGGAAGGGTGGGATGCCACTGCAACCTCCAAAGCTGCAGATATTTCTTGTGCCTGTTGTCATAAGAACGTGCTCATCTTTGCCACAAGACAACACCAGAGATTTGATCACCAAGGAAATACTGATTTTCCAGGAAAATTACTGCACTGGATTAGTTTTTCATTTGCTAGCAAGTGAGATGTTATACATAGGAGAGAGCAGCACAACCTTTTAGGCCGGGTTATGTTCCCAACGGTCGACATCTTCATAAATTTCATGAAGTCTAGAAGCATAACAATATTTATTTATAGATATATAATATCTAGGAGACTCTTCTCCTTGTAGAAGGCCGTGAGGAAGGGGCTGCCCGCTGTTGCAAATCTACTGTAAGAATACTGCCCTCCCTATTTACAGGTGACCTGTCAGGCCCCAGTGGTAAGGAGGGTGCTCATCACAGTCATGTCTTACAGCTGGGGGCTGAAGAACCAGTTACAGGTTTGAAATGGGTAAACAGACATAAAAAGACTCAAAAAGTGCCTCTGTCTTGGCACTGAGGGAGCAGAGCAAGGGCAGGGGAGTCAGGACACAGCCCTGGCTGGTTTTGGGTTCTTGGTCTCCTCTGCTCTGGTTGTACTCAGAAAAATGATGTTGGTTCTCTGGTGAGCTCTGCAAATAACTCTTTTCCAATCCCTGCTGCCATCTCTTCCTGCAGATGATGGGCAGGCCTGGCTGGAGTCCCCTGTGGCATCCTCGTGTCCAGGAGCAGGGCTGCCCTCGTCCTGATCCCTGTGCCACATTGGTGGCACATCTGTGAGGGCTCTGCTCCCGTGTGGAGTGAAATAATTTGAATTTCACTGATCTGATACTGGTGCAACCTCATTTAGATTAGAGAATGCTTTTTCTAGGCTTGGGTGGGATTTGCAGGAATCACTCATTTAATTTAAAACACTTTAGGGAAAAAGTTTTGGTTTGGGTTTGGTTTTTTTTTTTTTTTTGACACCGGGCTTAGTGCATGGGAACAGCTACATGCATGTTGTGTGAAATAGAATTTGGAAAAATTCTGGGTATAGAGCCACAGGTGTTCAGGTCCTTAACTTTAATGGAGATAAAAACCTCAACGCTTATAGTTAATTCTGATTATTCTGACTTGGCTGTGAGGTGCCAGGCTTTGAGGCATGGATGGTATCCTCTCGATTAACCAGCCTGCTGCCTTAGTAAAGGCATCTTTTTGGATTAAAAAAATTCAGTGTTCATAAAGATTTTAAATAGAGGGGAGAAGGGAGCGTGTGCTGCTTCTGGTCTGTCAGGGCAAGGGCTGGGGAGGGCTGTGCACCAGACGCTGCTTTGTGCTTGATGCAGAAGGGCTCAGATCAGGCTCTCAGAGCCCGGTTTGCATAAACCTCAGGCGAACGTGCGGGTGTTGCAGGGAGCTGTATGAAAATGTGCCACTAGATGGCCCCAGGAAGAAGGCGGATCGGGCTGCGGGGCCTGGGGCAGCGAGGGAGGGCAGCAGGCACCTGGGCCCCGCCGCAGGCACCGGGGCAGGGCTGGGGTGGCACAGTCCGACCGCCGAGACACCGCTGGTGGGAAAGAACAAGGGCAGCGCTCGGGCTCCCACACTGCCTTATCTTTCACAGCAGCTTCTGCTGGGTCCTGTGCCATGGGAGCGTGCTCCGGGCTGTACTCAGCTGTGCTGCGTCCTTGGGGGACCCGTGTGGGCTCCCCGTCGCGGGGCCGTGTCCCCCGGGAATGGTGCGGGCTGTCTGTCCCGGTGCTGTGCCCTGTCTTGGCACCCATCAGTGGAATGGGTGACAGCCCAGCAGACCTGGCACACCCAGTTGACTCTACCCTGCACAGAGGTTGTGTATCTCGGTGTCCTTATCAGGTTGGAGAATTAATCAGATTTCTTGGAGCACTGGTAGCTCATGGACATCCCCTTCCATCTACAACCAACCTGGCAGCCATACCCGAAGTCACATGCTGGGATAAATGACAAAATCAACCCTGTGATGAGCAAACCCCTGGGGTCTGCTGGCCTGCACGGTGGGATCTGGGCTTGGGGCTGTTCTTCAGGGGACTGTCTTGTGTCTGGGATCAAGGTGCCTTTCCTTTCCCCCACTGTGCAAAGAAGCCTTAACTTTAGAAGGGGACACAAAATGTCCAAGGCCAGGTTGGATGGGGCTTGGAGCAGCCTGGTGCCCCTGTCCATGGCAAGGGGCTTGGAACTGGGTGCTCTTTAAGGTCCCTTCCAACCCAAACCTGCAGCTCCAAGTGTCTTGTTCTGGTTATTGTTGTTACTTCAGCTGGATTTAGGATCACAGATATTTAGGTCTGGATACATAAAACTCCAGGTCCTCTGGAAGGAAAGGTGGCAGCTGTGCTCAGTTCCAAGGGAGCACAGAGTTTTATCCCAGGGTTAGAAGGGGACTGTAGGGGCTGCAGCGTGCTGTGGCTCATACCCCAAACCTGAGCCTGTGGGAAGCAGCAGGGTTGAGGGGTTGTGGATGGTTCCAGCGCTTCTCTCTGCTGTGCTGATGAGCTCCTGTGGAGGATTTAATGAATGGAGCTTCTCTGATGGAGGAGATAGGAAAAATTGCTAACCTGAGGAGGTGGAAAACGGTGCTGGGCCACGCCACAGACTGAGCCTGGTCTGGTGGCCCTTCAGGAGGTCACAGCTGCTGTGTGAGCCAGCCTAGGAGGGGAAGCACAGCCAGGCAAGGAGCTGACTGCAGCTGCCACCAAGCCACAGCTTTCTGGGCTGTGCTGGTACAAATCTGCTCTGGAATGAGCTCTGGGAGGCTTTGCAGGGCTGCAGGCAGGGGTGAGCTCTGCCAGGGAGGGCTGCAGGGCAGGCTCCCCTCAGGCTGCCTCGGCTGCTGCCCTGCCTCGCACCTTGCCGCCAGCCGGGGAAGTACCTGCTCTCCTGCAGACAGGGAAGCTGTGTCCCTCTTCCCTCTGATATGGAATTCTTGTGGGGCCCCAGGCAAGCGGCACTGCTCTTCCAAGCCAAGCTTTGCTCCCGAGGCAAGCTGGAATGAGTCCAAGGGCTTGTCTGGTTTCCTTTCTAGGCTTCCTCCCCTCTTTAGTGGGATTAATAACACCTAAGGGTGTCAGAGTTAATTACTCATCAGGCTTCAGGCGCTCTGAGAAAACCCTGTGCCGTCCATTGTTTGAGTTTACAAGGCGCTGCTGCCTCCTGGCTTTCAGAGGAGTGACTGAGGTCCCTTCTGTGAACTTTGCTTTTTGAAGGACACACAAAAGCGCCCCTCTGTCGGGACTACTGATGCCGGCAGGGACTGATGGGGTACAGGAGGGAATTACAATGTTCTTAGCAGCAGTTTGATTTAGGAGTTGGTTAAAGAGCAAGGATGTGGCTCCTCCACAAGACCCCTGGATTTAAGGAGCAAACCAACTTTGAGCTGAAAACCTTGGGACAAGCTGGAGTTTTGTGGCCGTTGGCTGTCAGGACAGAGCTCAAGTCTTTCAAATGTGAAGTGCAAATTTCTATCTCTGTGTTTGAACAGACACGACTGAATTTACTCAGTTTGGGGCATTTAATGCAAATTTGAGCCACAAATGTCCCTTTTTTTGGTCTTCATATAACCAGTGTGAGCTGAAATAGCACCTGCTAGGAAGTGTCCCTGGGTAGCCATGGATAAACCCAGTTAAGCATGGCTCAGAAAGGGATGGACAAGGCTGAGACACCTGACCTCTGTAGTCAGAAGCTTTTTCCCTGAAAGTCTTCATCTTACCCCTCCCCATCCCTGATTATCAATTCAGAGCCTTTTTTTTTCCTCCCAGCCCTGTTTCTAGAAAGCATCCTGCAAAAACAGCTGTTCACTGAATAAATTCCTTCTGACAGGTAAACTGAAACCTGCTCTTGAGCCCTTTTGGCCTGGGGATTGAGCAAAGCTGGGATGTGCTGGATTTTGCTGCTTTTCTGTCAGGGAGGTTCAGTTCCAGCTGAAGCATGGCAAGGACCTGCTGAGTCAATCTGTCTCTGCTGCTGTGTGCGATGGGAAGGGCCGTGCCCTGCCTGATACCTGCTGATGAGCTCAGCCAGGGTTGTTTTACCTGTGGGAGGAGGAATTTCTGGAAGGGGAAATGCAGAAGGGAGCGGGAATGACTCCTGAGCACTTGGAGTCGAGCTGAACCTGTTCTGTGGGGTGCAGGCTCTGCTGAGGCACTCTAACAGTTGCTCCGATTGCTGGGTTTGTGGGAGCAGGGAGCTGAACCTACCAACACATCCCTGAGGGGTTTATTCCCAGACTTGCTGAGTTGATTAAGTGGGAGCAGGGAGCTGAACCTACCAACACATCCCTGAGGGGTTTATTCCCAGACTTGCTGAGTTGATTAAGTGGCAGCAGTTGTAGGTTTGGATCCCTTGTGATCTAGGAACTATGGAGGATGTGTGCTAGGAATTCACCCAGCTGACTGCAGGTGCATCTTGAGGCTTTTGGTGTCTTGAATTTCAGGCCTTTTAGCAATGTGAGGGATTTGGGAGCGTTCTGTGGTGTGTGATGGATGCGGGGGGGGGGAAGTGGGGATTCAGTGGGCCCTTTGGGATGGAGAATAGTGTGGATGGCTGTGCCTGGAGGAACTTGGGGTTGTGTTGCCTCAAATGGCTCCTTTTAGCCTAACAGCCTGTGCCACTCCCACCCCACAGGACCAGTCTGATGGCAACTGGGTCCAGTGTCCAGGTCTGTCCTGCCATCTTCACAGAGCCATGGAATGGTCTGAGTTGGAAGGAATCTTAAAGCTCATCCCGTTTCACTTCTGTCATGGGCAGGGACACCTTTCACTGTCCCAGGCTGCTCCAAGCCCCATCCAACCTGGCCTTGGGCACTGCCAGGGATCCAGGGGCAGCCACAGCTGCTCTGGGCACCCTGTGCCAGGGCCTCCCCACCCTCCCAGGAAACAATTCCTGCCCAATATCTCATCGATCCCTGCCCTCTGGCAGTGGGAAGCCATTCCCCCTTGTCCTGGCATTCCAGGCCCTTGTGAAAAGTCATGGAAGCCCTTGGAAATTCCACAGCAAGATGGGGAGGAAACTCTTGGGATGATAGAAATGAGAAGACCTTTAAATGATGCCAGGCCCCTGCTCCACAGCTGTTTGTGCCTCGTGTTGGGCTTTGGCTCCCTGGAGTGGGGGGGGGGGTCTGGGGCAGGACAGGAACAGGCTGTGCCAGCCCCGTGCCATGCCTGGGCTGGAGGAAGGAATGCTGATCCCTGCCAGCAGTGCTGCCAGTGCTGTGCTTCCCTCAGCAGAGCTGTTCCCATTCCCATTGCTTCTGGAGCAGCTGTGGAGGGAAGCTGGTTCATCTGGGGCAGTCTTACCTGGGGCATCCCAGCTGGCAGGTCCCACCCATCCCTTTGCAGACTGCTCATGGTGGGATGAACCCAATCTCCATGTACTGCATCCCTGCGCCCTGGGGTCAGGGCAGGGGGAAAATGGGCCTTGCCTGCCCCTTCTCCCCTGCAGTGGGTGCAGAGGGCTGGTCCACAAGCCGGCTGTAAATCGGAATGCATGAGGAAGGCAATTTTCTGCAAGCAAAACCTGCCCTCCCCAGGCCCTGGGGGAGGGAGGAGAACTCCGAGTGTCAAGGTGAGACGGAAGAGCACCAGAACGAGATTTAATTTCCTTCCCAATAATTTTCTCAAGCTGTATAAACTTTCCTTATTTAAAACAAATACTCCCTGAAAACACATTCTGTGTCAGTGGCCCTGTGAAAACACCCCCAGTCACAACCTGTGCCTGTCCCTTGCTCGCAGCCTCAGCCAAAAGCCAGCAGTTTTACATTTTGCTCTATTAACTTGAGCTGTAAATTTCCTTGTGCAAAGTCTCCCAGGCTGGGGAATGAATTTAAGTAAACAGGGTGTACAATAATAGACTTGTGTTAGGGCAGGTTTTTCAAGTGGCCTGTAACTTTTGGAGTAAGTTGGTCTAAATCTTGCCCTGTTACTGTGGGGAGTGTGTGAGCTTGTCCAGAAGGTGGAGGAAGTCAGAGAAAAGGCCTGGCTGGTAACCATCTCTGGATCCAGAGAAGAGCAAAGAATTCAGGTGAATCTCTTACCTGGCCCATGACAGAAGGGTTGGTACTAAGGGATTTTTAAGGTCCCTTCCAACCCAAACCGTTCTATGATCCTATTATTCCATTATAGTTTTCGGTTCACGTATTCCGTAATTAATTTTTTTCTCAGTGACAGTACTTGTGAGGTGCTTATAAGGAAACGGAGGGGGTTTTTTTATTCCCCTTGACCCACAAAATCCTGAATGCCCACTCTAAAATCAGTTTTGTTTGCTTTGGTGACTAAAGGATTAGTTCCTTCTGTTACCTTCAGTGGGGAAAAGACAAGAAGAGTTTCTCCCATAAGTGTGATGGAAACCAATATTCTGTTTCAGGTTTGTGGGCATCGTTGCTCTGAGACTGCTGAAATTCTGCCTGCTTGGTGTACAGCTGTGCTGGATCTGTTTCTGTCCTGTACTGCCAAGGAATCTGAAGGGATTCTGGGGATGTTATGAGGTGTTCATGTTTCCTGCTGCTCCAGGAAATCTCTACTGGAAATGCAACCTGCTTATCTCAGATTGTTCAATCTTCAGCTAAAGCCAGGCTCAAGGTGAACATGATCGAGGAGGCTGCAGCTGAGGAAAGGCTGATCCCACTTTGCAAAATAAGCAATTTTCCTGCCTGATACTTCTGTAGTAGATTCTTTTATTTTTCCCCCATGAACTTGCAGTTAAAATGCACATCTGCTCAGTGTCTTTGAGTTGTCTTGTAAAGGGAGCTTGATCATTAGATAAAGAGGAAAGGAACTTCTGGCTTATAGGCAGCCCTTTCCTGAAAAAGTAATGGAAGTTGTATGGAGTAACTTGGCATAAAAGCCCACAATTGGGGTTTCTTTTGACTCCCCTGGGTCTGGGGGTGTCTGGTTATCCAACCTTTCTCCAGCTGGTTCTTGTAAAACCACAGCAAAGTGGTTCTGACTTCTGCTGGGGGAAGAAACCAAGAAAACGTCTTTAGGCCCTTGTCCAGAACTCGGGAAAACCAATGGAAAACCTCTGAGTCTGGGAGATATTGGATCACTTCCAAAGTGGAGAAAGGTTGAGCCCAGCTCATGTCAGGTCTAAAAGCCAAGGGAAATTCTCTGCTCCTGGAAATGGAAAAAAAAAAAAAAAGTCTTGGCAAAATCTGGATCTTGGTGCTGGAGGAAATGATTGACCCAAAATGGAAAAGGTTTGGATTTATGGGATAGAAGGAGGATAAAGCTTTGTTTACTGGGACACTTGAGCAGCTTCTGAACTGGGAATTTCCTCTTGGTCTCTTTATTAGATAAAAGGAGAGTGCTGCTGCTGGATCAGCCTCTGCTCTGATACATCTATTTCCTCTCTTTGAAACAAGTGTTTGCACCCAAAATTCCTCCTTCTCCCAGCCAGGAGAGCGATCCTGCAGCAAGGCTTAGCCCAGGTGTTTCTGTAGCCCCAAAAGATGTTGAGGCTCACTTCTGTGGGCCTGAGGGTCCTCTGCATCTGAGGTGTAACTGGCAGCAAAAGGACAAATTTACCCAGCCGAATGTTAAAGACTTTTTTAGATAAAACCAAGTGTTTGCTTTGGCTCTCAGAAGCTTGGAGATACCTTGGATGGAGAGCTGCCAGCTGGCTGCTCACCAGCCACTGACTCAGAATGTAAAAGTGTAGTGTGAGTCCTTGTTTTTTCCCCCCACTTCTTTACAAACTTTGTAACTGGCTTTTCTTTTTCTTCCTCTTTTTTTTTTTTTTTTTCGAGAGGAGGAGGGCATTCTCATGGTTTTAAGCAAATCACAACTGACTCAGCCTAAGCCCAAGGGTAGAATGGCGAAGGCTTGATGGATTAAGTGTCCTGGAACAACTGGCTACACAGCTCTGTCTTGTTTTCTGGCTGTGAGGATCATCCTTTTGATCAGATCCTTTTCCCTGCTGCTTTCTGGGTTGTAAATCCAGATTAGTCATGGCAGGGTGGCAAACAATGAATATGGAACAGGAGGTGAAGCCCAGGGAGCGTGTGGTGGTCTCTGGGTGGTGGTTACACCCTGGTGGCCAGATGGGGAAGCAGGGACACCTTGAGGCCACCTGCCCATGGATTTGGAAGCGTTGAGAGCTGGAGATTCTTCCAACAACCCAGATTTCTGTGATCTGTTCAGAAATGTGACTCTAACTGGCCTGCTTGAGTGTCTGACTTCTGAGTCTTGCTGTAAAACTCAGATTTGCGTTCTAAATCCGGGGGTAGAAGCTGTGTTTTGGCCATTTACCAACTCTCCTGTATCTCTGACCTTCACAGCACCTTGTCTGTGCTGCTTAGCTCATCCCTACCCTCAGGATTCCCTGGATAACTGGTCTTTGAGAGCATCAGTCAGCTCCTGCTCATCCCTTGGGTGCTGGTGATCCCTACTGGAAGCAAACTTCCTTGCTTCTCTGGCCATGCAGGAAACTGGGGTGATTTTATAGAGCTCTGAAACCGGGACAAAACACTGAGGGCCTTAAAATCACAGAAGTGATTCCCATCTTCCAGTTCCAAGGTTGGAGGAAGATAAGATCATCAAGCCCAACCCAGCACTGCCACTGCCCACCCTTTTAAAGGACTTTGGGGACCATGAGGAAATGGGTTGGAGGGCAAAAGGTTAAAGTGCAAGGGACAAAGTGTCCCGATTGCCAGTCGGTGTGCTGAGGGACGAGCACAGGAACGCCACAACCCTTGGCTTGTGTCTGACAGAAATCCCTCTCCAGCTGCCCCAGGCAGACCAACAGGCTTGTTTTGAAGGCCAGTTTGGGTTATACTTCCCCAAACAGCTCCTGCTGTGGCTTCAAAATAATGCCTGTCCAAAGGTGAAGGCTTTGTAAGAGATGATGTGACCATGCCCAAATGCCTGCTGTGTCCCAGCCTGAAAATGTCACTTTAAAGCAGTAAACTTGCAACACAGTCAGTTTGTAGTGGGGGCCCAAAGGTGGAGCTAGCAAGGGCTGCTGTGTGAATTTGCAGATTTATTTGCAATAAACTGATTTGCCTGATTAAGGTGACTTATGAACACAGCTGCTGCTTGGTGCATGGCTTCTGACATCAGCACTGTTATACCAGGGGTGAAATTGGCCTTCCCTACATTGTTGCCTGTTGCAGGAATTCATCATCCACCTGTGCTCTGATTTACGTGTGTGTAAATCCCAGGTAACTGCATTAGCATCAATAAAGCTGCTTGAATAGATCTCTATCTGAATTGCTGCTGAAGCCTTCTCCTGTTGCTGTTGGCTATGCAGGTGCAGGGATGTGGTTGGCTTCAGCTGGGAAACACGATGCTGTCCAAGTGTGTGTCTAGCATGCAAACAAGAAAATGCTGAGCTGAAACCACAATGCTCATTTAAAAGCAGGGGGGCAGATGCTGTCAGGCTTTCAAGAGAAGATTGCTCTTTGACATCTTGAGATATTTGAATAGGCAGAAATTTTCTGGAGAATGTTTCCCTTGGAGGGGGAGAAAATGTCCTGCTCCTTTGTGGTGGACAGATTGGTTTTGATGGCAAAGTTGGGAAGAAAAATGAGTGGTTTTTATTTCTCATTTACCTCCTCTACCGTCACTGCATTTCTACCTTCACCAGCTGTATGAAGGACAGAGAACAGCAGCTTGCTTTTTTTTTGCAAAAAAAGTTGTCCTAGGGAGATGGGGGAGTTAAACCCTCAAAGAATTTCCGCACTGAGCTGGTGGCTACAAACCCAAATCATCTGGGGCTGTCAGCTCTATTGAACCACTGGTGATGTTACCAAAGACTCCCGGATAAATTATCCATGCAATTTCTGAATCTCACTCTGTGACAGCTCCTGCTGGGAGATTCTGGGATTTTTGTGGGGCCATTTGGCCAGATTCATGAATAAAGGTGCAAACCAGTATCAGTTTGGATTGGGTTTTGAAGTGTGAAATGCAGCTTTACTGACTGGAATTTCTCCTGATTAACTGAAAGAGAAGGATTGGAAATAGTGTTCAAGGCTGCTCATTTCTGGGAGCATGTGCTCATATTCTGGGGACTCCAGCACTGAGCTAAAAATGGATAGGTGCAGGGGAGGAGGAAAGAGGATTATTGGCAGGCTTATTATGGTTCTTTTTTTCAAATTAAGATGTTGGGTCCTTGGAGTGAGAGGTGACATCTCATTTGAGGAGAAGACTGGTGGCATCCTGCTGTTTTCCATTGCTGGCCAGAGAAGGGATGTTGGCTGCATGCTCTCAGCTGGTGACAGTCTGGGCAGGAGGAAGGGGATGCCAGGCATGGGCTCTGGGGACACTGGGCACCATCTCTGCTGTGTCCTACAGTTCAACCCTTTGGCCAAAGGGTTTCTCATTACATTCAGACAGCTGAAAATGGTCAATATTGGGCTGGGTAACCTGGCTCCATTTTTTTTAACCTGCTGCTTTGTCTTGTCCCTCTGAGCTGGAAGCAAATACAAGACAAAGCCAAGCACCTCAACCCCCAAACTAAGCCATGGCCCTCCCCATACCCTTCATCCCATAGAAAACTGGAATACTGAATGGAATGAGCAGAGAATGTGCTTTTGGCTTGTAACCTTTGCAGCTGGTGGGCCTTTTATATGAAGAAGGGTCTGAAAATATTAGTTTAGATCTGATCCTCATTCACCTTGCAGGGCCCCTGAAGCAGCTGGTGCAGGAGTTGCAGTTCAGGTGTCTCATGTGCCTATTTTCCATGAACAGGTTTCCCACCTGGGCTGTGTCTCCCATGGCAGATCATAGCTGGAGGTCCCCGATGAGAATTCTGGCTGTTTTTCCCACAGGCTAATGCAAAGTACCACAGGGGATGGGAAGTGGGCAGGAATCTGTCACGCAGAGGAAAGCAGAGGCCTTGTCTGCATCTTATGTTTGAAACAGCTTTTTGGTAATAATGCCTTTTGATTATTTTTCTTTTCGTTTGGGGGGAATGTGTTGCAGACAGCTTTCCTTGGGGACAGAGGTTGGAGTGGCTCTTGTAGAAAAGCCACCTGTACAGTGGTGTGAAGAAGGGGGCTGTTAAAATGAAGAATTCCTTTCCAGCCTTAGTGCTCCTGTAGGTGTAGCCAGGTTTTCTAAAAATAGGCTCCTTACACCGACTGAAAATGGGCTGCCCCTGGCGTTTGACTCTGCGCAGCTCCCCTCCTCCTTTCCCTGCTTTTGAAGTTGAATGCTTATGGATGTTTTTTAGCTTATCACAAACCCATCGCAACTGGCAGTGCTCCACTGTTCCAGGGCTGAGGGTTTTCTTTCTCAGCCTCCACCCATGCATGTACCTCTCGGGGAAAAGATCACGTGAAATCCTCTGCTCCTCCAAGAGCAGCTTGTCACTTCTCTATGCCTTAAAGATCGTGCTTAGCATTTCTTTCAGGGAGGATTTCCCACCTTCTGAAGGACCTCAGACACTGGCTGTGCCCTTGATCTCAGCAGTTCCTGTGACAGACGCGTTCTTGTGGCCTTTGGTCTCTGCTTTGAGCCCTTAGGCTTGTCCTAAGGGGCTGGATGAGCTTGTGACGGGGATGGTATTTCCAGGAGTCCTCCTGTTTTAAGTGTTTCCCTCCCGGAGATCACAGGGAGAATAAAACGCGCTGCTGATACCTGCTGAGACAGAATCATGGAATTGTTTGGGTTGGAAAGGGCCTTAAAGCTAATTTAGTTCCAACTCCCCTGCCAAGGGACACCTTCTAGACTTCCAACAGGTTTAAGGGACACCTTCCACTATTTTTTATAGCGGTGCTGCGCCCTCAGCAGCAACAGCAGCTGGAGGTTTCTTATACCAACCTTGTTTTTTGTGGGGCACATTAGGAGCCAGGTCTGGCTGAGGGGGAACAACCCCAGAAGAGAAGAACATTTAGAAAACGTGGCCGTGTCCACAGTAAGGCCCCGTGGGTGTGAGGTGCTGACGCAGCTGGGGCTGACAGCAGGAAAAGGGAGACAGAGCAACTGTGGGACTGCAGGAGATCTGTGCAGGGGTGTGCAGGAGCACTGCAGGAGCAGCCCAGAGCGCTGGAGGCTGCGCGAGCACAGCGGCACAGCTGCGTGGGCCCTGCCGAGCCGGCCGGGTGCAGGCCCTGCGTGGCTCTCGCTCAAGCCAGGCCGCTGTTCTCGCCTTGGGCCCGGCTGCTACAGCCCGGCTTAGGGGGGCTGTGTTATAAACCGTGTTTCGGAGGGCTGAGTGAGCCGCTTTGTGCACACCTGTGGGCTGCCCAGCGGCTTCCAGGTGAGGCCTGAGGGGGCGCACGGGCTCCGGCCGGTGGAAGTGGTGCAGAGCTGGGACGTGAGGGCTGACCGCTGCTGGGGATGGTCGTGCTCTCCCCACTGCTCATCCACCAGCCCAGATCCCGGTCAGCAGCTCTGAGTCAGGCCTCATTTGTGTGCTGAGCAGACAGAAAAGCACCCTGGCTAGGCAGTGGGATGGTGGTGCTGCTTTCCGAAGGGAATCTGGCTGAACAACCCATCGGGGTGAGGAGCTGCTCCTTCCCCTTCCACCCCAGCACAGACTAACCCTGGCAGAGGTGCTGGAAAAAGGTCCCTTCCCTGGAGAGGGGATTAGGGTTTCCCCGTATCCCCCCAAGCCAAGTGTGGCTGTCAGTCCCTCTGAGGGGACTGACTGACTGGTTTTGTCTGTCCCTCTGCACAAAGGACCCTCTCTGAAACCTTTCCAGCAGGTTTCTACCAAGAAAACTATTCATTTTTGGAAAAAAAAAAATCTGTAGGGTTTGTTCAAAAATCTTCCAGAGACAGGAATAGAGACAGGAATAGAGTAGAACATATAGGGAAAGAGTTAAGGGAGAGTTAATGTGCAGGACCTTTTTAAAGGGACAGTGTTTCATTGAGGTATCCCATAAGGAAAGGGACATCCCTGCAGTGTCACAACGAATCCTACAGATATTTGTGAGAAAAAACTCAGCTAGAGGGTCTGTGCAGGTGGAGATGGACGCAAATCTTGCAGAATTCCGATGCTTTGTGACATCCATGCTGCTTCAGGTGTGTCCATGGATTGTAACTGTCCATACCCATGCCAGGCCCCGTTGCTGTCTGTGCCTTGTGTGGATACAGAGGTGGGTGATATCTGTGGGGTTTAAACTCCTTTACTCTTCAGGGGATGGTGCTGACTGACTTTGCAGGGGTGTCGATGCTGTTAGTTCTTGAGGAGACAGGAAAATTCACAAATGTGCTTGGAAACTGTTTGTCTTCCTAAGAGCTTTGCTCCCCGGGTCGGGCTCCCCGATAACATCAGTGTCTGTGCTCGAGAGGAGAGACATGTTTTGGTGGCTGCTGCATTGCAAACAAGACAGATAAATAATAGCAATCCATGTAGAGAGAGGTAATTACAAGTGACAGCCCCACTGACAAATAGCTGAGTAAATGGATGGGGCGATTTGCTAATGAAATGAGGATAAATGGATATATGGTCATGCAGGATGGGGAAAATGACAGAAATATGAATTTGGCGTGTTCCCAACAGGCACTCTCGGGGCTGCTGTGCAATGATTTAGTCAAACAAGGCTTTGTGTCCTAAATCATGAAGTTGTTGCAGATTGCAAGGTGCCTTTTTTCCCTATGGCCAAGTGTGGGATTGATCCAGAACTGCGGGAAGAGGGCAAATTCCTGCCTCTCCAAGCATAAGGACGCAGACCTGGATAATAATCCCAGCACTGGGCCAGTGACTGTGGGCTAAAGAGCAAAGTACCTTCAAGGCAAGGGGGTGTGCAAGCAATTTGAGGAAAAATCTAGGGAATTTCCTGTTCTTTAGTCCTCCATTTAGTAGTGGTGCAAGGTGCAGCAGCCTTTGGAAGTGTGAGGGTTGGGATGAAGTCAAAGTGAGGGGAAGAAGGTCTAGGATGTCCTAAAAGCCAAGTTAAGCTCCCTGCAAGCCCCCAGATGATGTTGGAGTGGACAGAAAGTCCTAAAGGTGGTGTAACCACCTATTTAAGGCTGAGGATCTGATGTGCAGCAGCTTCTCTGGACCCTGATAAGGGGCAGCTTAAGCTGCTTTGCATCTGGGACCAGTGCAAGAACAGTTTAAGCTCAGTTAGACAATGAGGCATTTCAAATCTGTGGTTACACATACCTTGGCTGATAAATAGCTGGTCTTGGTTCTTTTTTTCCCCTTCCCTGTGATGTATGCTGGGAAATCTATGAATTTTTTAGCAATTTTGGTCAACTTTGGAGCAGAATCTGAAGAGCCAGCTTGTGGTCCTACTGGTCATCAACAAAACACTTGGCAAAGATAAATATTTATATATTAGCTGCTGTGTGTTTATCTTATTCTGGCCATCTGATGTTATTTAAAGTGTTATCCCTACCTTTGCAGCCTCTTAACACCCTACCGCAGTCTTGCACATGCAGCTGTTTCTGGGGAAAACCCATGGAAAAATAGGAGTTGCTCCACTTTTTAAGTGGAGCTTGGAGTGATTTCCCTGCCTTAATGGAACAGGCACCCAGTGCTAGGCAGCATTTCAACTTCATGTGCTCAGGGTGGAGAAAAATGCTCCTTTAATATGAAAATGACGCGATGCTTCTTTTCCAGAAATAGCACATGGTGCGTGCTTGGAGGGTACCCATTAATCTTCATTAAATTAGTGTCCTGGAAATTGGGGTGAACAGAGGTGCACAGGGGAGGGACTGGGAGGAGATGGGGCAGCTCTGGCTCTGGAGCACGTGTACCCTGCTGCTTTGTGCAGCTCAGAACATTGAAAGTGCTGCTTGTTGGGACTTGAAGCTGGATTTTATGGAGGGATAAGATGGAGGAGGCAGGAGAAGGAGGCACCAGAACTTCCCTGGAGGCAGCATTTCTGCTCAGAGCCTGCTTTGTTTTGGTGTGCTCTTCCTTCCTTGAGATTAATTAATTTGCAGTGGTGCGGAAGCTTTTGACGGCTGCACGGTGCCACAAGCCACATGTCCCTTTGTGTCCTGCAGGAAAGGCAGAGAAAACAAATCTGTCAGATTACTCTGAAGATGGAGACCTGCCTCCCAGCCTGGGTGGTTGTTTCGTTTCCAGAGGGGGAAATAACAGGTGTAAAGAGCTTTTTTGACGCAGAGCTTTCAAACCATTGCTGCTGGGTGGAGCTGGGCTGTGTTTGCAGCCTGGTCTGGGTCCACAGTGCCAGGATTCCCTTCCCAGTGTTTGAGTTGAGCCCTGGCTGTGGTTTTGCCTCAGTTACTCTGTGCTCTGGCCTGGTGTGTGAGCAGCAAGTACTAAATGTCGCCTTTTACGAAGAGTGGAGAAAAGCAAGGGAGTGTCTTGCATCATCCTCTGAGAAGTTTGTTGGCTTTGTCCCAGCTGCTCGGGCTGAGCAGAAATCGGGAATGATGATTTCCTCAGGCCTGGAGCACCTTTGCTTCCACTCATCCTCTACAGGACGCAGCCCCTGTTCTTGAGAGATGCCACCAGAGCAGAGCCACACCTCAGAGGCTTTGCATTAATTGGCAAAAAGCTTAGAAACACTTTTTGTCACCGATTGAAACTTTTCTCCGTTGGTTTGGCTCTGCTGGTTCCTGTCTGGACCCAAATCTAAGTGTTCAATGTTCCAGGCAGGCTGGGTTCAAGGGACAAAGTAAGGTTCATGATTTTTTAAGGATTTTGCAATATATCTTTCAGAAAAGGGAGTTGACAAAACCCGGTTCTATGTGCCTTAAAAATATTCCTCCCACACACTCTGTTTATTGTGAATTTGTTCTCAAGATGCTTTAAAGCTTTTCTGCTTCACGGTTCAAACACAGAAACAAGTGGATCCTATTTCTTGTCAATCTCTGTGTGTTATTATTTGTCTTGAACTGGCAGGTAGAAACCACAGCTGAAATGGGATTTTTCAGGCCACAGCTTGCATTGCTGACACTGAAAGATTGGATGTGTGTGGCTGGAAGAGTCGAAAACTCGCTTTTCCCACAGTAGCTGGACCTCCTCAGGTTTCCTTTCTTCTCCTTGGTGCCTTTTCCAAATTCCTCTTTGTGCTGAGCAAAGGGAGGTTGTTGCCACAAGTAAGGCAAGGCTTGCTAAGAAAGCCTAAGCTTGGAATTTAGGAGTTTAATCCTGCTGTAAGGTGCAATGCCATAAACCACTCCAATTACAGAGCGAACTGGTGTGCACACGCTTCACCCTGAGCCCAGCTGGAGTCTGCCTGCTGAGCTGGCACAGCCTTTTGTTCCAGACAACTGGGGGTAGCAGCAGAAAATCTGTGGGGTTTGTTCAATTTGACCATAAAGTGAGCATTAAGAAATCCAGGATGCAAATTTTGTCTTCAGTGGTTCAGTGTGCCCCTGAGATGGACTGATGCAAGCAGTCTGTCCTGGCTTCTTGCTCTTGTTAAACATCTTTCTCATGCTATTGCAGAGTGGAGGGGTTTTTTTTTTATGCCAGGCATAATAAAAATATAACCTCTGCCCCAAATCCTGGTGCTTTCATGTCAGAGCAGAGTAAATGTTTGCAGATTTCGATGCCCAAATGCTGGTATTTAACTCCTGTCATCTGTGCTTTGCAGTGAGGGTGAAGTTGTTTATCCCTTTTTCCTCTTACTCAAGCTTGTTTAGGTGTAACCTGTTCCTGTAAAAAGGAATTTCTCCCACTCTAAAAATTTTTTTTTTAGAGCTCAAATTATGTAGTATACAGAATTTCACCTCTCTATTACAGATATGACACACTCTCATGATGTATACCACTTTTAAGTCACTCTCAGCTGAATTAGGTGTATTTTAGCTCTATATTTTAGCTCTACATTTTGGGGCAGGTGTCTCTAGAGAGCTCACAGCCCTGGTTAATGGTGCAGAATGGGCCTGTTGTGGCGGACTCTTGTCCCTAAGAGGCATTGCAGGGCCATAAATGATAAACCCTGCTCTTCATTCATGGAGTTTCCCATCGTGTGGGAAGAGGAGGAAGGGCTGGGATGCAGGAGATGCTGGGGAACGTGTCTGGAGGGGGTGGAGAGGCCGTGAATTGCTGCCCATGGCTGAGTGCAGTGGGCAGCTGACTGGTAAATATGGGAGAGGATGGGAACGCTGTGATGATTCCTGTCAAATTCCTTGTCCTGTCCCAGGCACTGCTAAAGGGCTGCTGGCTTCATGGCACAGGCTGGTTTTGAGTTCCCAGTGGCACAGCCACATCAGCTGCTGGGAGGCTTTAGGGCTGCTTCCAAAACACTGGGATCAGAGGGAAAATGGGATCAGGAGAGCAAATGACTGAGGGAGTCAGGAGCAAATTTAGTGTCTTGTTGCATTTTCCTCAGAGCTAAAGCAATTAGCTCAAATATGGAGCCTTGGGTGAGCTTTAATTCACTTTAAGGTGTGTTTTGAAGGCTTTTTGCAAACCCAGGGCTCAGGTGGCACCCCAGCCTTCCTCCAGGCTCATGCAATCTTCTGTGCTTGGATTGTGCTGGAGTTTGAAAGGAGCTCCTTCAGGGAGCTAAAATATTCCGGCAGTGCTGGCACTGGAGCTCACCTGGGAGCTGTGGCTGTGTTCCCTGTCAGTGGCAGCTTGTTCCTGGCTTATTGTCTGAAACTGGGATGGGGAGCTGCTGTGGAATTGTCAAAGCTTAGCAAAAATCAATAGTTTTATTTTCCTTACAGCAGAGCCGCCTCTGAACCTCTCTTTAAGGTTGGTTTTGTGTCAAAATGCAGACCCCAGCACTCCTCAGTATGCTCCACTGGCTCTGAAATGCCTTCTGTGGTGGGCAGTGTGTCTGGTGGGAGCTGATGTGGTTTTGCAGTGCTCCCTGCTGCTTCCCTGGGCTCCAGGGGAAGGAAAGGAGCTTAGCTGGTCATACCCCACTTATGTCCAGCTGTTGAAACATCCTTTTCCAGGTGATGAAGAAACATTGTTAAGACTGGAGGCCTTGCTCTTTGCCAAGGATATCTTGTCCATTCATCTTCCTTTAAAATGTTTTTGTGTTTAATCTCTCAGTTCATCTTCACAACACCCATCACTGTGAGAAACAGCACCCAGTTCTAGATTCAGCAGTAGGGCGTGGAAAACAGAGGAGTGCCCTTCACCAAAGTGACTTCTCGAAGCTGGGGTTTATTGCTAATCTTTTTTTGCAAATTAGTCATGAATCATAAAACAAAAGCTTTGCACAGACCCGGTGCTCCCATGGAAATTCTGGGGGTGCTTTCCTGAGCTCCAACCTCATTTATGGTGCTCTTGGTTCTTTTGACATTTGCTGGCACTCCAAAAGGCCTGGCAAGCTCACAGGAATTGACAGAAGAGTCTTTAAGGAAATCCGGACCCAGGTGACGTCTTCAGCCTCGTGGGGCAAAATGCAAAGGAGAAATCTCTGTGCCAGGACAGAACTGGTTGTACTGTTCCTGCTTTGAAGGTATCTGCAAGATCTGGGAGAGGATCCATGGCCTAGGAACTCCATCCACAGTTTGAGGAGCTGAGTGGAACGGTTTGTGACGAGATGCTGGAAGTGAAGCTCCCTCTGTGGTAGAGGGAAATTAATCTGTCACTGAGCAGCTCCTCACACTGGACTTGGGGATCAGCCTGTTGCTCTGGAAACCTTAAATCATATTTGAGGTGACAACAGTGCTAAACCCCAGTAAATGCCATCTCCTGTCAGGCAGTGGCCTCATTCGTGGGAGGAGGGAAAGCTCCCCCAGCCTGCTCACCTTGTTGGTGGGAAGCAGAACCTCACTCTGCCTTTGTTTCCTCCTGCACGGAGCACTCGCAGCTCGATTAGAAGGATCGGGAGATATAATTAGTGTTTATGAAGCACTTGGGGATTGTGTAAAACAAATCATAAAAAAGGGGAGCTCTGCCAGAGTGCTGACAATATTTACACAACATCTGAAGGCTGCCTGTGTTGGACTTTATCATAGGGAAATATGTGCAGGTGCCAGAACTTAAGCAACTGTTAAATGCATCCTTCTGGCTCAGCGCTGCCATCCATGAATCCTGTGGGAATGCTCAGTCCTTGAAGCTCAGACATAATGTTCCTGCTGGTTATCATCCAAAGCTTTCCAGAAGGGGAGACCACCTCACTGCTGCTTGTCTGGAAGAGGGATGATGGACCCTCAGGGAAGCTGAAGTATTTGAGGATCGTGAAAGCGGTTGGAATTCACAGAGCGCTCTTTGCCTTGTTCTGTCTTTTGCTCTTGGCTTTCCCTCCTCCTGCACTGAGGAGGGGTGGGGTGGGGAGGATTTAAACCTTCCCCTGGAACAAATTCCAGTGGCTTCCTTTCACAGTGTCCTTCTCATTTTAGGTGGCACGTCCTGCTCTCAAGGAGGAGGCTGCATCTTCCAAGGGTTTAAAGTCTAAACACTGAAGGTTATTTCTGCCTTCCTCTAAAATCTGGGATTGAAAGGCTGCTCAGGGATACCACCAACATCTCAGAGCTAATTCCTGCCCATCAGGATGAGTCCTTGGATTCAGCATCCTCATGGTACAATGGGATGCTGCCTGAGTTGTGCCCAGTGTGAGGTGAGGCACATCCTAGGCTCTTGCAGAAGGAGGATTTCTGGAGTCATTCCTACCTGAGCTTCATGGGTTTGAACATCTTATTTCACCTCGACATTCCATGGGACCCAGCTGGTGCCTTTTGCAGCTGATAGGCCTTATCTCCTCGGAGGACTTTCCCCTTTAGATGGAGGCCCATATTGTGGGATCACCTTTGGCACTGGGAAGATGCTTTTTCAGGAAGGGTGGGTGATGGTATTCTAGGATCCTTGGGGGAAATGCAGCCAGGATTGATGTGCTGCTTGTTTCTTGTGCCTGAGCTGCCCAGAATTCCAGCTTTTTTCACTGTTCCTGTGCTCAATGCTGCTTGCCATGATCTGATACTCAGCTGTCTGCTTCAGATATCCGCTGGTTGTTTATCAGTGACTTCCTCCACCCAGTTGTGTGTTCAGGGTGACTTTCAGATGAGTGCTGGCTATCAGCAAGGCAAGCAGGGACTATTCCTGCCTTTTAATAGCAGTTTTGGGATCAAGTCAGATCCTTTCCAGATCCTTTTCAGCCCTAGCACGCTCTTGTGCAAATACCAGCAGGCCAGCAGCAAAATGTCTTTCAAAAAACCATTTCCCAAATGAAAGACAGAAAGTCCCTCTGCCCCTGAAAGGCGGAGTTTTGGGACTTGTCAAAGGCCACAGGGGGTGTTGGGAAGAAGGAAAAGGGCTGGAGTTGCAAATTCCTTTGGTCTTTGAGCTCACTCCCAGGGCTTAAACGTAGGAATATGGTTTGGTTTAGCTGGAGGAGATTTATGGCTTTTGGAGGAGATAGACCTGAAACGCCTTTTGAGTTTCAAACAAACAAATGCTGAGCACGTTTTATTATCTTTTAATTGAACAGTGTCCTGTATCTCCCACAGACTGCAGGTAAGTGCCTCGAATACTGAGGCACTTTTGGGTTATACTGATCATGAGGGACGTGGAATGAAATAAATTCATTCCTTCTGTATGTTTTGGTATATTCCTTAAGAATGAGGAAGCTCTGCCTTCCTGGAATTTCAAATGCCTTTGGACGTTTGATCGGATCCCATGTGAGACCAAGTGGTGTGTTTTGGCTCTGCATTCAGGGGTTTTTTGCTTTTCTTGAAGTTGTTAGAGAAGCACAAAGTCCTGGCAAGAAGTGGATTTCTTTACATCCTGCCTAATGCTGAAACTCCTGTCAGGGTTTCCAGATTTTACTGGAAACTAGACTAATGTCTGTTTTTAACAGAAATAGAAGTTGGGCTAAGGCACTTACTGCTCTTCTGTGCATGGGGAGGGAGGGAATTGAGAGGGAAAGCGAGTGAGGCTCAGCAGCATTTCTAATCAAATCCATGGGCTGATGATTGTCTTAATTTCAATTAGTGAAAACATCCTGCAAGAGGCAGAGGCCAGCTGCAGGTGCTCCGGGGAATTCAGAGCCTCCTTCTCTCTGCAAGCTGGAATGAATCTGCTGGAAGCACCAGTCTGATGGATTGTGCTGGGCGTGTAATGGCAGTGCAGCCTCGCAGTGGGAATTATTGAGAGATGCTGCTTAAATGGACTTGAGCAATCTTTCACCCATAGCTGGATGGCACTGGTGAAAACACCAGAGCCCTGAGTGACAGCTCAAGTCTCTTTTTGATGTGCAGGGAAAGCAGGAAGGTTTAAACAGAGCGGGCTGAGGAATGTTTATTGCTTTATTAGTCAGGATTTGCTGTTAAAATGGTGTTGGCTTAAAATTTGTTGCTTTTAACTTCTCTGGAAGCTCATTGACTTCAGTGGGAATGAAGGACAGAGATGGGGAAATCCTCGCAAACCCTGTGAAGCTCAGGGAGGCTGCAGCTCCATGCCAGCATTTAACAGTTTCCCTCAGAAAGGGATTAAATTTGGGTCTTCCACGCACTGGATGAATGTTTTAGTCACTAGCTAGGATACAACAGTGATTCCAGAAGGTTCAGTGTGGGGAAGGCCTGGCTCACCTGGATAAACTGGGATTTCAGGCCAGGAGCTTGGAGCACATCTGTGTTCCTCTGTAGGGCTCTTATATGGTCTGGGCTGCTCGTATAGAAGCTGTTCTGCTCCTGAAAACACTCCTGGGAATGTTTTCAGGTGCATCAGGGAGTGCATCATGAGCTCCTGTGTCAGTTCAGGAGGTCTTTTGGATCACAGCTTTAGGTTTGGCTGCCCAGCTTCTACCCCAGGATCTCTTCCCCCAAAATATTGGGACAGTGTTGCTTGTCTTGGTTAAAAAAAAATTAGTAAAAGCTTTGGTTGTGAGGTCTTAGGCTCTGGCTTAGTCTCTTCAACCGAACTGCCACGACTCCCTGTCAGTAGCTGCTTCAGGGACTCATAACTGGGTAGAATTTGTGGCAGTTCAGCAATTCTTGTACTGTTAATTTGTCAGACAGCAGGGGGTTCTCTATTTCTATCCCTCCCCCTCCTGAAGAAGGGGAAATTCCAAACCAAGATAATATAATCTCACAGTTCTACAGCAGAAATTACACCTGAGGTACTGAATGTGACTTGGGGGTATCCCTTGGACACTGTGGGTGTCAGTTCTTGCAACACCTTTGCAACCCAGCAAATTCAGTGGCATTTCTTCCCAAGGACAGGGATATAAAGGGGTGTGTGGATGATCACACTGCAGTGGTGTTGGCTAAGAAATGGATCTCATTCAGTATGAAAGCCTGTGAAATATTAAGACAGAGTTTCTGATCTGGTCTTCCTTGGAGGAAAAAGGTGGGAGAGCTTCACACTACTACAAGAATTGAGGGTTTGGTTTCTCCACTGACATTTGTTGTTTTTACCTTCTCTGCTTCTGTCTCCTCCCTGATATTTACTCTGAAGAGGCTGTAGCAGTGTTCATACCTTGGCCTGATAATCTGCTGTTGCTTTCTTTAATAACTTTTTGGCTTCAATTGAATTATACCTTCACGGATGAAGAATTGGATGAAGCCTTTGCTGAAGGTGCCTCTTCCTATGGCAGGGCTTGGAGCTGGAGAGTCTTTAAGGTCCCTTCTAAACCATTCCATGATTATTCTCTATCCTAAAAGCCTGGCATCTACCACTGCTCAGGCAGGTGCTGCCCTCTGCTCTGCCAGGATAATTGCATTTCAGCAATCCCTACACACCCTGAAATCCCTTAATACAGTTCACAGCTTTGCTGTGCTTAACACACCCGAGCTTGTGTCTGTAGCGATCTCCTCACTTCTATCATGCTCGTTATTATTTATGAGGCTCATGGCAGGGCTGTATTGGTATTTTCTTGGTGTTACCCAAGCTCTCAGCCCTGCAGGCCAAGTTCTGATCTGACTTAGAGCAAGGAGTCTTTGTCCCACAGAGAGGGAGAATTAATTGCAAAATGAGTTCTGCTTGGTGAGATCAGTGATTTACTGTTCTGTTAGGAAACTGCCTGGGCTGAAAGCACTTTAAAAATAAAGTTGGCTTCAGGAGTTGGGCTACATGGCACAGATAACTTGAATCCATGAGCTAATCACTGATTAATTTTCAGATACACATCCAGACTGCTGTTATTAAGATGGAGTGGAGGTAGCAACACTCCTGGTGCTCTTAGGACTTGTTGCTGTAGTTTTGTGACAAGGTTGATTAGGCACTATAGGAATTTCTAGGTTGTTTGAAGAAAATCAGAGCTAGTTATTTTTAGAGATGCTTCCAAACTGCCCCTCCAGAGCTGAAAGAGTTGCATTGCGGTCCAGGAGATCTCCGAGTTCACACAGGCGAAGGGATCTCTTCACTAATTTGTAGTAAGTGATCTGTGAAAATTGTGAGGGAGCTGGAGAAATGAAGCTGTGAAGCTTCTGTGATGTCAGTGTTTTAAACAAAAAAAAAAAAAGACTCACCCAGGACTTCACAGATGGGGAGAGTGTCCAGAGAGAAGCTTCTTTCTTGTGGCTATGCTCTGTTGCTCGTGTTTGTCTTATTCACGGGCACTCTTTGTCCCTGTTAGTGGATTTATCTTTTCCTGCTGGCTTAGCAAATGCTTCTGTGGGGCTGCAGCTTCCCTCTGAAGCTTTCTGGGCCCTCCAGATGAAGGCAGAGGTTGCAGCAGAGCTGTTGCAGGCAGTGAGGTGGAGGCCTGGCCCGGGCGCACTAAAAGCTGGGTGTGAGCTCTGCCAGGTGACTGCTCACCAGGAGCCTGCCCTGCTCAGGGGCTGTTAATTGATTCCCCTCCCTCCCCGAAATGAAGATGGTTGCATTAAGAGAGCAGTTGGCTCTTCCACTTGACCCAGAGGAGCATTTCCATTAAGTTGCAGGATCTATATCCCTGGAGAAGCAGATGGTTCCTGCCTCCTCCAGTGCCTGATCCAGAGAACAAAGAGCTGAGACAAATGCAGGGGCCTGAGCCAGGTGTGTGCTGCTCTCCATGGGGCTTTGCCTTTGCAGAGGAAGCAGAGAAGCACTCAAGGGGCTCTAAGGAAGAGGTGTACCCACACAAAACATTTTATTTCTTACCTGACTTCATTGGGAGCTTTTTTCTTGCATTTCTGTCTCAAGGCTCAGTGCTGCCAGGGAAGGACCAGATGCTCCCTGTTTATACACGCTTTTCTGGAGTGTTTCCTTGTTTGGAGTATCCTCTTTGAAGCTAGACATGAAAATAGCTTTGATTGCTGCCCCTTAGCTGATTTTGAAGCAGTGTGCTTGGGGGAAGCTGTCCAAAGTTTAATCAGCGGGTCCTGGATCTCTGTCTGGAGGGCTGCAGGAGATGGGAATTTGCTGCAAGAGCAGCTGTGGGTGAGGGGATGGGGGGAAATGTGCTTTTTGAGTATCCTCTGGTAAAGCATCATTTTGGGAACACCCTGCCAAAGTGGGGTGCTCAACCAGGTCTGAGTCTGAATAAGAAACTTTTAGACCTTTGAGAGTTGAATTTTCTCACGTGACTTAGCTGTAGAGCCTTGAGATGGACTGTGATGCTGCTGGTACCCAAGCCACCTCTTTGAATGGAACCTCTCCCTATGTTTGTGCCTTTGCTGTGCAGCCAGGGGCATCTGTCCTCCTTTTTGTGTGGAGTACACCTGGACTCTGATACTGGTGGTGTTTCCTCCAGCTGCAGCAATCCTGGGAATGCCTGGTCTGCTCAGCTGTCCAAGCCTCCAGTCACACAGTGGGGTGGGGAGAACTGGAGTATTTGAAACAGGTAATTAAAAGCAGAGATCTTCAAAGAAGCTGGGTGTGAGAATCCAGCTGCAGTGTCCTGGTATTTGTGCCCCTTGTGCTGTGTCCATGGCCACTCCAATTCCCTCTTCCACGGATGCAGTTTTATCCCTGGGACTGTTTTTTGGTCACCATCATGTGCTCAGTCTGCAGGGATGGCACAGATGCCACCAGGGGAGTTGTAATGGAAAGAAGCCAAGGAAATGCTGGTGTCCCTGGCAGCAGGTCTGGGCCCAAGGCTCTCGCTTTAAGCCCCTCTTCAATATAAATTCCCTTTTGGGAGGTCTGCTTTCACAAGACTCTGACTCCAAGCTGGTTTAAGGCATTTGCTTTTCATCTGTCACCTGGGAACTCTGTGCTGGCATGGCAGATGGGAGGGCTGTGGGTGAGCTCAAGCTTGGCATGCCTGCCTGGGGCCCTGTGCTGCCTGCAAGGAAGCGTCTGCTCCCCTCCAGCTTTGGGAGGAGGGAGAGGAAAACGGCTTGGCCTGTCTGTTCCAGCTGCAAGTCTGGCAAACTGCTGGTAGCTGCCAGAACTGTGCTCTGTGAGGTGCCTGGGAGCACCCCTGTGCCACAGAGCTCATCTGCCCCTTGCTCCCCTTCATTCCAGTCTCACCAGGTAGCTGAAAGATGTTCCTCCTCCTTCCCAAAGGTCTTCACCGGCTGGCTGGCAGCAGGGCTTTGCAAACAGCATGATTTTACCTCAAAAGTGATCCCAGATTGTTTGGGCTGGGCACCGCTAAGTTTGAAAGATGGAATTCAGTGTGAGACAGTGCCTGTCCTGAAGGGTTTGGTCTTTTCTCTCCCTCTCGAGAGTCTGGTGACACAACAGGGACTCGGCTGAGGTCATGGAGCTGGTTCTGTGGCAGAGGAGGGGAGCCTCAGTGGGGGCCCAGTGGGTGCTGGGAGCTGGGGTTGCAAATAAAGCCTCTCATTCCTCCTGCCCCCGGCCTTTCCCTGGCAGGTCAATGGCTTCGAGCAGTGCCTGGGAGCGCCTCGTCTCCTCCCTGGTGCTTTTGCATGGCTGGAAAAGGCTCAGGGAATGTGACAGTGACAAGCAGAGCTGTTTGAAGCCAGGTTTCCCTGGGCACATCCTCTCACTCCCCCTCCAACCTTTGCCGAGGCAGAACTTGGGAACAAAGCGCATTTTCTGCCCTTTGCAGGGCTCTGCCTCGTACAAGAACGAGCTTGCAGAAACCCATGTTCCTGGCAGGGGCTGGGGAGTGGGTGGGACAGCACAAACAGGCTGGAGACAGAGAAATCCAGCCTCAGAAAGGGACTTTCACTCTGTCCTGTGCTGCCTCAGGCAGGGATTTGGATCTGAGGAATAGATCCTTCATCAAAGTTTGGAAGAAATGCATAAAACTGGGAGATTTGGGGAGCAGTGAGAGCGTAGCCTCAGGCTCAGCCCTGTGCATGGGTGCTGTACAACTGGCGCTACAGGTCTGGCTCTGCAGAGCTCTTGTTCTCACTCCTGCTCCTCCTGGCTGGAATTTCTGCCAGCTGCAAATGGGCTCACGTCAGGGAATGTTTTCTTCTTGTCACTCAAGCAAACCTGTGCTTGGATCTTGGGCTTGTGTGGATCTCCAGAGCTGACTGAGGGGTGAAGAGCCTGGATTTTCCACACACACAGGTTCTGAGTCTTGTCCTGCATTCAGGTCAGATGAACAAGGTTGTTGTCCAAACCTAACAGGGAATTGTGCATTTCAGGGAAAATGGGGAGGATTTGGGGATGCCAAGGTGCTGCCAGCTGGCAGAAGAAAGACAAGGATGTGATGTTTTCCCTTTTCTTGCTTAGAGTCAGTGGTACAGGAGAGGGAAGCTATAAATAATCCCTAAAACAGTCAAATCCCAGAGATTCACTCCTTTTTCCAGACTTACAAAACCAGAGCACAAGATGACAGGCACAAACCCAAACCCTAGTCCTTTGTCCCTGCTTTCCCTCATGCAGAATTTTGCCATTCAGCAGGACCCAAAGCAAAGCTGAACTGTTCCACACTGCAGGGAAGGATGTCAGAAAGGTGCTACAACAGAATCGAATTCACCCTGACCCTTTCAAGAGGGAGCCAAGAATGGGGGCAACCAAAAGGAACTGAAGTTTTTTGCCTCTCCTGTGTTTCCTTGGGGTCTTTGGAGAGTTGTAGAGGAAAGCAGCTTTGCCTGGGGTGGCTCCCATTCTCTTCCCCCATTTTTAGTCCCTTGGAATTAACGTGGATTATTTGGAAGGGTAAATTGCAGTTGTCGTGAGTGCAGACAATATTTGGGAATACAACACTTGAACTGCAGAGAGAGGTTCTGGTCTGTACGTGCATGGAAAAGCCATGTCCAGGAGAGATCGTCTGGGATGGTTTTCGGCATGGGAACTCCTGCTGGGTTAGGACAGGGGTCTGTTCCTTCTGGGTGTAAATCTCAAGTCAAACACTTCCAACAGAATGGGATCAAGTTTGGATTTAATCTGTTCTCTTAACGTTTAGTCTGGAGTCACTCTGCCATGAATCTGGAGGAACAAAGGGATCACTTAGAGTTCACTGGGGATCACATAATGCTGATGTTATTAGAATTAAATAGACATTCAGAGGCAGGGTATCTTTTCAGGCCTGCCTGCTGTGGAAATAGAGCAAGCCATCAAAGCAGGCTGAAAGAGCAGACAAAATCATGCATGTGAAAGGCTTTGAATGCTGCTACAATCCCTGGGAAAAAGATTGGGTTGTGCTGTAGGTGAGCACTCAAGGTGTTTAAAACTGAGCAACCCATACCCAGATCATTATTTGAACATGGTAGAATGGTGAAGGGGTCTCTGGGTCTTAAAAAATCTCTTTGTGCAGAGAAGCAGATCCTGAGAGCCCTTCCTGCCATCTTTCTGCCCAGAGCAAACCCTTTTTGAATTATTATTTCATCTCCCTGCATGTACAAGCTGTGCCTCAGACCGAGCTATCAGATCTGGCAGGCCTGGGGGAGACTTTCACCCCTGGATCCCTTCCCAGCCTCTCCCTTCAGCCAAGGCAACACCTGGCTGTGCTTGCAGAGCCTCCTGGGCTCATGGTCCTCAGCCACCGACCTCCTTGGAGAGCCCACAGCGTGCAGAGGGAAAGGTGGGAATCCTGGGAAGGTGCATTCCCAGCTGGCAGCATCGTTCCAGCTCTTCTCCCTCATGGAGATCTGGTACTCCTCCAGATGTGGTCCCTGTCTGGTGATGCTGAAGGGACACGGCCTGGGCAGGATGGCCTTGGAAGGGACACGGCCTGGGCAGGATGGCCTTGGAAGGGACACGGCCTGGGCAGGATGGTTTTTGGAGGGACACGGCCTGGGCTGATGGTTTGGAAGGGGTTGGCTCACTTTTCCTGCCATGAGGATCCTGCTTTGTGCCTGCAGTGCAGTACAAAATGAAATGATTGCTGCTCAGGAAGTGATTAATAGTACAAGGTTTGGTTCCTTGCTGGCTGTGTCAGAAGCAGGTAGAAAAGAGACTTTAATGTGAGATTTAACGAGGTGCCAAAAGTCACTGCTGCAGGAGGTGAGGCCCCAAGCCCGTCTGAAAAGAGATGAGTCTGCTCAGAGAGGAGGAATTGTGCCGATAAAGATACGGACAGAGTCCGGGCCGTTGTCTCGCCGTCCTGAGGCACGGTCCGGGCCCTGCCGGCCCCCCGGGATCGCTGCCGGTGTCCCCCGGCGGAACGCGCATCCCCGCGGCTGCAGCGGGAGCGGCGGCCACCAGAGGGCACTGGAAGGATGCGGATTTCGGGGCGATGTCGCGGCTGGTCCCAAACCGTCCCAGGGCTGGAGTTACCAGGAAAAAGAGCTTTTTCTGCTCTCCCCCTCCATTTTAATCGTAAATCAGCGCACCGGAGCTTGAAACAAGGCCAGAATGGCGCACCCCAGCATCACCGCTTTATGCTGATTTTTCTTTCCTGCCAGGATACGTTTTTCCCTGCAGCTTTTGCAGGTCTGTTGAATTTTGCTCATCTTCCTTTAGTCCTGTTAAGAGTCCCAGGTCTTCCAGGGAATGATCTGGTTTCTGTATCCTGAATTCCGGACATACGCCCTGAGCTAAGCCAAAAGGGATATGCAGGGGAGACAATTTCAAATCTGTATTTTGTGTGTTTTGTCCTGGTTGAGAGGCTACAGTTTGTCTCATTTACCTGAATCTATTTTGAGCAAGGGATACTTGGTTTCCTGGTCCCAAAGGGTGACAGCAAGAGGTTTCCCTAGGGATTGGTCACTATCTTGCCTGTGGAGGAAGGTGCTGCAGGAACATCTCCTCCTTCAGCTGAGTGTCAGAGGAAATTCAGAAACAGTCTTAAATTAAAATGCTTATTTCACTCTTTCCCTTTGACCTTGGGCTTATCCTGAGTTTGGTTCCGATTTTTGGGCTGCACATTAAAGTAAATAATTCTATCTTGGAATATCTCAGAATTTCCATTCTGTAAGATATCTCAAGATCTTGACTTTTATTTTTCCCTTTCAACCTGAAATCAAGAGGAAATGAAATCAACACCCCGGCATCTCTTTTGGAGAGAGAATCCTGTTCTCTGATCTCTTCCTGACACTGGTTTTCTGATGTTGCTGGTGTGCTGAACTGGGATGATGGCTTGGCTGGGCTGGAATGTGTTCCTAGGAAGTCTCTCACTTCATCCTCTGCCTGACATTTCGTGCTGAGGCCAAGGCAAACCTCGATGCCGTTTTTGAACACTGATCCACACTTTGAGGTCGGCAGATGGGAAGTCTCAAGAAATATTATATCTGGCAGAAGATTTTTGTGTTGGAATGAGAGCCCCTGAGCTGGGGGTGGAGCAGGGATGTTGATGAGAATTTGCAGGTAGAGAGAGACAATATTTTTGACCTTTAAGTAGGAAGTATGTTGAGAGCTGCACTGAACTGTGCAGTTTTTCAGGCGAATCAGGAGCTGAGACAGTGCTAAATAGCAGAACTCGGAGCCGTGGGGGTGTAGAGCCTGAATCCCTGGCCGGTGCCGGCAGTTCTGCTCCTTGCCCTGCTGATGGCAGTGCTCTGACTCCTAATCCCGCTGTGCAGCGGGACCTCAGCGCACTCAGGGGCTCAGATATGGCCCAGGACCTTTAAAGGGGAGAAATGACCTGGGTGGTTTTTCAAAGTCAGTGGTTTTCCGCGAGAGCCCGAGGCCGGGATGGGCGGTGTGCTGGCAGGCTGAGCTTTGGAAGTGGCTGCTCGAAGCCATGTGCTCAGAAGTTCTCCCCTTCCTCACTTTTCCACCCAAACCGAGGGCTTGTCCCTGGCTGCAGGCTGGCACACAGGTCTGCCATCGGGCCTGGAGATTCCCCTTGGTGACCAATGTGATCCTCAGGATTTTACAGGAGAAACTCCTGGGGATCAGCAAGCAGCAGGGGGAACAGTAGGTGCTCCAGGGAAGGCAATCTCTGCAGGACATGCTCTTCCTAGGCGGGTGCCACAGGAGAGAAATTACTTCTGACCATCCCTTTCTTCATCTCTAATGCACTGAGTTTATCCCAGCAAAACCCCAGCACTCAGGTTGGAGAAGTTTCCTCAAGCTGCTCAGTTTGTTTAAAACTGAAAGTACAAGCAACCTCCGGAGAGATCTTTCTTTCCAAAGCATGGATCTTCAGTTCCAAGTCTGAAATGTCTCCCTCCTTATATTGTCATTTATCAAATAATGTAACATTAAAGCAACGCCTATCTCTGGTAATAAACCAAGAAATGGGAGTTTTGCTTGCAAAATAAGATGAAGCTTTGATAATTTAATAATAACAATAAAAAATAGGTGGGTTTTTTTTCTAGTTGGCACTTCCTGCAAAGTGGCAAATTAGCAACTGAAGAAAAGACAGAGCCTGCTCTGAACTGTGAGGCTTAAATCAAAACATGAACACTTAAAAAAAAAAAAAAAAATCCCAGGGTTTTAGAGGCCCTGAGAAGGAGGAAGTGCAATTCATCTGCTGTGGGTTTAGGGTGGCGGCTTGGGTTGTTCAAAGAGACAGCACGTGTGTGGGAATACTCCCCTGGAAAATGAAGATATTCCCTCATCAAAGTGGGAACCTGCAAACGTGTGTTGCATAAAGGAGGAAATTCCAGGCATTCTTGGGGAAATTGCAACTTCTCCAGTGCAGGACTGAGCCTGTGAAATGCTTGTAGACCATCCTGGGAGTCTGTGTCCAGGGCTGGAAGGAGCTGCAGGAGCAAGATAGGGGCTCAGAATGCTCCTGTGTGAGGAGGGAAGGAGGAATTCTCTGTTCCTCATGAGCTGGACGTTTCTTCCCAGCACAATATTTCAGTCATCCTGATACCCACAGCCCCAGCTGGCCATCAGTCATTCCTAGGGACCCCCCCCCACCACTGGGAGCTGTGCATATGAGAAGCAGCCGTGTTTGAGCTGTTAATTGGATGGGTAAGTTCCCCTCTCCTGAGGGCCGAGATGAACTTCCCACTGACCCCAAAAATGGTTTCTGGAGGCTGGAACAGAGCCCACGGTGCTCAGGGCAGGTGGCTTTGCCCAGCTTTTGCTGCACTTTGCAAAGCTGGTGGGCTGGGGTGGCTTCCAGGCTTGTCAGGGGAATTTGGTGAGAAAAATTTGGGATCCCAGCCTTGGAGAAATCAGTGGGGTCTCATTCCTGTGGGATCACCCACCCCGATGCTTTGGTGCAGTAATGAGCTGCTGCTTCCCAGGATAACCTTTTGATCCTCCACTTTGGGGAAAGGGGAGGTTTTTGTCACAGCACTACTGGGCAGCTCCTGCCTTCTCTTGGCTCGGCTTCGGGACATTGCTGACTCTTTGGTTTGTCCCTACAGCCACCTCCGTCACCCTGAGTCTGCTGGCAGAGCTACAATGAAACCCGAAATTATCTCCTATTTCCCCCTGAAACCACCCCACATGGGGTCCAGCTTGATGGAAATGGACAAAGAGCCCCTGGAAGAGGGAGCTGTATCCATGGAGCTGTGGGAATGGGTAGGACAGGAGACAACCAGGCTCAAATGTTCAGAGCAGATGCCCAGTGATGCTGGAGATGGGTTTGTAGGGTTGGGAGTGGGTCAGGGCTGTGTTTTATCTGTTATCAGCTATTTTATCTCGCTTTGGGAAGGGAGGGAAACCTTCCAGGTGGATTGTCTCTGTCTTGGGACATTCTTGGCCATGTGGTACTAAAAGTGCTCCTTCCCCTGTGCTGTCCCTGATTTGGGAGCCTTATTCCCACTTGTGCTGAGTATTCCCCAAAATCTGTGAAACCATTGGGACTAAACCAGTGACAGCTGTCAGGCAAGCCTTCATGTAGATCTGCTCCATGCCCTCCACTTCCCCTGTGGCCTCCCTGCTGTTTCTGGGCTCCTTTTCTTACTCTTTGGTGCTTGAGGGTCTCCAAAACTCAGTGTCTGGAGCTGGAGAGCAGCTCACACGCTCCGAGAGATGAGTGATGTCCCTCTTTGTCTGTCTACTGCAAAATTATTCCCCTGCCTTCCTCGCCTTCATCTGTCCAGTAGCTTTAAGTGGCTTTCCAAATGTGTTTATCTGGAATTCTTTACATTTTTACCCTCCATCCCATGCCTGGGAAGCGACTGGGCCCTGGGATGCTGGGATCAGTGCTTAATGTACGCCTAGTGCACGGAGTTATCTAGAGGAGATGATCCTGTTGAAGGAAGGAGGGCACAGAAATCAGTGCCCCTGGTGAAAATGCAGGGGATAAACGCACCCCATGAGCGCATTCCCGCTCCGAGCGTCCCGGCATCGCTCGCCAATCCCTCCTAGGAAGAAGGAGAGGGAAGCAGGGAGCTGTAAATTACAGCTCGGCTTAATTGGCTGGCTCAGGTACAGGAGGCCAGGCTGGGAATACACAAAATATCTTTATGTAAAAGAAGTGGCTCTTAGCAGGCGATGCAGTGAAATGGGGGTTTCAACCAGTTGGTGTCTTGTGGTTGGATCCTCTGGTGTCTGAGAAGGTGCAAACTCCAACTGAAGCTTTTCCTGCCGTTGGGGCCTTCTTAATATTCCTCCCTCCCCTGTGGATTCTCCAGTGTCTAATAATATTCCTAATAAGCTGCAACGTGAGCTCAACAATTTCTTTCAGTGTGGGGCATTAATAGGTCTCAGGGCACGGGAGAGGGCCCTATTTTCATAAAACTTGTAGGAACTGTAAGACCTCTGCCCCCTCCACCAAGCTGGGTTGGAATTGGCCAACAAATTTGGAAGTTATTGGAGACAGGGGAGATGAGTATGTTTGTTTTATTTATATTTTATATATGTATCCCACGTGCAGACTGACGGCAGAAACCTCATTTCTTAAGAGACCAAGCTGAAACCTTATGTTTTGCCTCTCTATTGTAATAAACCGTGTCTCCTTTTATTTACCCACCTGTAGGATTTGACGATTTCCCCCTTTCCCCCAGTCCTCAATTTCCCCATATCCTGTTCCCGAAAGGGCTGGGGCCCTTCCCAAGGGATGGTTTCAGGCTGTTCCCCAGGAGGTCTGCCCTCAAGGATGCAGATCTGTAGGTGCACATATGTGGTGTTGCATTATTTGCTCAGCAGCAAGAGGGAAAAGGATACAGAGAGAGTCTGCTCTGGCCTTCCCCAAAGGCGCTTCAGGTTTGTGGGGTTGCCTTTGAATCTGTCAAAATTTGAATCTTTCTCTATCCCCACAGGGGAAAAAACCTTTAACAATGCAAAAATAGGAGCAGCAGGAGAGTTTTCAATACATTTAGCCCGGGAGGCCACTTTTGCTGACTTGGAAAGGATCTTTCTTTTGGGGACCGATGTTTTTGGTGACACCTGAAAACCCGGCCCTGCTGTCCCAGAATGTGAACCCCCTGAGCCACTCTGCTTTCAGTGCTCCCCCAGTACGTGTGTGCACACAAATTATCCCCTCGCACACGCAACGTTGTGTCCGTGTTTTCCTCTCCCAGCATTCCAGCCCGCTCGGGTTGACCCTGTCTCTCTCAGTGATTTAGGTTTTAGAGAAGGAATGGGTAAGGATTTGCTTTGACATTTAAAGGCAATCCAGGTAATTGATAGCACTGGCAGCGTCCATCTCTCCCCCCATATATCTGCACAACAGTATCTATTTTTGACGTAGCTGACACGCCATTTCCTTTGGCAGCCCAGGGGCGGCTCATCTTTAAATTAAACTCGTCTCCGACCCCTCCGATCTGCGAGCTGTGCCGAGGCAGACACGGGTGGGGTATTTCATCTGGAGACTGTGCAGGCATATTTGAGCAGGGTGATGTATTATCAAAAGGGCTCTGCATTACTGCGAGCTGGAACCAAAACAAGCTCTAAAGTATTAACTAATGACATGGGAAGTCCCTTAGGTATCTAATCACCTTTAATGTTCAGATTTAGAAGACAACTTTAAAGGAAGAAAAAGAGATTAGCGGGTCAGGTCAGAGCACCCCTTCCCCCCTCCCTCCGCCCCCAAAATACAATTGGCTTTTTAAAGTCAAAACCAGATTCATATTTCACCTCATCAGTAAATACACCATTAAAAGCCCAGCCTCGGAGCTTGCATCTTGGAGCAAAGCTTTGCTCAAATTTGGGGGGGTTTGAACCTTTGGCTTGTATCAAAAGCAGTGATGGGCTTGAGGGTCTGGAAAGCAACAAAAAAAAACCCCTTTGTGAGGTTTGAGGTGAAGTTTGGTGCTGTCTGGCTGTAGGAATAGGAAGCCCCTGCTACGTTTCAGCTGTAGATTCCCAGGTTTTCATGCATGTAGAGTGCTTGGTCTCAAAACTGTGTCACTCTAATCCCTGTTTTCCTTGTGCCAGAGCTCCCTACCTGGCCAGAGGTGCTGTAGGACATTCCTGTCTCCTCTAGGAAGTCTGTTTGGGAGGAAGGAAATATTCCTTTGGCCTCCCAAGACTCAGGCCAGCATGTGGCTTGCAGAACTGGCTCTGAGGACTGAAAAAAAACCAAACCCCAAACCTCGTAAGAAAAGGAAAGCTGCTGTCAGTAAATTCACTTTCCTGCATGGATGTGGACCCAGCTGCGTTCCTGTGACTCGGGGCAAAGGCTCCCAGCCCTGGGCTGTACCCAGCTCTGCCTCCCACAGCAGTCTCTCTCTCTCCAGCTCTGAAGGAGAGGGGTGACTTTTGTTTTCACTCGGGGATGCTGCTGTTTATTGGCAGGAGAAGCTCTGCCTTACAGTGCTGCTTCCCCAGCTTCAAATCGGGATTTTCAAGGAAGATGAACAAGTTTTGTCATCCCAAGTCCTGCTGAACTTTGCTGCAATGTGGATTTCTGTGCTGTTCTGAGACCTTCTGGCAGTAGCACACAAGACCTCAGCATCAGCCACACGCTTCAGCAACTTCAGATGCAAATGTAAAATTTGCAGGGATTAAAGTGACTTCCAACCCTGGATTTCACTGATTTTTTTCTTCCAGTTGTGCTTTGGCATCTATGCCATAGATCTGGCCTTTCTGGAAATTTTTCCTTCAACCCTTACTTTTTTTAGGTGGTCTGCAATCCTGAATCCTCCAAATTTCCCCCAAATTAATGAAACCTGGAGATGCTCCGCATCCCTCTGAGTCATGTTCAAACTAAAATACTGAATTAACATAAAATCTGATTTCTTTCCCTTTTCCTTATTCTTTGACACTTTTCAGAAACTGCTTAGGAAGAAATCAAACAATTTGCTCATATCCTTTTATGGTTTTCATGCAGAAAAATTTACTTAATTGGCTTAAATTGTTATTCCTTTCTTTTGAGAGTATCATCTTAGGGTAAGACTTGATACCTCTGAAACACAGAGAAAAGAGTAAATAAAATTGGGAGCTGACCAAGTCCAGGGCAAGTGTGATGGAGAGAAATCAGACCTGGTGCCTTTTATTCTTTATTTAAAAATTTTTAAAAGCCACACAACCACCCTCAACAAAAGCTGTGGAATTGTATCCGAGGTTCTGCATCCATCCAGGAATTGGGATGATGACAGGAGTCACCGGAGCTCTGCTCTCATCTCATTTGTTAGGATGTCACCTCTCCAGACATATTTATAATTTTGCAGTTTGTGGTTCCCAATCCTTTATTCCTGTTAGATAAACACATGGCCGGGGGCTTTGGTGACATCATGGTAAACCAAGGGAGTGAAGGCTGAGGACTTTGGGATTGTGTGGCTTTGTCTGGCAGCTTTCCCCACGCTTGTGTGGTCACCCCTGTTGGATGATTCTGGTGGGAGATTGTCCTGGAATAAAGGGGGAATGTTTCCTTCTCCCTTTTTTCTGTTAGACTGGTACTGCTGTTCTGGTACCAGCTGGTGGTCAGCACACCCAAAGGGATTCTTTAAAGGAGCTGGAGATGTTTCTTGGGACAGGAATTGAGGATTTTCACAGTCAGCACCTAAACTCAGAAGAGGAAGTGGAACAACGGTGCTGTTTCAGGGTTTTGGGGTTTTTTTAATGCCTTGTGCCTGTGTGTATCTGGCACAGAGATGGAAAGGACTTTTTTTTTTGATCTATAAAACAGGCAGCTTAAATCAGATATTTAAATGGATAAAAATAGGTGAGAATCTCTTTGTAGGTGCATATCTCCATAGGCCAAATTGTTATAGCTGTGGCAAGAGGCTGGGGGATTGTACGTGAGAAGTGAGCCCTGCAAGGGGGAATCCGCCCCTGAGCCAATCCATCAGTGCCTTGTGCTCGCTGTCCTTCCCTTGAGAGGAGCAGCTGGAACGAGGCACTGAAAGCTGCCTGGCACAGCTGCTGCCGCTGCCTTCACGCCCTGCTGGAGCTCAGCTCGTTTCAGGCTTCACTTTGGATTAGCCAAGCCCAAGCTGTGATGGGGGGTGATTGGAGTGGCAGACAGGTGATGGTGTCCACCTCCGTGGGCAAAAGCGCTGGGTGGGCAGCGGTTCTGATCCACTGCCACAGTGGGGGTCCCATGGAGAGGGGAGGAACAGAGGGATGCCGAGGCAGGAGAAGCTCTGGGGGAAGTCTCCAGGCAGCTTCCCAGCTGCATTTACCAGGGGCACGGCAATTGTTGCTTTTCTTTGAGCTTGATGCTGCTTGGAGGTCTTGGAGTCCCAGCTCTGCCCTTGCCTTGCTAAACTGACCCCAAGGAACGTGGGCTGTTCTGGTGTGAGGGCACCAGTCTCGCTCGGGGTCTTCTGTTATCTTGGCTACGTCTAGCAAGGATCTTTCTCCTGCAGAAACTGGGAAAAACTCGTGGCTCCTTCGTGCTGTGTTAGCATCACCCCTGGAGCTCTTGGAGATCTGATGTTTGCATCTCTCCTGCCTCTGCCCCAGCCTCAGGGATGCTGGCGCTCATCTCCTGAGAGGGCTGTGAAAACCACGCTGCTCATGGTACAAATATTCTCAGCATTCCAAGAAGGACAAATATTTTCTGCCTCTCTATGCCAAAAACAACAGTGGTGGTTGAGGGCTGTTTCCTCCTGCCATCTCCTCGCTCTGGGGCAAGGCTCTGGCTCTAAATGGGGCCCTACTGTTTGTTCTGCCTTGGGATGCTGAATGGAGGTGTGGAAGTCCGTGGGGAAGATTGCACTGGTTGTACCATCAGTGCCAAGATGGGAAAAGCCAGCTCTTTTCATTCCTAATTTCCCCAAAAAGATGCCCAGCTGCTGCTTTTCCTGCCAGCAGTTGGGTGGGATGGATTGAGAAAAGGCTGCATCTGGGTCCAGAGGAACCAGTGCCAAACCAGTGCCAGCAGCGCACGTGCAATGGAGAGAGCTCTGCAAGCTGAGCACGAGGCAACAGTGGAGATGGATGAGACTGTGGGAGAATGCTGTGAGGTTCAGATAAAATCTGCAGTTCTCAGGGCAGGGTCTCAGTGTGGTGGTGTTGAGGCTAAATGGAGTTTACCCGCTCGGGACGTGAGTGACGTGTTGTTTATCCATTTCTCATCTACACCAGGCAATGGAAATAATTTCTTCTAATATCCTATCTTGACATGGGGAGGGAGGGGGGATTGCCCCACTGGGGGCTCAGGAGCAGGTGCATGGGGGGCTTTGGAATGCTGCCATTCCCTGTGGTGTTGGAGGGGGCTCTGGGCTTGCTGGGAAGACCGGAGGGGGTGGCCTTTAACCCCAAACTGATCCAAGGGTGTGCTGCTAAGGGGATGTCTGAGCCCCCTGAGTTATGCTGTGCACTGTGCAGAGAGCACCCTCACTTGTGTTCTCTCTCTCCTGGCATCTTCTCTCATAATCATTCATTCTCTCTGTAAACAGATTTCCCAGTAATGGTTTTCATTTTCTTTGAAGTGTCCCATTCATTCTGCTGCTCTGCCCATTCATGTGCTCAGGGTTCCTTGATAGGAAGACAGACACAAACATCCAAAGTGCTTGAAATATGCTGGTGGGGGAGGGGGCAGGCAGAGGCATTTCTTTTAAAATGTATCTATTTCAGGGGTCCTTTTAATACTTCTTACTTTTTCATGTTTTTTTCCCCCCCAGCTAAATAATTATCTTTTTGATTATTGTGTTGCTTTCCCCCCCATACTGATCCCGGTGCAGCCTGGTTTTTAAATTCTAGCCCCTGCAATGTGTTCCTGCTGCTTTAAACTATTAATAAATTGAAAGCATGTTCTGAAGGCTGTTTTAATCCAGCCCCAAAGTGAAGCAGGTGCTGAAGTGCTTTGCTGAGAGGTGCTCTGCTGAACTGGGGCCTTCCAGGTTGAGACATGGCTGTCAGCAGGGCTCGGTGCCCGGGCTCACGGGAATACACAGGAATATTTGGCCCTGAAAACCAGGAATTGTGTTTCTCTGGGAGGACAGGGGAGCTGTAAGGAAGGGCTGCTCTTCTTTAGGGCCAGCACAAACCCCAAGTGATGGTTGTTTGTCATCCCTGTGACACCTGACCTGCACCAGGATCCCTTCCTGCTGCAGGAATAGCCCAGCTTTGAGGGTGAATCAGTGCAAACCCTGCTCTATTTTGCCCCAATGTCCTTTGTTATGCTTCTGTGGTGTCTGAACTTCTTGGGGCTTCCACAAGGATAGGGATCCTCCTCCCTTGATTGAAGAGGGACTTTGCCCTAACCCCTGGTGTCACCAAACCTATTTCCTTCCAATGAAAAGGCATGGTTTGCAACTGGCTCTAATTCCATCCTCAAAGCCTTGTCCTGGTGTAAGAGGAGGAGACCTCTGGATTCTGATCCTTTCCTAGGGAGGCTGAGTTTAGGTTTAGAGCAGAGAAGAACCTTCACCCTCTATGAAATGTCACTCTTGAGTCCCAGCCCTGGGAGCCTTCGAGAAACCGAGTGCCCCGAGCAAGTTCTCAACTGTGCTTCTTTCTCTTGACACTTCTGCCTACACATCCAAGGCTGCACACGGCATTTTTGGGCTGTGTTTGTGGCCAGCCTGGGGTTTTTCTTAACTAATATGTCGTGATGGACCAGGGGTTTGCTGTACGGGAGCGAGAATGGGTTTGCTGTTTCACCACCAGATTTTTGCTTTGGGTTGTTTTTTATAAGGACGTATTTGCCTTTGGTTTCGGATTTATAGGTGTAGCTCTGTTCTCTGAGGCTCCAGTAGGTTTTTTGAATCCAGAGCCTCATAGAAATGGAGAATTATGATTCCAACATCATGCCTAGTAGCAATAATAATAATAAAGACCTGGAGGCTCATATTTGTGTGAGAGGCAAGCCCAGGTTCTCTTTCAAGAGACTGAAGCTCTGCGTGATTCTGGACCAGGCAGGACCCTGTTTCAGGTGGAAGGTTTGTGCCCACTTGACTAAGAGGGGTGGGGTCTGGAGCAGATTTGGGTGAGGAACAGAACTGGGGGAAGGAGGGAGGAACAAACCAGCCCCTAGCATACCACAAATGTGTTTTATATTGTAATATCAAACATTGGCTTCTTCTGTGTTTTCTGTTAAAACAAGTCATAAAAGGACTACTTAAAGGGGACTCCATTCCTATATTTTATATATACCCACAGAGAACATGTGGAGCGCAGATAATGGTGACCAACCTTCCCCCCCACCGCCTCCTTCATCTCCTCGATCTAATAAGAAAAAGAACAGAGCTGGTGTTAACACAGGAGGGGTTGTTAATCTATTCGGAAACGGATTTTCAGGGCCGGCCATACTATTTTTAATTTTTCTGGTGGGCCTGAGAGGGAAAGGGATGCTCACCTCGCTGCTCAGGGCCAGAGGGAGGAGGGCAGGAGCGATGCCCGGCGAGAGGCTCGGGGCAGCCGGGGCTCAGCCCCTCGGGGAGCCGCTGGAGGGGCTCTGCGGAGGGAGGGAGGGGTGGCCAGCTTGGGGTGGGGTGTAATTGATAGCAGGGAAGAGCTGTCACAATAGCAGGATAGGAAACCGGCTATCCGGGACAGAGCCAGCTTTTAAAAGCCCCTAATCTGCCAGTCTATGTATTAAAGGGCTGATTTGAGGGGAGGACACGAGGGGAGGGGGGGGTTAAAGAGGAGGTCTGACTCCTGTTAGCTCCTTCTAATGAGGCAGTTGAATAGCATTTAAAAGGGCTCCTGGCCTGGCATGAAATCTCACAAAGGAACCTCCTTATTTTAATGCACGCAACTGACTCTGCTTTACAAACACTTTTATAGTGTCCAGACACTTACAAATCGACCTTCGGTGATTCTCGAGTTAATACGAAGTCTTGGGAAACATTAATGCGCTATTAAAAAAAAAAAAAAAAAAAAAAAAAAAAGAAAGTCTCTCAATAGATCTTTCTAGTCTTACAAACACTCTCAGAGTTCTTGAGTACTCGGCTCCGGGTATAAAAACGTAAAGTCGTTTAAGGCTATTAATGGGGGGAGGGAGTCGATCCTGCATTCCTTTCCCGAGTTTCTCATTTAAGCTATTAACCTCCCGCTTCTAGTTGTTTGGTTTGTTGGGTTTTTTTCTTTTTTCCCCGAGTAAAAAGCAACGGATTTTGGCTTCGAGCAAACGTATTTAAAACCTCGAAGAAGGGCTTGTGTGTCGGCAAGTTTATCTTCCCCTCGCTAGCCCCCCACTTGATATGTCAGTTAGTTTAATAAAAAATCCCCCATTACCACTCCCGACAGACCTCGCCTCTCTAGTTATCGAACAATGAGGGGGAAGAATTTTAGGGGTCCCATCCCCTAAATTGGAGAGGATGGGAAGGGCGAGATCGGGTGCTGTCTGCACGGAGCTTGGAAAAGACCTCTTTCCTTAAAAAAAATTTTAAAAATCCGTGCAGCAGAAGGGAAATGGTTTAAATTGGCAAGCGAGATTAATGAGGGATGGAGAAAGCGCGTAGTAAATCGGGGTGGAATAGCTGGACACGGCAGGAAATGTGTGCGTATGGGGTGGGGATGTACGGGGTATGCACAGCTCGTGCTGATCCTGGGAGAGAGATGCTGGAGTTTGGGAGCTGGGATTCCCAGCGGATTTGTCCCGCAGACACGGAAAGGGAAGGAGGAAAAAGGCAGACTGAGAAAGGAGCGTTGTGATGAGGAATGGGGCGAGATTTTGGGGATGGGTTTTGGAGGAGGGAGTCGCTTTCCACGACCCGCTGCTCCCCGGCAACCCTCGCCGTTTCTAGCAGTAAAACGCGTTTCTCAGAGACGAAATTTCGGGTTTTTCCTCTTTTTTACCGCCGGGCTGAGCTGGGGAGAGCAGTGACGGGGGCCCGGCTGTAGAGCGGGGGGTCCCCGCAGCCATCCCGGCGGTGCGGGCAGAGACGGCCGGGCGGGAGGGGGGGAAAAAACCAATCCAACCCCAAACCACCCCACTCTCACGGCCCGAATTATCTCCTCTTAGCGCTGCCTTTCGATAAGGCCGGACAGAGGCGGCCGGGCCGGGGGGGGGGCGCGGACCCCCGCGCTCCTCTTTTGTCTGGTTTCCCCCCCTCTCCCAGCTCTCGGTCGCTTTTTCTTTCTTGGTTTTTTGTTTTGTTTTGTTTTGTTTTTTGTTTTTTTTATTTGGTTTTTTTTTGTTTGTTTGTTTGGGTTTTTTTTCTTCAGCGAACAAAGAACCGATTTAAAGGCGGCTCCGGGCAAAGCGCTGGCTGTGCGCAGAGCCCGCTCCGCGCAGGCTGAGCGCAGAGGCTCCGCTCCAGCGCAGCGCCGAGAGGGGAGCCCCGAGCAGCCGGGAAAATAAACAACTCTCTGTTTTATCTCTTTGCTTTCCCCCTCTTCGGTGAAATTCGCGGGAGGGGGAGCGGATCTGAGCATGCGAACAGCTGCTTAAAATCTAATACAGACAAATAGACATCTTGTATAACATTAAGTTTTAGTAGGCAACTCATTTATTTTGAAGTGCGCTTGCGAATAGTTTGGCAAAGAGCTTTTCTCCCTTTTTCCTGTTCCTGGAGAGAAGCTGAAGAGTGTGCTGGGCTGAACTGGGCTTTGGGAAGGAACAGGGCGCTCTGCCTGTGAAGGCTTCCCAGCCCTCGGGTCGGTCACTTCAGCGCTCCGGGCTGGGGCTGGATCCCTTTCACCCAAGCGAAAAACGAACAGGAACAATCCCCAAACAAAATTAAATGTAGAAGAAGACCGTGAGGACAAATTGAATATTTATTATTTGGATAATTAGTGCTTCTGTAAAAAACTTTAGAGAATCTTAACTCTTACAGTGTTCGAAGTGCCAAGTTTTGGGACATCCCCTTCTTTAGGCTTGTGTAGTATTAAACTAAAAAAGCCTGGCACAGGATATCTTGAGTTCGTAAATTCCTTAGGAAAAGTGGATTCCGCCATGGGAAGCTGCCGGGGATGGAGCAGGGCACTCCTGCTTCGGCAGGACGGATACACGGACTGTGCCGTGCCTCTGTCAAAGGAAGGATAATAATAACAATAATTTTATAGGAATGTAAGTATTTTATAGGAGCCAAGAGCACAGAGGCCAAAAGCGAACCTGTGTCCAGCCAACCGTGGGGAGAGCAGCTCCAAATGAGAGGGTTGGATTTCAGGGGGAATAAAAATAAAATGGCCAAAGAATAACTAGGAAATAAACAAGTTGTTCCTAGCGCGCCTGGGTGCTGTCACCCACCGAGCGTGCCGGGGTCTCTCTTCCCCAGAGCCGCCGTCCTCCCCCGGATCCCTCCCTGGAGCAGAGTCTTTAGGGCTGGACACGGGGAAAAAAGGGGGAAATCGCAATTTTGTGTGAGCTCGTAGGGATAACGGGCCCCTCTGCCGCACCATTGCCCTTTCCTGCCTTCACCGTTTACTTGCACGGTCAAAAATGCCACAGGTTACCGACATTTTTTGTTTAATTCGTTAGGTATATTTACTTTTTTTCCTCGTTTGTACTAAGGCGATCTGGTGAATTACTCGATGGAAAACAGTTTAGGTGCCAGGATAAAGTTTTCTGCCGGATCAGGGGTTTATTTGTTGGGGATTTTTTCCTCGCAGAATCTAATTTCTCGAGCTGTCCGTGTGGCGGCAGCGAGTGAGTTATGCACTGGCTTTTACCGCTTGGGAAAGATGCGATCCGGGGCTAAAACACGGCTGGGTTTAGTCTGGGCTCCTTCGAGAGTCTTTTTTTTTTCTTTATAATAATAATGATTGAAATCCCTGAACTACATGCACACACAAACAAAAAACCCCATATCTGACCCATTTAGGAGGGGGAAAATGTAGAAAGAAACCTGCAGCGCGATTAGAAAACGCGGTTTTGGAGCAAGAAGGGAAAACAGCGGCGAGAGCTTTGGAGAAAGTATCAACCCCCGCTGTCTGAATGTTCAAATTCCCTCGTAGGGACACGGGAATGGAGAGGGAAAGGAGCTGCCGCCGCGGTTCCGCGGGCCGAGAGCAGCCGGGCCGGGAGCTGGAGGTGATTTATTGTGTGTTTGTTTGAAAGCGTTCCCCCCAAACAGAAACAAACCATTGATCTCCCTGAAAGGCGCAAACCCCCGGGCCCTGCGGCGCGGAGCCGGCGCTCGCTCCGCGGATGCTGCGCGGGGATGGGCTGGGATGTTTGTCCCGCTGCTCGGAGCTAGGGAATATCAGTTTTTCCGCCCGAACCCTCGGCTTGGAGGAACGCTCCTCTCGCTTTAAACCCCGGCTTAATTTCGCCGCTTAAGGAAGCGAGCGAGCCCGCCCGAGTACGGAAGGTGCTGCCGGGTCTGTTATCCCTCAATTATAACTTCATTAATATCTCCTGCTCACGGCCAGCAGCGCCTCCGCGGAGCAGAAGCCGGCCCTGCCTGCGCGCCGGGTGGCGGAGGCAAAGCGCGCAGCTTAGTGCCAGGTATCACCCTTCTTGTTTTTCTTATTATTCTGATGGTTATTTTTATTACATCCGCCGTGTCTGCTCCTCTCGGCGCATCCCGGATCCCTCCCTGGCGCTGGGAAGCGCCCCAAGGCCGAGGTGTTAACGAGGGGGGGACTAAAGTGCTGCGGAGCGGGGCGCGGAGGGGCGCGGGGCGGCCCCGGTAGTGCTCGGAGGAAACGCCTTGGGTTTCTTTACGGGCTCATTTTCTCCGAGGAGGATTTTACTGCACGCGTAAAGAATTTTGAAAAGCAGCGGTAAATATTTTCTCTTCTGGCAAGTTATTTATTGGCATGAAGAGAGGATTTTTTTTTCCTCTCTCCCCGTCTTTATAAAGCTACATGTGGTGACCATATAGGATCAGAAATAATGTGGCCTTTCTGGGTTTGAAGAACTGCTAATGTCATTAAAGGTCTTCCTAACACGCCAGCTAGGAGTTCAAAAAGCCTTGCCTTTTATCCTGAGCATATATTTGGTTGTTTATAAAGTGCAGACTTCCTTGTGCTCCAAGTGCATCGGGAGGATTTCTTAAAACTCCGTCGATGGATCTGTTTTCAACTATATTCCTCTTTGGAAATTGGAAATCGGGCTGTTTAACTGGTGTCTTTCACACTTCTTTGCTGGCTGCTATTTTTATACATTCGACCGCAGATGAGCTTTTCCCGCACACAGAAGCGAACAAAGAATTCTCCCCTTTGCCTCGTACTGCAGAAAATATCTGAGCCGGCCACTAATTGTCCATTAGCGCTAATAAGTGGCTAAAACAATAGGAGGAGATAACCCGAGCAACCTGTCTTCTTTATTTTAATTCGACTTACTGAAGTCGGGAAGGTTTTGACGCAGACCCGACTAGACGTGTCCAGGGAATTTGTGTACTAAACTTTTGGACTGTTGATTTTGAGGGTCACTTATCTAAGCTAAGTTCAAAGTGTCACCTGCTTTAATCCCTTTTCTGTCATGCTCGGGGAGACTCCACACAGCCCAGCTCGTTTCTCAGAGCGCCTGGAAAAATCTCTCTGTCTCAATTTTTTTTTTTCCTCCTCGTTTTCCCCTCACAAATAAGTTTTTCTCCCCTCGATTCTAGACTCTTAGGGAAAACTCATTTGAATTCAATTAATATTTTCCGGGCATGCTCTTTCAGTGTGCCATTTGTAATATATTAGGATGAATTATATGTTGGGTTTAAAAAAAAAAAAAAAGAAAAAAGAAAGAAAATAAAGGAAGGGTAAAAAAAAAAGGCAAAAAAGGAGAAAAATCCGGAGGAAAAAAAAAAGGCCTATTCTGTTAAATAGAAACAAGATGTTCAAATATAGAATACATGAATTTGAAATCTGGTGTTTTCCACTCTCGGATGCTGATGGCATTAAAAAAAATCCACTTTGCTGCTTCTGCAATTTAAATCTTTAGGTAGAAACATAAATTATCCACCGGGATATTATTTTTAATTAAAATTCACTTTCCTGAAGGAGTTGTTTTCAACTGTTCCTCGGTTTTCCTGAAGATTTTTCTTTTTCCCTCGGATTTCACATTTTCATTAATTGAGGGATTCTTAAGACGTGTCTTGCAGCGGGGTCGGTGTTTTTGAGACTTTGACAGAAAACAGCCCGCTTGTTTTGTTTTGGGTGAATGGTTTTGGGGAAAACGCATAGTTTTGGAACAACTCCGAGGGAGTGGAAACCTTGGAGGTCCTCGGACATGTCAGTGAGCAGCGCTCACACACAAAAATCCCGTGTTTTTTCAACGAGCTCTTGAATGTCGAGCTCCTCACTGAGGCTTTGGAGGGACAAACCTTAATTTATGCCTCCCAGCCAGATTGAGGCACCTAAACAGAAATGGAGAAGGGCTGAACCCTCACAAATCTGGGTAAGGACAAGGAGACAGCTCTGGTTCATCGCCCCTAAAATCGAGCCCCTTTTTCTCTCCCTGCCTGCATGTGACTGGAGCCACTTGGGCTGAGCTCAGCTGAGCCACTTGGGCTGAGCTCAGCTGCCTTCATCATTTCCTCCCAGAGAAGACCTGGAGGATCAAGGAAAAGTTCCTCTGAATCCAGCAAAGGAGGGATACGTGCTTCAGGGACTTGAAGCACTTGGTGGAACTTCAAACGGTTTGGGAGGGGTAGGACACCACACACCTGCTCTGTGTTAGATGTGGAGAAGGGCTGAGAGGAGCCACCTCGGTCACCCAGCCCAGCATTCCCGGGCAATCCAGCCCCAATTCCCGGTCTCCGGAACTGTCCCTGGAGCATCCACACCACAGAGCACCTCCCACTACCTGGGAACGAATATTCAGGTACTGGTAGAAGAGAGCAAGTGGTGGAGGAGCCCAGGACCTGGGGGGCTTGGCAGGGGACTTCAAAGGTTTGTGTTGTTGCAAACCTCAGGCTCAGCCATTTCGAACACCCCCAGGTTTTCCCGTGTTTTGATTTGGTGTTTGGTCTGTCAGACGTGTCCCGTCCTGACACTTCAGGCTAAAGAGGCGACAGCACTCGAAATGTAGTAAAAATAAAGAAAAAAGAAGGAAAATCAGCTTCTTTTTGTATCCTGGGAAGTTCTTTTAGGAAGGGAAAGGGATTATTTTGGTTACTTGAAGCTGGTGAATATCAAAGTAACGTCATCTTTTCTCATGGGGGGCTCTCTAGGAACACTGGGGTCCTGCTCCAGCAGCTGCAGCTCTGCTGCCCTGTCCATCCTGCTCTCTGCCCAATGTCCCAGCAGATTGGGAAGGTGGGTGGGGGCAGAATCATTGGGGCAGGTACATCTGCTGCTCTGTCTGAGTGGTTCCACTGACTTTTTCTCTTTTTCCTGTAATTTTGGAGTCAGTCATTCTGCTATCAGCTTGCTCTAGAGATGGATGAGTAACACCAGTGAGATAAAAGAGTCAAGCCTCTCTTTCCTGTGATTTGGATGCTTTTTGTTAACAGTGCTGAGTGCCATTATTTCCCACAAAAGACATCTGGAAAACCATCGATGTGTGGTGGAGAAAGTGGCTCTTCTCTGCTCCATGCTCCCCTTTGATCCAACATGGAGCACAATTCACTGCCTCTTGAGATCAATAGCTGCCATCCCGGGGTATTTTTCACTCTCCCGTGCTGTGGCTGATTTGAACCACTTTAAGAAAATATGAATGTTAGCTGCTTTTTGTCTTAGATCGTGTTTATTTATGAATTTGTGACAGCAAGGCCAATGCCAGGAGGAGAACGGCATGGACCAGCTGGATATCACGAGTACAACCAGTTGAGTTGTTCCTCTGAGCTGGGTTGGCTTCACCTTTGTTACAGCACACGGCTGGAAATTTACAAAAGTCTGGGTGGCCGCGGCTGGGCTGTGCGGCCTCCCGGCAGTCAAAGCACAGATCCCCAGAGCCAACGGCATCAGCTGCTGGAGCTTGAGTTGAAGCTGCCTACCTGGAGCAGGGATGGGGTCAGAGCTTTCTGGGCTGGGGGTAAAAAAAGGGGACCGGAGTGGGAAGGGTTTTATGTGTTCGGGTTCAGCAGGAGCAGTAAGTTGTGCTCCGGTTTTTTTAACCAGGAGGGGCCAGCCTGTGATCTGTGGGCTGTGTGCAGCGCCCTGGTGCTTTGGATGTGGCTCCTGATGCAGGGATTTGTCGTGGTGAGGGCTGAGGCTACCCCTGGTTTGGTGTGGGCACGAGTCAGGGCTGAAGGGGCTGGTGTCAGACCCAGCCTTGTGTCCTGCCCAGCCTGGATCCCTGAGATCTCGATCCCTCTGTCACTCCTACCCAGAGTCTTCCCCACCCCAGTTTTTTGATTCCTGACTGAAAAGACATCTGTGTGGGTGGGAGTGACTGTGTGAAGCTCTTCCTTAGGAAAGCAGCTCTCGGGTACGTGAGAAGTCCTGGCAGTGCCGAGCAGCAGCTCCTGACCTGTGTTTTCACTGAGTGGCTCAGCTGCACAGACTCTGAGACGTTTGCCTGCTCGGTACCTCTGCTCTCCAGCACTAAATCCTGTAGAACTCAACCTGAAAGGTCCTGCTAATATGGGCAGGATCAAGCACAGGCCTACAAAGAGCAAGGGAGGTCATTATTTTCACAGGAACTGCGAGTTGGACCCTAAATCTTCAGAAGAGAGCGGTGCCTAGAAACCAGCTGTCTCATATATCTGCTGTGCTGAACTGGTAGCAGGGAGGGGAGAATAAAAATGTGTTTTGCAGTATAATATTGCTTTGTGTCTCCAAAAAAGGCTTCTAATTTTATGTTTTAAAGGCAAACATTGCAGCTAATTGAAGAGCAGAGAGGGAAAAATGGATCTCCTTTTCTAAGTGCCAATAAGACTGGGTTCTGGGCCAGTGGTTCTGTGAGAGGTCTCCATTTACTACCTGTCCTAAACCTCAGGTATTTTAGAAGGAAAATGCCTGCCATATATTAAAGAGAAAAGTCATTAAATGGATGTCAAAAAAAAAAAAAAAGGAGGACAGAGAAAACCCATATGACTGAATTTATGGCTTGCTTAGGAAGCACAAGGTAGCACTGAGAAAACATGAATGGGAACAAGGGGGCATCCATGCAGCGGAAAAGGCATTTACCACTTGCTGCCTTCCCAGCGCTGACCTCCAGGGTGGCAGTGTCACTGTCCCAGAGCCTCCTCCTGCCTTTTCCCTCAGCCCCCCTCGCTTGGAGAGAAAAACCCTCCTCCTGCTCCTGCTCCTTTTCCCTGGGAGTTGGATTAGGCCCCTTGCCCAGAAAGTTGCTGGGATTTTATGGCTCTGTTGAATGCACCCCTTTGCCTCTGGAGGGAACTGCTGGAGCAGCCCTGAGGCAGCAGGAGAGTCAAGGCTTTGTGGGCATCCAGGCAGGAGCCAAACTAAAAGAGCAGCAGGCAAAGGGAAATGCTCCTGGGGACAGCAGATTCGGAGCAGGAGGTAGGAGGGTAGGAGGATGCAGGAAGAGAGAAATGTGGAATTTCAGCCATCACCTCGATGGGAGCAGAGTGTCCAGAGCGCGCAGTGTCACGCCAGTAATCGGGGTGGTGACACACCTGTGGGCAGCTTAGATCTGCCCATGGCAAGAGCTGTCTATTGCCCAGGATCCTGTGGTTCCAGAGGTCTGGGCAGAGCTTGGAGCAGGAGGGTTCCCTCTAAACCAGGGAGTGGGACTTGGGACTAAGGCGGGCAGGAGGCAGGCAGAGACAATGAGCTTGGTAGTGCTGGGAGCTCCTGTTGAACCTCAGGCTTTCCTTTTGGACATCCAACTCAAATGAAAGATCTGGAAATCCTGTCCTGGAGGGCATCTGTTCTTCCTGACCCATTTCCTTCTGGTCTCCAAGTTCAGCCGTGAGGTGCTGTGGCCCTTCCATGGGATCAGCCTCAGGGATGGGCTGGACCGTGCCATGGGCTGGTGGCTCCCCAGCTCTGCTCACAGAGCCCCCAGAACTGGTGTCCCAGCAGATGCTGCGTGCTGCTGCTGTTCCTCATGCCCACCCCCCTACATCCACCAGGCAAATCCCCACAAGCTTCAGGTGTTCTGGAGGACAGAGGTCAGAAAGCCCCAGGGTGGAGCAGTGACTCCCATCCCACACCCTGAGTGGCAGCAGTTGGAAGGAACTCGGTTTGTTGTTTTTCCTTAGCTTTGTGCCTGGTTTGATGTCCCAGCTCAGCTCTGGTGCCAGCCCCTGTGGAGAGGGGTGGGCTGATCCCTGCCTGTCCTCGCTCCATCTCCACAGCTGCTGATTCCTCAGGTGTCCCTTGCACCCCCAGCAGGGCCTGGCTGTGGGGTGAGCAGGTTTGGTAGAGCTGAGGGCGGGTTAACCCCACAAAAACACGGCAAAGAAACTGGATTTTCTGTCAGATCAGGTGCTAAGCTGACCACTTTATGGCTGGATCCCACATGGTTCTGATCCTCTCTCTGCCTTGGAGTGGCTTTGGTATGATCAAGACAAGGGAGGTGGCTTCCAACCCTTTCTTTGTTGCCAAAGGACAGTGGAGGGGAAAATGGGAAGCAATATCAGAAAGAATCCTGCTCTGAACTTGGGATAGACAGAGAGTTTGGGAGGAAGAAGATTTGTTTTCTCCTCTGCTGCTGATGTGCCCTGTGGTTTGGGCTCTTCACCTCCTCTTCCTGTGCCTGCCCTGTCCCATCCTCCTGCCACAGGAACTCTGCAGAGACAGGGCCGGCCTCTCCCTGTGCGTTTGTGGGATGCTTCACACGGTGGTGTCTGTCACGGGGTGGCCTCTGGACTTTATCACAGCCCTACTACTATTAATAATCCAGAGGATTAGAAAGATAAGCCAGTTACAGCAAGACTCGGGCTTGTCAGTGCTGTCCACTGACTTGTGGTATCTCCTGGGTGGGGGAACTGCTCCGCTCTGTTTATTTACAGTCCATAACTTTGTAAATGGCCTAATAGAGGCTCGGGTTTTACTTCTTTGCAAACCCCTCAGCGTAGGAGACGTCTGTGCTGACAGAATTATCTTTTTTCTTCTTTTTTTTTTCTTTTTTTCCCCTTTGCCTACAATGGTGCCTTTAAGGAGAGCTGGGCTTTAATTGGAGGCTCAGATGGATGCCTCCCCCTCGGCTTGGGGGAGGATGCCTGACAAGCAGCATGGAAGTAAAATACGGGCAGATTGAATCCGTGTATCTCAGCTATGAAGCACAGGATGCCATATATTTAACATATATTTCATTCCCAAGACTCAGAATTATTTTATTTATCTCTCTGTGAAGCGCAATAAAATTCTGCCTTTTCCGGGGGCTTTATTTCAGCAAAAGGCAGCGGCTGCTGCGGGTTGGGGCCGCACAGCCGCGGGTCCCTGCGGGGCCGGGCACGGCCGGGATTCCCGGTTATCCCGGGCAGTTGGGGCTCCAGGCTCCCGCAGCTCCACGTGGGATGCTGGCAGCGCTGCCTAGGCGGGCCGAGGGCTCCTTGGGGTCACGGCAAGGTGAAAGTTGTTTATTCCGTGCTGGAGGATCTAATCGAAGCTGGAGCACGGGGACAACCCCTTGGTGACTGATCTCCCTCTAGGGGCACTTTTCCTTTTTTCGATGCCACGCTAAGTGGATTTTGTCTCCTGGCTGATACGAGAGGGGGTTTTTTCCCCCTCTGTGAACAGTTGTGGTGTTCCTTTTGCAGAGGGGAAAAAGGAGGCTCCGAAAAGGGGTTTTGAGAGCCAGCCTGTCCCTGAGACTGAGGGAAACCAACCTTGGCGTAAAACCAAGGCACGGCATAGGGATGATGCTCACACAGGCACGGATAAATTCCTGGTCCTTCCTCCTACCCAGGCAGAGCTTCCCAGCCACGAGGTCTGAGTGAAATCAAGCAGAGAGTTGCTATCCTCAAAAATCCAAGGATTTATGAGCCCATCCCGTTCCCTCCAGCTGTGGGACCTGGCTTAGCCTGACCCAGCAGCCAAACTGTAACTCAGTCACACACCTCTCTCCTCTCTCCTGCTCTGGGATCTTACAGGGGGGATGTAGCAGGGATGCCGTGTGTGTGGAAAGAAGGGATGAGGTGCACGGAAGGAGTTTCACGGTGTGACAGAGATCACCTGGGATCAGCACAGCCATGCCGAGCATTTTCAGTGCTGCAGGACGAAAGAATTCCCAGCCACCCCAGAGAGGCTGGGCTGCTTGTGCCAGGGGAAAGGGGAGGAGAAGGAGCTGTCAAGGAATCTATCTGGCCTTGCCTTGCTGCTGGCGTGGAGGGACAGCTCCTGCCTGTATGGCTGCCAAGGCACCTGCTGGGCTGTGTGTCAGCCCTCTGCAGTGACTTGATGCTGATGTTTCTGTGCTTTTCCCACTCTTTGCCATCAGTCCCAGAACATTCCCTGCCCCGCTGGTGAGGTTTCAGCTCCCCGTGGCTCTGTGGTGCTGTGTAAGCTGTCGTTATTCCATGTTCCTGCAGAACAGCTTTGCCCTGTGGTCCCTCCCTGGCTGCCCTCAGCACGGGCAGGGGTGGAGCAGCCCCTCCTCAGAGTGAGCCCCCTCTGCCACAGCAGGCCTTAACAGGTTCTTTGGAAAGGACAAACGAGTGGTGAAACTGAAGAAACGTGGCTGTCCAGCTCATTCTTGAGAGGGATTTTCTGGTGTCTAGTCCGGAGATCTGTTGCTGTGTGTGCAGCTTTTCAAGTGATGCCCACCTGTGACTTCTCTGAAGGCCACAGCTCAGTGAGGGCACTGACTTTTCCTCTTCCACGTGGCACAGGAATTCTGTTTCTGGAAGTGACAGCAGGATGCTAAACGTGATGGAAGTGGGATCAGACACCCCACAACTGAGAATGGAGACAAATCAGTTTCTGGAGGCAGGCACAGGCACGCAGGACTCATCCCCATTCCTCAGGGAAACAGGCTGAGCACTTGTTCTACACCAAGCTGGCATCTTTGGGAATGACCCCAAATTTCTGACCTGTAAGCTCTGACACTGAGCACATCCTGAAGTGAGAATGATTTTCACATATAGAATAGATTCCAGAAGGGTTTGTTTAGTTCTTTATTCCCCAAGTTTGCTCCAGCATGGACCCGTTCCCCACGGCTTTGGATGTGGAGCAGTGCCCAAACCATGCCTGCTCTGGGCTGTTCCTGATGGTTTGAGGTGCTGCCGGGGTCTCTGGAGGGTGGCAGCGGGGCTCTGGGCAATTTCTGGACCCAGATTTTAGGGATCTTATGGACGTTCTTTATTGGCATCTCCCCAGACTGGACTCTTCTCCACCCCAGTGTCTCCAGGCTCTCATTTCTTTCTCCCCGCTGTCTCCGGGGTCTTGCTGCTCTCCCCTGTGATAATAAATAAGTAAGAAATAATTATTTTAATGAAATAATAAATTATTAATTAATTAATAATTATTAATAAATAATTCCAGGGGTTCCCCAGTGTGGTACAGACTTGCTGATGCCCAGGCTCACCCTCCCTGCTGCTGACTGGCAGGTGACCCCCCCGGAACGCAGGTCCCAAGGCTGGGGGCCTTGTCCCCATGCTGGGAGCCAGGTGCAGGACTCCTGTGACAAGGGCACTGTTTCCACGAGAGGGGAGGCTTCGGGGTTTTCACACTGGGATTTGGGAATGTTTCCCCCAGCCCGTTCCTCCTGAGCAGTTGGTCAGAAGTGTTTATCAAGGGCTGGGAAGGAAACCTGTGTGTACAATACCCCAGGCCAGAAAGCCAGAAAAATCTCCCCAAAACCGCAGGGTCAGCCTGGCAGGTTTGCAGCATTAATTTGCTGGTGGCTTAAACAAACAGAGGCAGATTTGCATTCCTGCCTCCTCCTCTGCCACCCCACACTCCAGAGAGCAGCCAGGACAGGATTCCCAGGGCTCTGCCCAGGTCTGGTGTCCCTGGATGGTCCTTCAGGTGGGTGCTGTGCTGTAGCAATGGTTCCTGCTGGAATCCCCCTTGCTCTGCAGGGAAAGGGGGCTGAGGGGTCTCCTCATCAAGCTGCTGAGTTAATTGTCCCCATCCAGGCTCTGAGCCTGCGCTGGATGCAGGGAAACGCCGCTTAACTCTGACCCCGCTTCCTTCCTGGTGACGTTAATTCGCCTGACCCTGTGTTTGCTGCTCTCCCGTCCCCTCGCAGCTGACAGGGAGTGAGGGAGGCAGGAAGGAAGCTCGGGAAGGGCAGAGAACTCCCTGATCCCACTGTCCTGCTGCCTGCTGAGCCCGCAGGAAATCAGTGCTGCGCTCCAGAGCTGCGACTCATGGATCTGTGCTGAGGGATGCCTTGTTCAAAATTTCATTTCAAAACGAGTAATTCTGATCCCGGATCCTGTGTGGGGATGCTATGTCTCCTGGGAATTCGGATTTGAGCCTCGCCTCTGGGTCTGACATGGGCAGAGCCTGCTGTTGTCGGATAGTCAGGAGCAGCTTAATATTTAACTCAAATTTCTATTAATGCTTCTAAAAACGTCCTCACTGAGGATCATAAAACGTGGTCCTTCATGTTTCCTTGGACCTCGCTTTTCCATCTACCATCTCCAATTGCGATCTGAAGATGAGTGTGAGAAGAGGCTCAGATATTTAAATGTGTGATGTGAGGGGATGGAGGGTTCGGGTCAGTGACCAGCCCTGAGCTGTGACAGGAAGGGTCTGTGGCGGTCAAAACTTCTGCTCCGTGTCTTGAGTCTGCCTTTGGAAAGGGATGCTGTGGCTTTGTCAAGTCTGTCACTCAAATTGTGATGTTCTCCCTTGGAAAAGCAGCAGGATTTGTGGATGCAGCTCCGTGGGAGTGCATGGATGTGTTGCACACCGTGGGATGCTGTGGGAATGGATTGTTCCTGAGGGAGCTGGAGCACAGAGCAGCATTCCCACTGCTTCCAAAGGCAAGAGCTGACAGCTTGGGATGTCTTGGGAAGCTCCTCTGTGTGGGTCAGCACCAGCCTCCGCGAGGAGGTGACTTCGGTGCCTGGGTGCCTCCTCCAGGTCATTTGTCTTTGCAGGAGTTACAGGTCTGTGCCCAGATTGTGTTAGCAGCCCATTGTAACCTCCTTGAAATCCCCACAAAAATGGAGTTTTGACCCAAGGAGAAAAATGAGGGCTTTGGAGCAGAAAAGAGGAGCATCTTTGTTCTCCTTTTGTCTTTAAGTTCTTTTCTCATCTCTCTAAGAACAGCCCTTCCCTCCCCAGAAGGTGCTGTCACTCCGCTCACATTCCCAGTTCCGAGTCCCCACGCTGTGATAAACCTCAGTCGGGTTTTCCAAAGGGCTGGAAGTGGTGTCAGGGCCATCTGCTCTCCAGGTCATTAGAGGAATTTGCGGGGTAAAGCTTTGCCATGTGTTCCCTGCAGATTACACACACCTTTGGCTGTGCTCTTGTTGTTAGCTGCTCATTACTGGGGGGTTTGAAAAGCTTTCCTTATAAATGCCCTGGGTCCCAACCACACATTTGTATCAGTGCTTTTATAATGACCCATTTGGAATTATTTAGCCAGGGAACCTTGGAGTTTTTTCCCTTTCAATGTGTCCTTATAAGATGCCCAACTTCTACAGTTAGTCTATGAATGTACCCACACTATTAGATCCACTTGTTTATAATAGCAACCAAATGTCTTCAAATATTCAAGCCTCCTTTTATTTTTTACAGCACTGGCAATAAGCCTTTACATGTTAACTCTTGGCCTCTCTGGGTAACCTCTTATTTAAAAGCAACTTAATTGACTTTACCAGGCCTGGGCTATTTTTCATTTCTTCCTAGAGGACTCATTACTGGAGATGGATGTTTATAAACTGGATCTGGACTTTTCTCCTTCTCTCTCTCTCTCTCTCACACACACACACAAAACCAACCTATTTTACCCCTTCCTGCCTGTTTACATTAGCAGACCATAATCATATTCATGACTTCACAGAGTTCGGCCAAGATTTTTGTAGTGGTGACCCGGTGTAAAGAGAAAAAAGCAAATAGGTGAACAGCAGGTGCTGAAAGAAAAGAGAAAACGCTGAAATACTCAGGGTTTTAGGGATTTGTGTCTAAATGAAACAGGCAGGAGTAGAATAGAGGATTGATTCTTTGAAGCAGGTAGGTTTGTGATGTCAAACAGGTGTCATGCAGAGGTAAACTGGGCCCGGTGCTGGGTTTTTAATTCCTTCTTTCCCTTTGGATGTAGTGGTATCATAATTATTTAGGAAAAGGGTGACAATTCAGGTCAAGCTACAATCCTTGGCACAACAGATCCTCAAAAAATATGCCCAATAACCTGCAAGAGCTTAAGGCACGAGGATTTTATCTGTGTAAAACTGCTAAGAAGGGGACACACTTAAATCCACAGCCTTGGAGTATTTAATGCACCAAACCCTCAGCCCAGCCCGTCATGAGAGCTTTCCTGGTGCCATTGGATCCACTCTGATTTCCATCAGTGGAACATCTGGTGCTTTATGGTCATGTCCCTGGCTCAGTTTAAATCCATGGACCTGTTCTGGCAGAGGGGCTCCCAAACCCTCTGCATTTTTTCCGTGTCTGAGCTGCTCCCTGTAACCACTGGGAAAACCCTCACTGCTCTTCTGTGCCTCCATCTGTACGTCCTGGAATTCCTAGGGGATGGGAGGGAGGTAGAAACACCTATCAGGCCACATTCTTCATCCTCTTTTTGCCCTATTTCCGCTTTACACCTGATCAGTCAGAGTTTGGGGTTTTTTTTTTTCATCATTTTCAGTCTCTGGCCGGCAGGGAGCTGCAGCACCTCCCACCTTCCTCAGGCCAGCAGAATTTGTGGGGAAGCTTTTACTGCTTATTTTTTAATTTGCCCACGTTCCATTGTGTCTTCTCCTCTTTCCTGGGTCAGATTCTTATTCACTCAGCAGGTCCCCACCAGCTGTCACTGCTCTGGAGAATGACCCAAGGGATTCATTTGTGGGATCCTGGATTTCTGATGAGGTGCTTTTCCTCTGCCTGCAGCCCCTCACAGACCCCTCAGGGTGGATGTTATTTTCAGAGCTCCACAAGATGCCCCTGGAAGAGCTGAGGGAGAAACGTGGGCAGTCAAGCTCCAAGATGATCAGATTTATCATATTTGCTGTGGTCTGGTGTCCCCTGCATCACTACCCCAAACTCAGAGTGATCCAGATCCATTTGATGACACCTGCCAGAAGCACAGGGAACCCCAAAACATCTGAGGGCTTCCCTGCACTGGCTGTTGAATCCTACCCTCAAAATTAAGGGTTTCTCCAAGCCTTTTCAACACAAGCAGTCCTTTTGCTGTTTTCCAATCTTCCTCTGGGGTTTTTTGGCACTGCTCAGCAATAGGGTGCACGTCCCCACTCCGTGTGTGAGCAGGGCTCCTGCTGTGGTCCCTGCCCTCCTGCCACCCCTCCCTGCAAGCTCCAGCCTCACCTTCTGCCCCATCTCTCTCTGGGACTCACAATTTCTTTTTACTGGATTGTGAATAAAACCACAATTAAAGAATCTGGATTTTGAATAATTCTCCAGACACCTTTCCCTGAATTTCACCATCACAAATAATTTTGGGCTCTTTCTCTGTCCTTTCTTTCTGCTTTTCTCTGTCATTTTCCCTTCCCTTTTTAATCTACTCTTGCCTTTCATGCATTCCCTTAACTGGGTAGCATCTGCCAATTTTATTAATGGGCTGCGTAATCCATTTACAGGCTCATTAATGAAAATATTAAATAAGGCCAGACCTAACAAAAGATCCTTGGAGTACTCTGCGAGATACCTCCCACAAGTGTAATTCTTGGCTTGGTGCCTTTCTGGCAGGTCTGAATCCACAAAGCAATGTTCTTATTATTGTTATTATTATTGTTATTATTACTGGCACGAGGTGACAACCAGAAATCCTGGCCAAAGCCGGGTTTTTGTGGCCATAGGCATGGTGCACACATGCTCTGGTTATTTATTAGAAAACAGCAGAGTCGCTCTGGGACGGAGGGGCCGGTTTGGTCCAAGCGCTGCACGAGGAAGAGGCAGTCCCAGGGCGGTGACAGCGTGAAAAGAGCGACCTAAATGAAGGATGGGAAGGGTGACAGTGGGATCAAGGGCACTGCCAAAGGTTTGCCCTCAGGCAGAAATCACTTGTCTTCATCTGCTTGATTTTACCTTTCTAAAGCATGTCAGGGCAGATGCTTCCTTACCAGCCCCAAATCACCCTTTCTGTAAAGCAGCAAACCCCAGAGTCTTAAAGGGCACGGAAAGAAAGAAAATATAGAAACCATTCTGTGTCTGCTCGCTGGACAAGCCGAGTGCCTGGTGGGAGACCTGAGCACAGGGGATCAGGTTGATTTTTAAGAATCCCAAGTAGATCCCAAAGAAGGGGATGATGAGGTGAGCCCAGAGCTCAGCAGGTGGTAGCACAAAGCCACAGAGCAAAATGCTCAGTGAAAGAGATTCTGGTGGGTGCTTTTCTGCAAGAAAATGTGAATTTCCAGAGCTGCTTACAGCCCTGGAATCCCTATCTCCCAGTCAAAATCCCGCTGTCCAGGCTTTTAAGATCTCGAGTTAATTAAGATCAATGCCTGGATATGTAAAGTGCGTCTATCAGGTGTTTAAAGAAGTGTTTGTGTGCACACACCCAGATGTTTACCGACGTTTATTTTCACATCAGCACTTTACCAAAGCTCCCGGATGCTGCAGGTTTAAGGCCTTCAGTTGCATTTTGGGAAACCTACCCCATTGCAAGCGGATATTTTTATATATTCTCATTTCCAGGTGCATTTTCCACAATGTCTGTGTGTACACCCAGACCCCTCCGTGCCTTTATGGGGCAAACAAAGTCTTTTTTGTTACTTTGCAGCTCGGTTTGGGGCAGCTTTCAGGACTTCCCAGGGCTCTTTGCAGACCCTGAAGTCCAGGCAAAAAAACAAACAGGAAGGGTTTGGAGTTGGGCTGGGGGGGAGAAGGAGAGGTTTCTGTGCAAAAGGAGAAATTTCTGACCACGCTACTTTTATTGGCCTGGAGGAACCCTAGAGATTAACAACCCCCGGCTCCCCCCTTCCCTGCCACCCACCCCCCTGCAACCCCGAGACCTTAAACAATCCGGTAGAAGGTGTGATTTCAAACTCGGTGGTAGGGATAAAGAGAAAGGAAGCCGGAATGTAAGCACTTGTGTGATGTGATTATTCCCAGAAATGCCTCGACATCTCCCCGCTGGCCCGGCCCGGCTGCCAGCGGGGCCGGGGAGCTCGCAGTGAGGTGCTGACCGCGGCTGCTGCGACTCTGTGATACCTTATCGGGCCAGGCAGTGTCCCCTCGTAGTTACAAGCGGAAATAGGGCCGGGAGCCAGCCGAGCCCTCTGCCAGGGCCGCTCGGCATCCATGAGAGCTCTGCCGAGCCCCCCGCCAAGGTAACGGGGCTCCCTGCGCCCCCCGGCCCGCCCTGCGCCGGGGCCGCACCCGGGGCTGGCACCGGGGCACCCGAGTGGGGTCAGTGGGACGGGGAATGTGGGGGTGCCCGAGGGCTGGGCACGGCCTGATGTGCGTGGGGAGGACCCGGCGGGGCGGGTCTCCTGCAGCAGGGGGGTGCGGGGAGGTTTTGGGGGCCCGCCCGTGGAATTTGGGGTGCGTGGGCTGGGAGTGTTCGACCGCTGCTTCTGGACTCGCTGTCCAACCCCACCAGAGGAGTTTGGGGGGAGATTTTGGGGTAGGTTTGGGTGTCAGGTTTTGGGTGCGAATGTGCCTGAAGATGCTCTGGTAGAACTCTCTGTGTCACTTCTTGAATGCTTGATTATTAATTAATTCACCTGAAGTGATAGCCGGTTTGCCAGCTCTGATCCCATGTGTCGGGAGAGAAAAACAATACGCCTATTCTCTCTCACGTATATATTTTTTTTCATTATTTAAATGATTTCATTTACAGGGGAGGTGGAAGCGAGAGAGGGCTAATGTAGAACAGGTGTTTTGATTTCACGTTCCTCTTTGAAAAGCAAATCTTGCCATTTGGAGCCCCTATTCACCCTTGGTTGGTGAAGAAATTTATAATAGGGATTGTTTAGGAATTCATCAAAGAAAACCCCATCCCCTTTCCCTGCCTCCCCTCCCCTGAGCCGCCGGTGGGATCCAGCACGCCCTGATTGGAGATGGCACAAAGCTTTGGAGTTTGATTTTTTTTTTTCCCCCGATTATTAATTTATTATTTTTCGGGGGTTGGGTTTGTTTTCTAACGCGGTTTGGCGATGGGAGTTGGGAACTTGGCCCGGAATGAGAGGGGCTGGCTCTTCCCTGCCGTGGGCTGCGAGGGATTGGGCGAGCAGGGACATCCAGCCCGGATGAGGGGGGCGGCTTTCCCGCACCATTCCCGCACCGTTCCCGCACCATTCCCGTACCATTCCCGAACCGTTCCCGCACCATTCCCGAACCGTTCCCGTACCATTCCCGTACCATTCCCGAACCGTTCCCGTACCATTCCCGTACCATTCCCGTACCACTCCCGTACCACTCCCGCACCATTCCCGAACCGTTCCCGTACCGTTCCCG
>VZRV01001306.1:150084-173545 GCA_013398115.1 Falcunculus frontatus | reverse complement strand
CCCCCCCAAAAAAAAAATCTCACTAAACCCAACCCAGCCCCACCGTTAGACCTGGATTTACGGGGAGTCCCTTCGGACGCAGTTTGGGGGAATTTGTTCCTTTTCCCCCCCATCTTTTCAGAGTAAATCTTTCTCTCTCCCGTCAGAACGCTCCTGAATTTCTCCCCCCTCCCGCTTTTGGTGTAATTTAAATCCGCCCTTCAGCCCGAACAATGGGAGCCGTAAACCCAGACTCTAAGAAAGTTGTCGGCGGGGACGGAGGAACCGCAAACACATTTTTTCCCCCCCAACTATACAATGTGGAAACTCTTAAAGGGCGCTATCTGTAGACATCTTGCAATCACTGGTCTTCCTTGTCATCTGAAGGAGAAAGGGGAAAATATATTAAGTGAAGACACACTTTAAAATTACTTATACATTTTAAACATGCTGGCAAAGGGAACTGCCTGATAAACTCTTGCCCAGATTTCCTTTTTCTCGGGGAAATTATTTCAAGTTGTTACACAAATATCTCCCGCCTCTCTTCTTCCCCCCTGCTCCTTCCCCGGATTTAATTCGAACGAAAACAAATTCCTGCAGCCCCAAAACCGAGCTCGGGCGTGGGGCAGCGGCAGGGCCGGTCCTGCAGCCCCGCGTGGGTGAGAACACCCACCTCATCTGCGCTTAGAAAAGGGGAAGAAAACGAGAATAATGATTTCAATTGGTTAAAATGCTCAAGAACGAGCCGGCACAGCCCCTGGTGTTGCAGCCAGGTGGGAGCTGAGCTGTGCTTGCTTTCCCCTGAGCCAAAATCCCCCAAAAGCAGTCGGGACAGCAAATTATTTCTGTGCTAAGGGATTCGCGGTCCCGGCTCGCGGTGCCTGCGCGGGGCTCCGGCCAAGCGCACGTTGCCGCCTGTAAAGCCGCCAGCTCCAGAGGCGGAGGTTTGGCCCTGGAATAAACTGTGCGACTTTCCCACCGCGCTCCCTGGCTTTGGGAACGGGGTTGATCCGGGCGGGAGAGGGCTGTGAAAAGGAAGCGAGGCTCTGGCAATTCGTTTTTTCTTCTTTTCTTTGTTTTTTAAATTTTTTTTCGTTTCTCTGGGGTAACATTGATTTTTTTTTCTCGCTTTTTAATAAAAATGGGGAAAGACTCGGAATTCGGTAGGGGATGCGCTGCCTAGTCAGGGATATCCCTTGGTGGGAAGGGGAAAATAAGGCAGTCGGGGGATGGAGGAAGGATCCGGCCCCGATTCGGGGGAGCTGCGGGGGTGGCCCAAAGGAAGGGCAGGCTGGTCACTCGTCCGGGGAGCGGAGTGGCTGCGTGGATGAAGATTGGGGTCTGCTCCGGGTCTAAACTCACAAGGCAGGATCAGGTCCCTCTTCTCCAGCGGGTTCTCCAACCTCCCTCTTGCTCCCCCCGCCCCCCCGTCCCGGCACTTCCAGCATCTTCAAACAGCGTCCATCGCACAACCTGAGGGTAACGGGGCGGGGGGAGGGGGCTTTCTTCTTTTTTTTTTCCCCTTAAGTCTCTTTCAAGCTGAATTTATGTTTGTGTGATGAAATGCCCCTCTGTGTTTAACATTCCCAATGATCATTTGTTTCCTTAGCTCCATTACTCCTTTATGAGAGCGCCTTTCGCCCGGGCATGTTTAATCATAACCGCTTACGCAATATTTTCTTTGGGATAGATTCACTCAGCCTTATTACATATCAATTATTTCCTTACAACTTCGTTCCACACCAGCTGCTTTGTTATCTGGGCCTGCCACCCCTTCACCCCCCCGGCGTGTGGTGGGAAGGGAGGGAGACGTTTGTTTTTCCTAGGATAAAATACTGCTAATAATAATGCGGATTGAGTGGAAGGAGAAGGGGGAAGCCGGGGGAGAAGCCGAGCCGGGGATGCTCCGCGGGGCTGCGTGTCCCTGTCTCAGGCAGGACCGCTGCGGGCCGGGGTCGCCGGGGTCCCCTTGCCCACCCCAGGGCCTCCCTCCCCGCAGAGGGACTCCCCGTCTCTCCACGCTTTTGCGCCTCATTTTGGAGCTGCTCCGCTGCGTTTGCGCCTCCCGGGCTCGGTGCTGGCTCAGAGCAGAGATTTCTGCTTCACAATCCCCGGGGGAGCTTTCCCCACCCAGTCTCCCGCCAGCTCCTCCGGCAGCCCCCATCTGGAAAGGACATTTCCAATCGATTCGAGCCCCTCCCGCCCGGGCTTGAGTTCGGAATCACTTCAGTGCAAGTTTTATCGGCATTTTACATCGTAAACACGCTGCCAGATTTGGCTTCTCCCTCGCTCCTCTTTCCGATGCCGGTTTTCCTGGGCTGTCCCGGGCCGGGCTTCGCTCGCCGCACCCCAGGGCGCTGCACGGGGACCCCCCGGGAGCTCCCGGCCCTCAGGGAGGGGTGGGGGGAGCTTTTCTCCTCGTCCGGCTGGCAAGGACAGGAGGGAACAATCCCTGGCAGGCAGGGAGAGCCGGACCCGTGAGATCCCGCGGTGCTCCCTTCTCACCTTCTGCTTTTTACCCTTCCAGCCCCAAGACTCGAGTGACAGAGTTTCATTTCCCGTTTGAGGAGCGCGGCACAGCGCGGATTTCTTTTCTCTTTTTTTGCCTTTTTTCTTCTTTTATTAATTTTTATTCTACCTGATGCCGAAGAACCCGAGATCCTTTGGTTAAATAGTGTCTTTATAGGGGAAATATATATATCCATTTATGTGGGCTGTAAAGCTGCGCTGGGGAAGGGAGAGTGACCTGCTGCAGTCCCGGGTCCTGAGTGATCGTGACTCGCTGTGACAGGGACTCTGAACGGGGACACCCAGATTTGGAGGGTGTCAGGAGTCCCGGCAAGACACGCGTGGGAACTGGGGGGGTTAACGGTGAATTTCCCGGCCCTGGCGAGCCGCTCTCTCCATCATCTTTACGCGCACACACGGATATGTGAACAGATGACTTGGCACCGGCGAAAAACACTCAAAATAATGCCTCTGCCTCTGGCCAGGCCTGTGTAAATATCTCGCTCTCCCACATGCCCGCCTGGCTTTTCCTGATGCTGCGTTACTTGATCACAAATACATAATTTGCACGAGTGTGTGTATACACAGAGCCGCTTTGATCTCGGCGCAGAAACGCCCCCCCTTCGCCTTCGCAGCGGCTGCAGCCCCGAGAACAAAAGCGGAGAATAATAATGCTCAAATAACACATTTTCAAATGGGAAGCGTGTGTCGGCTTCCTTGAGTGGTTNGAGACTTTATTGAACATATAAATTTAAACTTAGTTACCGCTAACAGTTGCCTTATAAAAGGGGTCCATATAACCCACATCCATTTTTTTCCTGGAGTCCTCAGGCGCGGTTCCCAGCGCAGCCGATCTCTTGGCAGCGCCAGGCTGCGAGGAGCGGGGCTGGCTGCGGGCTTTCGCAGCGGGAGATGTTTATTTTGCAGTCATTGTTGGCTCCCTCCCCTGGATTATTTTACTGCTGCAGATTTAAGCCCTTCTACTTATTTCTTGATTCTCTGGCAGCGCTCTCTGCGAGCTGCTCCCAGCTCTGCTCTTTCTCCCTTCGCTGCGTCTTGGGGTGGTGAAATTACAGGGTACGAGGGAAATGTGTAAATTATAGGGTTTATTAAAACGTAGGCGAGCGTGGCTCTCCAGGCGAAACAGATGCAGGATGGCTCGAAGTCAGACAGCCTGACAAACTGCAGAGCAGCGGGGCAGGGGAATCATTAGAGGGACATTTCCCGCAGGGAGGGAGGAAGCGGCCCCGGGGTGCCGGGGGGAGGCTCTGACTGCAGGAGCCCCCTAAAACCAGGACAGATTCCCCCTGGGCGGTAGCGAGGAGGTCGATCCCAGCAAGTTGGATGAGGCCTCTGAGTGTTCAGCCCCTAAATGCAGTATCCCATCTTTCCCAGTCCCAGGAAGTCCGAGGGGCTTCCCCACTTCCCTCCCCACCCAGCCGCAGAGCCGGCCTCGGAGGCGATGATTTATTTACGCTGAAGCTTAATTCTCAGTTTATAGCTTGGCTTCTCCGGTATTAACCTCAACTGCTTTTCTGTGAATCTCAGCGCTGATGAAGGGACTTTCTGCGGCAGGAGAGATCTCTCAGAAAGACCTTGAGGTTTGGGCACTGAAACTCCCTTTTCCCTCTTTCCCTCGCTACAGGGAAGAGCAAACTGTCAAGAAACAGGGCTGGGATGTGGATACAGAGTGGGGAGTGGAGGAAAAAGCCCTGGATGAGGTGGTTTGGTGCTGCCCTGGCTCACGGCGCTCATCCTGGGAGATGGAGGTGGATAGAGCAGGCTGAGATCACACCGGGAGGGTGAGGGATCACGGCAGGAGCCTGTCCAGCTCTCCTTGAGGTCGGGTGGAGGATGGATGTCTTCTCCTCGGCAGGGCAGAGACGCATCCTGCGTCCCTCAGGAGCTGTGGTCACCCTGGCAGAAGAAGGACAAATATCCAGCGGTCCCTTCTCCTCTCATTGTGGGACTTCTGGGAAGAGATCCCGTAGTGGGAATCCTGGGGGTGTTCTCTCACCGCTCTCCTTTCGACACCTCGTGCAGCTGATGAAGCCTTTGTTCATCCGTGTGTTTTCTGTTTGTTTTGGAGGATGTCGGAGCAGAAAACAAAGGAAAACCGTATTTACTGATCCCCTCGCAGCCTCCATTCGAGGAAACTGAAACACCATCATAAAAGGAGTAATTAGGAGGGTACTGAAGTACCCATTCAACTCTTGTCGTTACGAGATGGGTTTGGGGGTCTCAACCAGCCTCGTTGTTTTACCACAGTGTGGCCGTCAGCCTCTCCTGCTCCTCGGGCTGTGAAATGAGGAGAAAGGCTGCCCACACCTCCCTCCCCTGTAAAACCAAGCCTTTCTTGGTTTTACAGCGCTGGTTATCAGTCCCGGCTCTCAGTTTATGTCCTGCAAACTCATCCATAAGCTCAGCTGTCATTTTTCCTCCCTCCCCTTTTTTTTTGTATTTGTTTTTTTGTTTGTTTCTAGCCACTACATTAATTTAAGAGGAACACATGGACCAGGAAATGGTCCTTAGGCAGCTTTGGAAGCAGCCCTCTGTGAGTGGAAGGTGAGACAGGTCTGGGTGGGAGAGACTGGGAGACCAGCTGGATTTTACATAAGGATGTGGAAGAGCTCAGACTGAACAGTGGGAACGGGGAAAGAGGCCCTGTCAGCAGGGAACAGGAGGAGAAACTTCCTCCATGAGCTCCATTCCTCCTCTGGGGAAGTCCTTGCTCTGGACAGATGCAGGAATTGGTGAGGGATTTCTTCTCTCATTCAGTGAAGTTTCGTGGCTGAAATGCCTTTGAAAGACAAGCAGATTTGCAAATAAAGGACTGTCAAAATCAGCTCTTCAGTTCAGCTTTGCCTCCTCTCGGAAAGAGGGATGGGAGTCAAAGGAGGCTGGTTGCTGAATGGAAAAATGCCTGATGTGATGTGGGGAGAGCTTATGCACTCAACAGTTGTGTTCTCGGTGCAAAGAGGGGGCTTTTGTGCTGCTTGATATTTCAGCAAAAGCTGAAGAGGAAATGAGGCAAACCCGTCTGCATTCCCGAGGGAGTGCTGCAGTGTGCAGGCTGGAAATGTCTCCCTCTTTTCCCTTGGACTCCGTGGCTATTTTTATGTTACCTTGGATCATGATCCTGGGTTCTTGGACTGCTTCTTCTGGGGTGCTATTCTTTCTAAAAATAGGAAGAAAATTCTATCCCTAGCAGTATTTTCTTTCTATTTTTGACTGTTGGCTTCTAATTTTTAGTGACGGGAGGGGGGGTTTTGAGCCAATGAGGTCACATTTTCTCCTTTGCCGAGGAGAAGGAGACCTTTGCATAAACGCCTGTACTTTGCCTCCGTGCTTATCTCAACCACACATAACTCTCCCAGTGCTCCACTGATTTGTGAGCCACTCACTCCTCAGCGGGGAGGACCAGGTCTGTGTGTTTGGAAACACCAGGACAGCTGGGCAGGCAGGAGCTATCAAGTGTGAGGGTGATTAACTGGATGGAGGCCTCCAGGCTGGAGCAGCATGAGTACAGGGCTGTGAGGATGGAAGGAGACAAGTGTCAAGTGCTGGCTCTCAGCTGTGCGTGGAGCTCGTGTTATTCCATGATCTAATGCCCGGTCACCCCCTCGTGCTCAGCTTCGATGTCCCCCAGCTCATGAACTAAACAAAGCAAAGGTGCCAGCTGAAGTCTCCAGTTAAAATTGTCCTGTTAGAGCCTTAACTGCATTCGTGTGGGGAACCTTCCTGACTGATGGGAAGAGTGTAAAAGGCAGGTTGTGTGCGGGAGGCAGCGATAAAACAGGATTTATCTGGAGGGAGGGAGATCCTGCCGTGCTACCGAGCAGCTCCGAGCTGCTGCTGCCGAGCTCAAGTGCCTTGGACTCTTGCCCGTGCTCTGCTTCCCCTGCTTCTGCTGCAGATGGATCCATCAGGCTTGGACTGTTTGCACTCCTGGCCCATCCATGTCATGCTCCAGAAGAAGAAGAAAAAGGTCCCATAACTCAGGATGGTTTCTCTCTTCTGTCAGCTGCCTTTGAAGCTGCTGCACTGTGATCACAGCATTCCCTTTTGCTGTGATGGTCAGTGGGTTCGGGGTGTCTCAGCCCCAGAGCTGTTGCCACAACAGTTTTTTGCTTCCATGGTTCCTACCTGGTTGAGGTGGGCCTGGAGGGATGTGAGATTTGCCATCCCAGAGCAGAACCAGTGCGGCCACTGACACAAACTGGGCACCAGTATGAGCGCGGTGCTTACACACCAGTTTGGGTATTCACCACATATTTTATCCCTAAAAATGCCTCAGACTGTTGTAGTGATCCTGATCTCTGTGGAAATGAGCAATGCATCTCCTGTCTGCTGCTGTGCCTCCAGTTCCTCTCACAGCCCTTTGGGACCCGACATCCATTTCAGATCCAAAGACAGAGAAGACTGAAGGATTTTATTGTGTGATACACGAAGGACAGATTGAGAATTCCCAGCCAAGGATCAGCAGAGGTGAAAATGAAACAAAACTGAAGCAGAGGAGGGATTGATACTGGTGGGATATCAGTGACAGTGGAACTGGCTTTTCCATCTGAAAGGAAGAGCAAGGATGTGGGAAGGGAAGAAGTCCACAAGTCCACTGTGGGAGAGCAGAGGCTGAAAGGAGGCCCCAGCATGAATTCTTCCCTTCCCACTAACTCGGAGTGTTTCCTCTATCCTGTACAGAACGTGATACTCTCTCAGGAGTGACCCTGCTGACCTCCCGCCTCCTGATAGGATGGCAAGTAAGTGAGTGCAAAATAAATGGCACCAAATAGACCTTTTCAAAGAGAACGAGGGAAATAAATCAGGTTATTCTGGTGCGGCATTGACAGCATGTCAAAACAACTCCCCAAAGCGTGAAACTTGGCTGGGGAATGGTAATTCCACTGCCGTGATCCTCACATGCCAAATGTATGGCTTATCATCGTGTCTGCCTGGCTTCTACCTGGCTGCCTACCTGCTGTTCCTGCGGGATCCAGTCTGGGAGCACACATGAGCTTTTTATGAGCTTCTCTCCCATTCTGGAGCAGAAAGTGGGGTCTGAATGGGTGAGGATTACTCAGGGAGGAAAGTCTGTTAGAATGCGATAGCTGGGGACTCAGTGTGGCAGAACGATCTGCTGGGCAGTGCTGTATTAGGTGGGTGGATATATTTTATTTCTGTTTTATTTACAGAAGCCCTGTGGTCTTGCTGAGACCCATCAGGCAGGTGGGTGGTTACGAACCCTGATAGGCGCTGCACACTCAGCCAGGTGAATTATTGTATTATCCAGGCTTGGATCATCCAGACCACCTTTCCAGCGTTCCAAAGAGCAGTGACAAACAGATCTAGAGCTCATACTGCCAAAAAAACCCCCACATTGCATTGTGTTTTGCCAAGACCCAGCCTTCACCATGCTCACAGACAATCACTGCTCAGTAGTTCCACCAGGAAACTGGGACACGAAATCCAAACGTGAGGAACCCCTGGCAGGCTCTCGGCATTGATCTGTGCCGATCAGGAAGAGCTGATGAACGAGGTGTAAGACACCAGGCCAGAGAGCTCCACACCCTCTCCTCTGTGGTTCTCCGGACACGCATCCCTGGATTTGCCGTGTACAGGAGCCTTTGAGAGGGAAGGCAGCTGTGGATTTCATGCCTGTGAGCTCCACGGTTGCCCCAGCAGGAGCAGAATAAAGAAGGCTTAGAAATGCTGCTGAAGTTAGTTAGTATGTTGGAACATTCCTGGAGATTTCTGTAAGTCCAGAAAAACGGCCGAAAATTATCCTCCCCAGGAATTTCCAGGGCTAGAGGCTGAGCTCACTTCCAGTAGTGCAGCTGCTGTAAATTTCTACTAATTAGCAGAAGGCTGAGTAATTTGGGGTGTAGTTAACGTTTTGGCATTTGTGTGCCTGTTTGTTTTTCTCTTTGGAGGATTAGGGGGAGATGGATCTGTGCTGCACATTGGGTCTGGTAGCAGGGGGGTGTTCCTGGTGCCAGGTTCGGAGCAGATTTCCTGGCTGTGCAGAGCCTGGCTGAGCTCAGGACGTGGCCAAGGTCTTGAGCACGCACCCTTGGATCCCAAGCAGACCCAGGAGAAATCCTGTCCAAAATCCATTGGGAATTTTGTGTTTCTGGAGGTAATCTTGAAGCTGCAACTTCTCTAGGTGGGTGATTGCAGGGGTCTGAAGGAGCTTTAAACAGAATTGCTGCTGGTGGTGAGATGTAAATGAGATGTGACCACCAGAAGAACATGGAGCAGGCAGATATGAGTTTTGGAACGGCGCCTCACCCGTAAAGTACCCCCGAACCACAGGTACTGGTTTTGCCTGGGCTGAAATTCAGCAATTTAGGACTGAGCTGTGCATGATTCTCTGTTACAGGAGTAGATAAAACCCTTTCCGCTGACTTCAGGTGAGCCTGGAGTAACTGGTGTGGTCTGAGGGAGGAGGAGTGAAGAGGGAAGGGTCCTGCATGACAGGAGCAGAGCCCACGTTCTGGAATTTCCCAGTCCCAGGACTTCCACCTTGTTTATGATCCCGATACCCCCGATCACCTTGGTTTATAAGCATCACACCTCAAACGAGAGCAAGGGGAGATGTCCCACCTGACCCTGCTGGGGGTGTAATTCCTGCCAGTGGGATGTCAGAACCCTGCTACTGCAAGATCAGGGAGGGCTGACAGAGCCTGGGAAGGGACCGCCTGCCTCATGCAGCACAAGCTCTCCCAATTACAGGTGACCATGGAAGAGCTGCTTAATACAGAGGGGTCCCCAGCACATCCAGCGCATGCTGCAGGCCGTAAAACACTTCCCAACACCCTATAACAAATTTAAGACCCTTAGTACAAAAGACCAAAAGCCACAAAACCCTGAACACACAGGAGAGATCAAGGGTATTGCCAGTGTCCTGGGTCCTGGCAGTAGCAGGGAAATTGTTAGGTGAAAATGTCCAGACGATCTTAGGAAGTGACCACGGCCCACCCTACAGAGGGAAAGCAAGAAAACCCCACCAGTCCCTGCCAAATCTGACCCGAGGGGAAATTCTTTCCTGAATGTAGGCCAAAACCCAAAGTAATTGCATATGTACTCTTTAAAAATGGATTTTATTTAGGAGAAACACGTTGTCATCGTCATCCTGTAAACTGCGCCAAATGTGTGCCAAGGACTTTCTGTGGAAGGAGAAATGGGAAGGCTGTGGAGCTTTGCAGAGATGCTGGGATGAGTGAGGTGGCTCCATCCCACAGAACCTGGCTGCTGCTAGAGGGGGGACCCCCTGTAAGAGCCCAGATTTCTCGGGAAGCGAGGCTTGACTTCCCTGGAGCTGCTTTTTTTCTCTTGCGAGAGTCCTCAGCCAGCTGTGGTGCATTGGATTGATGCCTTAGAACCAATGTCAGGCTTCTGAAAGCAAGACAGAGCTTTGTGGAGGGTTTCCTGGCCTGAGGAACCTCGCTCAGGGTTGGGACATCCATCGTGGCTGGTTGAGCATAAAGCAGCCACTCTGTGCCTGAGATGAAATTCTCTCTGACGCACAGGGCTTGTAAAAGCCCCAAGTACCACTCCAACCTGACTAACGAGCCCGAGGGACTTGCTCTTGAGGCACATTTGCTTCTGTTTCCTGCAGTGCCAACCCTGTTTCTCTTTCCCATCTCTGCTCCCTCTGGTTCCTCTCGCTGCTCTCAGTTCAGGCAGCAGTCGCAGTCAGAGCCAGCTCAGGCTGCACTTTACCCGTGCCTGTGGAAGCAGATGGATTTTAGAGCCTTTGCCAGAAGGACTTATCCAAATTAGAGCTTCCAGCCAGCTCTGTGCTCTGGATAGAATTAAAAGGGGCTGGGAGGGAATGAATAGAGGTTGTTGTGCTCTCTTCCCATCCTCTCGCAGAGCTGTGAGATGCTGAAACCTCTGATTTTCGTAGAGGATGAGCCCACCATGACATCTTAAAGAATTTCTCCTACCCAAACGGCTTCACAAAAGACATTGGGCTACTCTGTCATTTTACAGATGGGTTCACAACTGTTAAAAAAATGGGTCAAAATCACACGGAGGTGTTGGAATTTTCTGTCAGAGACCCTGAAATTTTGCCTTTCCTAGGAAGGGAATCAGGGCTCATACGACTGGATATTGATTTGGGAAACTCTGGAAGTGTGGGACGTGCTGCTGGCCCTGAGAGCACACATGTAGTAAGGACACTCGTGTACTGGGGACTGCACAGACACCATCCATCCATTTGGGAATCCACTGACTGGGATGAGCAGCAGCTCTTTCTCCCAGGGCTCCCCAAACTGGCAGAAATGTGGGAATTTTTATCCCACTGAAACTGAAGTGGACACCAAATCTTCTTGATGTTTTCTCATGATTGTGTCATGGCACTGGTGACACGTGCAAGGAACTGATGTTTTCAGGTCTGTGGGTGAAGCTGTGGAAAAAAAAACTGGGGCAGGATGATCCTGGCTGTAGACTTCCTTCGGGTGAGATCTCGGCCCTGCAGCCGAGGCGTTTGCCATGGGTAGATCTGTCCCTCCTGCTCCATCCCAGTGACCTTGGGTTCTGCTCTGGCTGAGCTGGGAAGGCTCCCTGGCCACAGGAGGTGTCGCACAGGCAGTGGGGCAGCGGCTGTGCTCTGGAATCCAATCTCCACGGAAACCTGAGGCAGGAAAGCTTTGGCAGAGGGAGGCTGTGAGCAGTGCAGCGTTCCCAGAGGCCCTGGCTGTCCAGCAGTGATATCCAAGGCAGGGTGGCTCAGGCAGCTTCACGGTTCTGCCTGGCCCCAAATCTGCTCTGGGTGGACATCCCCACTCTGAATTCCCTCTCAGGATACTCAGGCTGATTTGTGAGCATGCTGAGCTCTCAGGCAGCTTGGTTTTGATGGGAGCCTTGCTGCAGGCTCCCTTCTCATGTCTGGAGAGAGCCAGGAGGAGCAGATCCAGCAGAGCCAGCTCTCGCTGGGGATTCCCAAATGAGATTCCCTCACTCACCCGGCAGCTGCAGAAAATACCCCGACCAGATTTAATACCAGCTCACCTGGTAAAGGCAAAGAGCCAAGTGTTGTTGAGAGGGTGTCAGCATCTATTTTTTTTAACAGGAGGATTTTGTTTCTGTGTATTTGGAAAGAGCAGGTTAAAAGCACGAGTCAGTGTTCCGTTAAAGCGTGCGCACAGGAAATAAAAATAGGCCGTGTTGGGCTTGGTGGAGAGAAGGGGAGGTTGCACCATTTCCATTAAAAATGACATTTAAATGGAAGGAGAGCTTGAAACTTTGACAGGACCATGTCCATCCCCTGTGGAGCCTGCTCCTGCAGAGCCAAGGTAGCACAGATTTCCCTGCTGATGATCCTTGGCTGATTTTTGTGCCCCTTTTGGGGAAGGTTCACTGGAAAGAAAAATAACCAGATTTTTTTCCTGAAATATCCCTATCAAAATCAGCTCCTACAGGCAAAGCACTCTCCTGCTGGAGATCTAATTTAGGAATAATTGATGTGCTCCTCTTTCTTCCTTTCTGTGACGGAAAAAGGGTGTTAAAGGGTATGCTCAGGCCATGCTGTGTCTGAAGATGACATGGGGCATTTGGACTTTAATAAAGCTCAGCTCCTGCATTTTTCAGCACCTGCTGAGCCTTGAGGCCGGGTCTGGAGACATTGTCTGGGATGGAAGTCCCAAATCCCCATGGTGGGACTGGGATTTGGCCTTTTCCCGTGGGGCTGGGCCTTACCAAGCTGTTCCTTCCAAACCCACTCAAGGGAAATCCGACCCAAAAAAGTCATGGAAAGGAAAAAGGGGGAAGAAGAAAAACAAAGAAACAAAAAATCCCCAAAAATCACTGAAAAACCCTCTGAGCCCACACCTTCCTTCTTCTTCCCTGGTTTGGAGTGGATGGTTTTGGTGGGGGAGATCTGTTTTCACTCAAGACTGGGGCCGTCTGCTGTAGTGGGGCAGAGCTGGCTCCATCCCCACAGGCCCTGCACCCCACTGGGCTGGGGTGGCTGCAACCCCAACCCCAGGGGCTGGGCTGGGCAGAGCCCTGGGCAGGCACCAATAACCCTGGGCAAGGTTCACGCTGCTCTGGCCAGAACCGGCCTCGCCGAGCCCCAAGCCCGAGCCGGTTGTAGGGGTCAAGCTAATGCTGACACTGGGGCCTTTGATTGTGGGTGATTCATGTCCCTACACTGCTGGTAGGTCAGATGGGCCGTTAATCCTAGAGTCCCTTCCCCCTTCCACCAGGGAAACAAAAAAAAAAGGAAAATGAGAAATAAGTTTAGTGGGCTACTTCCCGGCTTGCTTCAAGGCTTGTGGTGCCAGCTGGCTGCAAGCTCTGGGTGCTCAGAAATGCATTTCCTTCTCCTCATTTTGTTTTTTTGGGAAGTTTTTGACGGGGTTTTTGGATGGTTTTTTTTTGGTAGCCTGGTGACTAAAATGTGTTGGAAGGAAAAAAAATCTCCCAGCTGGTGTGTGGAGCAGAGTCTGGCGGTGAGGTGGTTGTAGCCTGTTGCAGGGGGAGCTGGGCTGCCTGGGAGGCTGTGGCAGAAAGAGGCTCTCTCTGCTTTGCCGTTTGCATTTAATCCCAAGGATTACATTTCCATCTAATCTTGGCAGCTGGAGGAGGAAGGTTTGGTGCATAACTGAGCATCACCACCCGTTTTCTGTCCATGCAGAGCTTTTGTCTGCTTGAATGTGCCTTTGGATGTGATAGGGTTGTTTTTTCCCAGCTGATAAAACGTGTTTGGTGCCGCTAAAAGACTGAATAATCAGATTGTGGGTGCCTCAGCCGAGACACCGAGAGTGGTCAGTGGGACAAGCCACCCCCGGCGGGCAGTCCCTAGGGAATGATGGGCTCTGCTCTTGTTTGGGATGTGGGACTTCCTCTGCTTCCCCAGCGCCTGCGGGTGACTGGGAGTGAGGAGAAGCCATCGCTGCGGATTTGGGAAGGGAAGAGGCTGGGAAGCAGCAGCCGAGGGGGTCCCGGGGGCGCGACACCCCCGTTGGAGGCTGAAAATAGCGTTAGCCGGGCCCTGGGCTGGGGAAGGCTGCTGTGGGCAAATGACCAATTAGGGGATCTTTGTCAGATTCGGGAAAGCCGAGATAAGTCCCTTTTATCAGCCTATAAAAATACCACTTTCACTTATCTGGAGCTACCTACGCCGCCCAGCTGCGGGAGCCGGGAGGGGGGAGCGGAGCCGCTCCGCAGACAGAGGAGGAGTTTCGGATGGGCTTGACAGCCAGGGGGGTTTGGAAAACCCTTTTCTGCTGGAGGACGAGCCCTCTCCCCTCACCTCTCTTCCCCCCGGAGCCCATCAGCTCTCCTGGCCGCAGTCTGCCTGGGTGGGGTATCCAAATCTTCCCTTTTCCTCTTATTTTCCACCTTTTTTTTCCCCGGCGTGATGCCCCGGGGGCGGGCTCGGCCAGGTGGCAGAGAAGCCGAGGAGTTATTGGGGCAACGCCGTGTGGGGAAGTGGCACCGCGGGCACGGAGGAACCCGCAGGCTCCTGGGTGGGCAGGAGCCGGCTTTACCCCCACTTGTGCACGGATATTCCCGTATTTACATGGAAATCCTCAGATCCACGGGGATCCATCCTGCCTCCGAGGCCGTGGGCGGACACGTGCGTGGGGCTGGGTGGTTTCCGGACACCCAAAAATCTCTTCCTGCATCCGTGCGTGTGCGTCTGAAGGGATCTCCGCCCGGATCCCCGCACGCAAACGGAGGATCAAGACGTAGAGAGAGTGCTAACATGAATTCCTACTGTGGGAAAACATGCTGCACTTTGATTATTTTTTCTGTGGTTTCCAGGCTGTTTGGGCTGTAGGAAAACGAGCAGATAGAGCGTGGAGGGGGGGAAAGAAACCCGTCAGGCAACCCAGCTCACAGCGCTGCCTTCTAGGGGTTTTTTGAGAGGGTGTTGGGGAGGAGAAAAATGCGGGGAAAACATGGTTTTCGTTAAAAAATACGCCAGGCAGTTCTGCTGGGTTGGAAAGGGGGTAGAGAGGCAGCTGCTCCCCCCTCGCCCTTCATCCCCCCTAGATCCAGACCCTCAGGACCCCCTCCTGCTATTATTTTTTAGGGCAGAACAAGCAGATCTGGCTGGCACGAAGCGCGAGGCTCGGCTGGCGCGGGGCGCAGTCGCCTCTGTTGGGGCTGGGGCGGGCGAAACTCCGCGCTGGAGCTTTTCTGGAGCCGCTTCTCTTTCGAGGAACAAACATGCGGACGGAGAGGAGCGGGACGCTGCCGGCAGCGGTGCCACGGGGCGTGGGGCGACCCTCGGAGGGGGTCGGGGAAGGAGCCCGGTACCTTTCGCACACATTTGCTGGAAGGGCTTCCAAATTCTTTTCCAAATATAGCCCCGGGGCCGCCCGGCTCGCAGCTCCTCCGTGTGCCCTTCCCGCGGCCCAGGGGGACAAGCGCGACCCCGGCAGCCGGGACGAAACAGGGACGGAGTGATTCCCATGGGAAACACGCGTGGAAGCTGCGGGGCCGATCCCCGTCGCTCTCCGCTTTCCCTGGACTCCAAGCAGGGTTATTTTTTGGGGAGAGAATGGGTTCTTTTGGTCCCTTTCCGCCCTGCTGTCACCTGCGGTCCCCTCCCCGAGGATGGCACCGTCCCCCCCGCAGCAACGAGGGTCGAGGATTTCTTTTCCTACCCTCACCTAAACGTGGGAATTCCCACCCCAGCGCCCTGGCAGGAAGGTGTCTGTGGGGAGAACATCGGTGTGGGAAGTGCGCTCAGCTCCCGAGGGGGGACACGCAGCTTCTGGGAGAAATGCCCCCGCTTTCCCTCAGAATTCCCCTCCTGGAGCGAAACCTGGGCTGAGGGAAGGAGGCAGAGGCTGGGGGGCATCTGGGGTGAGGGGACCCCTCCCCGCCAGGCCTGGGAGCCTTCAAAGATCATTTTCCCAGCGATAAATGGGATTTCCACCCGCACCCCCTGTTTCCATTATAAAAGGCTCCGCTTGGGATATTTCTCCCCCATCACGTTTTTATAGCGAGATCAAGGACAAACTTGGTGCGGGTCTTTGGGATTTTTTTTTCTGTAGGTTTTTTAAAATTATTATTTCCTTCTTCTTCTTTTTTTTTCTTTTCTAAATGCCTTTCGGGCTAAAGCTCGGAGAAATTTGCGGTTCTCCCGCCGCAATTAAGAGGCAGAGGGAGCGCGATCTTGATTGTTTCTGCTCGTTCTGCTCTCTTCGGAGGTGGGGAAGGGGAGGGGGAGACGGGACGACGGGCGGGAATTGATTTTAGATTTCTCTTTTATGTCGGGTCTGGTTTCTGGTGATTAAATTTCTCTCTTCTGTGGACTGAACCTCGGGATAACTGATTAATAACATGCCACTTGGCGCCAACACGGGGTCTCGAGGCCTTTAATCGGCAAGATGCACAAGAGAACAGAGAGAAACACAGAGAAGGACAAAACTCCACCGACTATTCCAGCCTGCTGCTCTCTGCCTCGGCAGAGTTTTTTTCTCCCCCCCTCATCTTTTCAGTATTTCCTGCTAAACTCGTAAACTTTATTTGATTTACAGCTATTTCATGAACCTGCTTAAACTAACATGTGTTCCGTCTTGTCCGACTGAATCATAAAAACAATCTTGGATCCAAACGAGATTTTTTTTTTTTTTAAGGAAGAAACGAGTTATTAATGACAGAAAATAGACATTGTCTTGAACGGCGGCTCCCCGGGCCTCCAGAGCGGAGACTTTGGTGGCTCCTGTGCCCGCAGCCTGGGGGGGACCCGGGCTCGGCTCCGCAGGTCCCACCCGGGCTCCGAGGGAGTTTTTTGCGCAGAGATTCGAGCGCTCCTTTCCCCTCAAAAGAACTTTTCGTTGGAAATGAACGATTTTCAACCCAAAATGAGCTGGCAAAGGCATTGACCCACGGCCCTGTGGTGGCAGCCTGTCAGACACACACGGGGCAGGTACTCACGCCTGGCTGCCCCCCAAAAATCCCAGGCAGGAACGAAACGAGCTCCTAAAATTTTCTCCAGTGGGTGAAAGCAGGAAATTTTTGTGCCCGCAACCACAGGACGGAGAGCCACGTATCCAACGTGAGCTGCTGATATCCGTGGAACAGGTACAAATCCGTAGGATTGTGTGGATGGAGGCACATGTGGGCTTGGAAAAAAATCAGGGTTACCACACCGAGTACCGACACCACCCAAATATTCAGCCCCTCTGTTTGTGCGGAAAAACTCTCCAGGGAAGATACCTGTTACCTTCTGAATTAAATCCCTGACACTTCGGGAAGCAGAATACGGCATCCCACTGCTCCCAAATATCGCTGGTGCTTCCCCCACACCCCTGCAAAACCGATTTCTCTTCTGCACCCGGGTGGCTCGGGGCCCTGAAGTTCCAGTCTGGGACCTCATCCAGCCCTGGAACAGGAGAGAAAATGCTCATTTTTTTCTTTTCTATTCCTCCTGAATATTATTTGGTACTTAACGTTTCCTGAAGACGTACACACAAAAAAATCTCAAGAACGGTTTGGGTTATTGGTGTAATCTGTATTTTTCCCGCATGGATAAAAATGGATTTTAGGATGCCCGTGACACCCTTCCAGAGCCGGGTTAACGCAGTTCCCGTGCCGCGGGCCCACAGCCACACCCCCCATCCCCTGCTCCCGAAATCTGTGGATAGCCGGGAATACGAAGGATAATGTGGATACAACAGAGCGGCTGGGCTGCGCTGTCGATCGGCGTTATTTAGGGCAGGGGAAGGAAAGCGACCGGGGGCGAGAAAAGGGGGGAGAAACGGAAAAAGGGGAAGAAAGGAGGCGAGACTGCTTGGGAAGAAGGAAAGAGGGAAAGAAAAACGAGTTGGAGAGGAAGGGAGGAAGAAATGAGGAAGAAATGAGGGAACCGTGGGGATGCCCGGGGTGTCCCCCCCCCGCCCGGGGCTCCAGCGGGAGGGCGAGGGAAGGGAAGAACATTCACAGGTGTTGCTCGTGAGGCCTTTTATCAGTGCCTGATTCAAAACCTTCGGGATCGGGCTCCTTTTCCACCCCCTCCTCCCCCTCAAGGTCATGGCAAGATCGCTTTCAGGGAGAGGCGGGGGGCACTGAGGACTTTCCCCCCTCTTGCCCCCATCAGTTTCTTCCCGGGGCGAGAGCGAAGGCCTTATCTGCTTTTATTTTCTCGTTGGGGCCGAGATAAGGCCCTGATGGACACCCTGTTTGGGAAGAGCAGATTAGCCCGGCATTGATAACGCGCCCCTCGCCGCTGGGAGCATCGGACATCGATCGGGAATGGAAGGGGAATCCCATGGGCACCAAAAAAATCACCCGCTGATAATGGGGGCAGAGAGAAATGCAGCCGAATTCCCTCTTTTCCTGGGCAGCATTAGGGAAAAATTGGGGAGGGGGTCGACCCCTGTCTCCCTGGGCTCTCCTCCCCGAGAGATGTCCTTTTGGAGGGAGACAGGGAAAAGAGAATGGATCCCTTTCACTCCAGGGGTGCTCCCAGAATTATTTTGGGATCCTCAAGCTCTGCTTGGCATCCAAGAGGAAAAGGGATCTTCATCCCACGCGTGGGAGGTACGGAAGGGCAGCGCCGTGCCCGCGCCACGCCACGCCAAGCCCTGCCTCTGCCCGGCTCCTTTTTTTTCATTTTCGTCACTATTTTAAAGCCCGCAGTTGGCCTGGGAAATTAATAGGCTGCAGGGAGGGGGAAAGGGTTTTAATTGCAAACTTTTTTTTTAAGTAGCCAGAAGGGCGGGAAAAAAAATTCCAAAACACTTGAAACCACAAACTTTAAAAGAAAAACGCTATTCACCTGTAATTAAAAAAAAAGCTCGACCCGGGTATCTACCCCCGAAGGCTCGTCTAAAGCAATTCTACAGCACTAAATGCAGGATTTTGTAATGGAAATAATGACACGAGAGAACTGTATTGGCGGGACTTCTTTGCAAATATTTTGTTGATATCAGCTCTCAGATCAATGCAGTCTGTAACTGTCCCCAGGATTGCGAGGGGGAAAAAAAAAGGGAAATAATTGAGGGAAAAAACCCAACACACACAAAAAAACTCCAACAAGTGAATGGACAAAAAATGCTTCCAGAGAGGAGAATTATTTTGAACACTTGTTTGCTTCCAGATGCGTATTTCGCCAAAGCGAAAAGCGGCCAACAAAAGGGAAATAAAAGCAAGGAGAGAACTTGTCGGAGAGGAGAAGTAAATTATCTAAAAATGGAAAAATAATAATCCCTGCAAGAAGGGAGCTGATTCTCTCTGAAAATACGGGAAGGAGGGAAAAAAAGAGCGTTGGGAAGCCAAAAGCGCTGATGTATCTGTGTTTTACAAGCCGGGCGGCCGCGCTGCCCCGGGCCTGGGCAGGGTGGCTGCCGAGGAGCGGCGAGAGGAATGAATGCAAAAGCCTCTTCGATTTGGTTAAGCCGACCCAAAAAGTGATTTTAAAGGGGTGTGGAGGGCGGGCGGGGGGGAGCGAGTTCATGCTCGGCACTATTTCTTACTGCTGACACCTCGACCCCGCCGCGAGCCAGCACCCCGGCCGTCCCCCTCCCTCCACCTCTCCCGGGGAAATCCCGCAAGGAGAAAACTCCGGGGCGAGAGACACCCTGCACGGGGCAGAGGGGCCGTGCAGGGCTCCGGGATGCGGGGCCCTAAAGCCGGGGCTCCCCGGGGCCGGGCGGTGGGGCCGGGGCTGCTCGGGCCGGATCCTGCGCTCCCGGAGCCGGCGGGGAGGAGTTGAAAAACCGGGATCGAGCCTGGCAGGGCTGCACAGAGCTCGGGGGGGCCCAGCCACGCACCCGCCACCCCCACGGAGGTAAGTGCTCCACTGTGCTTGGGGCCGTGGCTGCTGGAGAACGCGTGTGGGGGGATTTATATTTCTATAGAATATATAAATATATATATATGGAGAGAGAGTGTGGTGCATAGGCGGTGCATCCACGCTGATCCACTCGCCCGCCTTCTGCGGGTGCGCAGATTTGCGCCCACTCCCACTGAGCTGTGCGGAAGGTGGGGGCTGATTAAGGCGCGTGTGCACCCAAAAATCCGTCTTTAAACCCTGGGTAAAAGGTAAATATCCGTATAAACCCTATAGCGGATGGGGCAGGGGCGGCCTGAGCTGGCGGAAACGCTGCTGTGCCAGTGCTTGTGAAGATCTCATCACCTGCACATCCACGCACACGCGATTGCTGCGGTGTGCCCGTGGGTATTCACGTGTGCCAGCGGCCGCGTTTATTCACGTGTGTCTCTCACATCTCAGCCCTCGTGCGGTTGCACCGCACGTTTGGTCTAAAGATAGAAAATAAATAATGTCTAGAACACACGGGATATAAAATTTGCTTAAAGGCTTGAGCGAAGAGGCACCGAGTGTGCAAACGGGGTGTCCGCACTCACAGATGCACACCCATACTCCAAAGATGTATTCACGGATATATTCATCTGCATTCCTGCGTCTGCTGCCTCTCTCACCCCTCATCTCTCCCTTCCCCCGGGTGGGTCCCGTATTCCCCGGCAGCAGCGGGGTCCGGGCTCTCCCAGGCTCCGAGGCCGAGAGCGAGCTGTCCCCCGGCGGGCAGTGGGAAGCGATTCCCGTCCCTCGGCTGCAGCGGCCTCAGGGGCTCCGGGGGGACCTCGGGGGACACCAGGAGATGATGCCAGGTGTGGGGGAGAGGATTTTATTTCTCGTTTTGGGTGAGGCCCTATCCTGCTCTGGCAGCGGCAGCACCGTCGGGCGGTCGGTGCCAGCTGCAGAATCATTCTCGGGGTTCTTTTCCCTCCTCTCGATGGGGTTTTTCCCTCCATCCCGGATATTTGGGAGAGCTCCGAGCTGAGGAGCATGGCCAGATCCAGCAAATGGGGCGCATAAGGGCGAGGGGGGGGCTTTTCCTCCCTGATCCCCTTCCTTTTACTTTTTTTTCCGCCGTCCTTGCTGGTGCTTTTCCTACGGGCCTGGCTTTCCCGGGAGCCTGCAGAGCTCAGCCTCGGGAAGTCAGGGAAGCGCAGGCAGGGCTTGCCGGGGTGTGGGGGATGCTGCCCGCAGCCCCTCGGCCCGAGCAGGGCTGGGAACACTCACCTCGGCAGCCTCCAGCTCCCGCACGATCTTCTCGCTCTTCCTCAGGTGTTGCTCTTTATTCCTCGCTCCCTATTTCTCCTCCTCTCTTTTTCTGTTGGAGGAAAAAAAGCTTTAGCATCTTTTTCTCTCTGTGTGTATATATTTTTCCTTTTCTTTTTTCTTGTTTAATTTTTTTTGGGGGGGGTGAAATCTTCCTGCTGCGACCGCGAGTGCATCCCAGAATTCCTCGAGATTAAGAGAGAGCTGGGACATGGGGCAGCGCCAGAGGCATCTCCGCAGCCACTGGCTGCACTTGGAGGGATCTGAAGGGTTTTGATTTTTTTTTTCCCCCTTGTCAATCTCATCTGGCAAACAATCGCCTGGATTTACTACTTTTTTTTTTTTCTTTTCTTTCCCCCTATTTTTTAAAATTTAATCACAGCAAATAATGGGTTCCCGAAGCACACTTGAATCGGTGCAAATAACCAGGTTATCATTTACTATATATAGCCCAGCGTGCTTGCTTCCAGAGGCGCCTGAGCATTCACTGGACAAGTTTCCTGCTCGCCCCAACAGCATTATTTGTTTGGAAAAAGAAATTAGGCTGAACAACGCCAATCCCGTTGGATTAATTTAACTTCTGGTGAAGCGGGAGCTTTGGTCCTGCTGTCCCCCTTTCTGCTCCGAGGACGAGTGGGTTTTCCTGAAGTTTCCAGCGGCTCCGTGCCTGCTTGGGTGATACACGCTCATCTGTGATATAAACCCCCCACACCCGCATGTATAAGTCTGCTTTGTAAATAGATCTATTTATATATACATCCATCATGTAGAGGTGGCACACACCCAGCCACGGTGTATTTTGCATTTCACTGAATGGATTTCTTCTGGGGGAAAAAAAAAAAGGCAGGAATCTCCCCGATAGAGCTTTAAAAAGAGGAGAATAATACAAATTAACCTTCCATTACTGCTGCAGTCAACCATGACAGAATAGGCCAGTTGCGTGGTTGGTGACGTCTCCGTGTCCTATAGGAGCAAAGCTCGTGAGATAGCAGCTATCGCCTTGAACTCTCTTTATTTTATCGGAGTATGGCTGGTAATAAACAGTAATATTTAATTTGCTGGAGACCACAAACCGGCTTCGAGCTAGAAGGCTCCTCGCCTTGCCATTCCAGTCCTGGGGGAGCCTGGATCTGCCGTCCTTTTTTTCCCCAGCTGCTTTATTTTTTTTTTTTTCTTTCCCTCCTTGTCCACTCCTCCCCCCCCAACCTGCAGACGGAAATAAATTCGATTTATTTGCATCGTTTTCAGCTTGTCTTCAAGGTGTTTGAGAGCTAGTTTGGCACTGGAGAGGTGAGTGCTTTTCTAGGCAGCGGCCGTGCTCGGGTTCGCTCTTCCGAACTTCAGGGATTTTCACTTTTCCCTTTCTTTCCGCCGACGGGAAGGAAACTCGTGCTCTCTCTCGCTTGCAGCTGCGAGAAACCTTTCTCCTCGTTGCTTCTGCTTCTTTTTTAAGGAGAAAGCCCCTCTGCTTTGGGGCGAGCCCTGGGGGATGCTCGCAGCACACGTGCGGCGCGGGGCCGGCCGCGCTCACCGCGTGCTTCCGCGGCTTCCCCGCACCGCCGCGCCCGCCTGCTTAATTCCCTTTTTCCCACTTTCCCCCTCAAATTTGCACCTTTCGGAGCACAGCCCAGGCCAGGGGAAGGGCTCTGCGGAGCCGCCGCTGCCCGCTCGCCCCAGGCCGGGGCTGGGGCCGCTCCTGCTGCCGCCGCCTTCCCCGCGGGGGAATGAGCGCCCGCTTTGCTGCCTCGTTTGTTTGTGTTTGGAAGGGCTCCGCGGCTCCCTTCCCCTCGAAAAATAATGAAATATGGAACAAGCTTCGCTCTGTTTGTTTAAGTAGCGTTCTCTGGCTTATTCTCTGCGGCTACAAGTGCAGTTATTTTATTATTCTTATTTGCAACCGTTTACTCTTGGCTATTTCCCCTCAAGTAGCTGTTGGGACTGGCGTGCACATGGAGAGGGTTTGGGAGATGCCAAACTACACCCACAGACGCACCCCCCTCCCCAAGAGCCTCTCTCCCACAGACTTTCCCCTTCCTCACCTCAAACTTTCAGAGGGCTCGGGTGTTATCGCGCCCTGCGAGAGCCGGGAGCGAGGGTGGATTTGCTGAAAACTTCCTCGAAACGAAAAAAAAAAAAAAAATTGACCGAGAGGCAGCAAAGAGTGAGGGATTTTCTTTTTTTTTCTTTTTTTTTTTTTTTTTTTGGGATAGGTGGGGGGACGGGACAGAGCTGCGAGCAGAGGGTGGGGGCAACAGCAGCAGGAGGAGGAGGAGGGTGGGCAGAGCAGATCTGAACCATGCCATTTATTCCGAGTCTTATCAAAAATCCGCCTCGCCAATCTGGTTCTCTTCAGCCTGCAGAATGCGACAGGGAGGCTGTTTACCCTGCGCTGACCTATTCAACTTTACCCTCCCAATAATACATTAAAAAAAAAGAGAGAGCGAAGGAAGATGCAGATAAACCCCCAGCCCCGCTTCTCGCTGACGGGTTGATTATTTGAGCTCCGGGGGGCTGCAGCCCTCGGCCGTGGCAGCGCGGCGAGGGGTGAGGAAGAGGATGGGAAAGGGCAGGGGAAGGAGCCTGGACGCGGCCACAGGCGGGGACAAGGGCCATAGCCCCGCGCACGCCCCGGGGCCACCTTCGCTGGGTCTCGGTCTCACTCCGCCGCGTTTTTTTGGGGGGTTGTACCCTTTAGGGAAATCTATTTTGGGGGAACACCCCCACCCCCCAATGAAAGGCCTCTGTGAGCACCAGCAAATTTAGAGCTGGGTTTAAATCCACACCTCTGGGCTGCCTTTGAGGGCGGGAGGGGGACACTGGGGGTGGTGCGAGGTTAGCGGAGCCAGCGATTTATTTTGGGGGGGGCAGGATATTCCCAGACGCTGAATTTTCTCTTTGGTTGGGAGACATGGATGGAGCAGG
>VZRV01001306.1:111027-140248 GCA_013398115.1 Falcunculus frontatus | reverse complement strand
CGCCGCCCCCGCCCCCCACCTTCCCTCGAGATTAACCCGGTACCGAGCAGGGCCCACTTTTTATCTGGAGCGCAGCGCGTCCTCCCCTCCCGGCTCCGCCACCCTCCTCTGCTTCCCACCCTCTCCGGGTGCCTGGCGGGGTGAATGTCCCTGAATCCATAAATCCCGAAATCCCTCCAGCTCTCTTCCCTCGCCCTTTCTTCGCTCTTTACCCCCCTGGGATGGGATGAGGGGTTGAGATGCCCTGGCCCCCCAGTCCGTGTAGGGGGAGGAGCTGCGGCCCCCCAGGAGTTTGTGTGGGAAGAGCAGGGCTGGGGTGGGGGCAGCAGGTGAGGAATCACCTCCGACAGCCTCTCCCGGCCCTGCTGGGCTCCTGGGTACGGCGTTTCTGCAGAGACACGGCCCCCACCCCAGCCCCTCAATCTGCCCTTCGCCTGAAGAGAGAGGAGACTTTGGGGAGGGAGATGCGGGTTCCTGCAGGTCCCTGTCCTTCTCCTCCCCGGGGCAGAGGGGGAACGCGCCGTGCCGTGCCCCCTCCATTCCCACGGGACGTCCTCTCCTTCTCCCCTTGCCCAGATCATCCTGAACTCCATGCACAAATACCAGCCCCGGCTTCACATCGTCAAAGCGGACGAGAACAACGGTTTCGGCTCCAAGAACACCGCCTTCTGCACCCACGTCTTCCCGGAGACCGCCTTCATCGCCGTCACCTCCTACCAAAACCACAAGGTGAGGGGCTGGGCAGGCCCCCGCCCCGGCAAACCGCATCCCGCTCCTTCCCTCTTCCCGCTGCTCTTCCTGAGGGCCTCAGCTCCCCTTCCCGCCCTGCTGCTTCTTCCACCCCTTCTTTCTCTTCCGCCTTTTTCTTTCCACTCCTTCCTTCTTTTTCTTTCCTTCCTTCTCCTCTTCCTTTCCCCCTTCTTTTTCTTCTTGTCACCTTCCTTTCCTTCTCCCTTTCCCCCTTCTTTTCCTTCCTCCCTTCTCACTCTTCTCGCTTCCCCTTTCCTCTCCTCCCATCCCCTCTGTTATTCCGGGCCACACAAAGCATCCAAAGCCAGGGCTCGGGCCGAGCCGGGGAGGGGGAATGAGCTCACCAGGACGCTTTGCTCACACGGAGAGGACCAGCCGAGGAAGTCGGCTTTATCTTCCCCCTCCCCGTGGGTCAAAGGCTCCTAATCTGGAGGAGGGAGCCGGGCGCTCCCCTCCGCGGCCGGGCGTTGATAACCCGGTGCCCATGGGGGGCTGTGGGCTCGGCAGCCGGGGGGCCCGGGCAGGAAGGGGAGGCTCAGCTCCCGAGAGCAGGCAAACAAAGCACGAAAACCGCGGGATAGGGTTTGTCTTCTGCTGGAACAGAAAAGGGTTGGGTGGAACGAGGGGTTCCTTGGCGAGCTGTTGCTGCCCCTCTGTGAGGAGCCCCCTGCTCCTTCTCCTTCCCTGCTTGGTTTTGGGCTTCCTCACCCCGCGGGGAAGGAGGAGGAGGAAGGCTGAGGGCTGAGAGCAGGGTGGTTATCCACAGATGAATTAGGGATATCTTTCACCAACTGTCCCTCACCACTGCCCACCGACCCTCTCTAGGGCACAGCCCCGTGAAAACTCAATTTTTTCAGCAAATAAGCAAATTCCTCTCTTAATCACATAAAAAGCCCTTACTACAAACTTGTACTCACAGGTAGGTAGGATGGCTCCTTTGTACCTGATGTAATAACTGCTTTTCAAACAGAGAAAACTCATTTAGCACCCCAAAGAAATCCTGGATGCTTTTCTGGAAATGCAGGTTCCTAAACCTGTCCGAAAAAATTGCGTTTCCTCCATCCATCAGCTGACCAGCGAGATGCAGAGAGCAGAGCTGGGCTGGGGAAGAAAGAGTGTTCCACCATAACAAGGGAGAAAGGAAAATACTTCCCTACCCTTTAAAATAGGAGCTGCTGGCACGGCCGGGACAAGCAAACCGAATCCAAATTGAGTCCTCGCCAAATTATGCCTTAAATTATAACTCCACTGTGGACGCTATAAAATCAAGTTTAACTTCTGCTTGATGGATTTGGAGAAAGAATATAATATTAATAGAAGTGGGAGTTAATAAAACAGGACACACTGCCTGCTTTAAAGGCATTTCCCGAGGAGAAAACAGACATGAATGGAACTGCTCTCCTTTGAAGAAAAATGGGGCTGGTTTATAGGAAAAGAAATGATCTTGCAAATAAAAGCAAAGCAGGAACATGTAAGTACAGTAGTTTGGGAAAAGTGCCATGTTAGGAGGAGCAGGAATATTCGATTGTAAATCAGCAACATCTGTGTGATAAGAAATGACATGTGTGTATCTGCCCGTGTCAGAAGAGAGGCACTGACAGAGGCAGGGATCCCCACAGCCTCACGCTCCCAGCCCAGAAGACACTGCACCCACCACGACACATTTCACACACCCCACACACGTTGCACAGCCTCTGACATCCCTCTGCCCCCGATGCACACATCCCTCCCTGCGCTGCTCAGGATCGAGAGGGAACTGAGGAAGAGTAGCTGTAGCCCCGAGATAAAATCCCAACTGGGAAAGGCAGAGCCACAAAAACTAACTGGGGGATGATCTCCCCTAAATGGCATCTCCCTGCAGGGAAGGGAAGAAAAGGTGTAGCTTGGCCCAGTGCAGATGGGGAACGATATTGGGGCTGATGGAGATGCTGAGGAGGAACATCCTCCAGCTGAGCTGGGTGACAAGTGGGGTCCTTTCCACCAGCAGAAACCCAAGCTCAGCTTTCACAGCTGAGAAGTTGCTTGGAAAATCAGATTTTCCTCTTGCAACACGGGCTGCATTTCCCCCTGCCATAAAGGATGGCAGCCCCTGATGTGTGGAGCATCCCCAGGTCTTGCTGTCAGTGCACTGCTTATTTTTTCCCACTTTTCTCTCTCACCTCCACCCCTCACCTCATGCAGACTTTCCCACCCAGCCTCTGACATATTTTACACAGAGTTTTATACACCCATGTATTTTACACACACACATATACACACAAATTCATCCCTGCACGTGGTTCAGGTTTCTGTTATAGCTGAATTCTATTACAGAATTAATTGTGTGACTCACCCCAAAACGCATTTGAGTCCGTGCTTATGCAGCTTATAGAAATACCTGCCTGCTTCCAGATAGCTCCATTTATTTCAAGAGCACAGCTGCAATCCCAATGCAGGGCTTGTGCTTATTTCCCCTGATATTTCAGACAGCCTGAAAAGATATTTAAGCACCCTGGGATCTCCCTCTCCTCAGCCCTACTCCCCAAAAAGAGGCTTAAGCTATGAAGAGAGTTTTGGTGGACTTTTCAGGGCGGTTGTCAGCAGCTCCATTGACTGCCTCCCCCCTCTCTGCTACCCTTAAAAACACCCCAGAAATATCGAGGTGTTAAGAAAGGTCACATGCACATTTCATTTCCTCACCCTTTACACAATGGGTGCTTACAATCAGGTTGATTCCCAAATATTAACTTCCCCTGCAGTTAAGCAGCGTTTCGCTGTAGCTTAAATCATTGTGTTCCTGGCTCGTATTTATTAGGTACGAGCTTTCTGCTTTGGACCAGGAAATGAACCCTAATAGAAAGACATAATTAAGGTTCTGCCCTCACGTGGGTTCTTTCAAAAGCAAGAATTCACAACAATTATTCTCATTAATTTTTACAACCTACTTTCCCCCTTAGCTGGACCCGGGCTTTATATTGGTTCCCCCCCTCAGGATATCCGGTTTTATGCTGATTTTTTTTCCCCCACCCTAAGTTATTTAACATTCTTGGTAGCCAAAATTCTCTTAAGGAAACGTCAGCCCCAGGTGGGATGCTACAGGCACCCCGAAATGCTGCGTGGAGCCCTGGGCAGGGCATGGCTGAAGACTGGAATCACTCCCAGAAATCTGCTGGGATTTCTGAACAGAGAGGTTCATCCTTCCCCTACAAACACCCAGTGCTAAAATCCTGCCGGTGAGTTGGCCAAGTCAGCTGGTGCTCTGTCCAGGGGAGTGCTGGAGAGCTGCCTGTGCAGGTCCCCTCTGAGCATGTGGCTTCTTGTCACCATGTCTGAGGGCTGGAGGTGGGCAGGTCCTGGGGCTCGGGGTGTTTTCTCCTGAGAGCTCCGTTATCCTTGTCTTTGGTGGCAGGCACCACCTCCACCACTTCAGCAGAGGCCACCAGTGTGGTGGCCTGGCTGGCATCTCTTGGGGTTTCTCTGTCCAGCCTGGGGTCACTGTGCCCGTGTCTCTCCATCTCTTTGGCAAGAGGGGACAGCCCCTCTCCTTACCCTGGGCAGTTTCTTCTCCCCGAGTGCTGAGAAGAGACAGGGCTCCCTGGGGTTAAGTGAGACCATGTAGCTCCTCTTCCTCACCAGACCCGGTGGCTTCTGTGCAGCCCTTGGGCACCTGAGGATGGCAGGGAGACGCTCCTCTCCCCCGACCCTCTCTGGGGCTCCTCACATCTCTGCTCTCCAACCTTAGTGCTGCTCCAGGCCTTGGTGGGACAGAGCTTCCTTCCAGAGGTCTTGTGTGCTTCACAGCCTGTGGCCAAACCAGCCTTGTCTCCCTCGGTCCCCAGTCCTGTCCCTGCTCCCTGCCAGCCCTGGCATGGGGTGCTCAGCCAGCCCCGAGCCCCCGGACCCTTCTGGGCCTCAAAGCAGCCCTTCTCCTCACGCCTGGCAAAGGCACTCTCTGCATCCAGCATCGTCCCTGCCTGCAGCCTCACCTCCCTCCCCGAAACACTGTGCCAGGTCTGTCTCTTCCCATCCTTCACCCTCGAGTCCCGGTCCAGCCAGCAGCCTCCTCAATGAGCCCCTCTGTCTCCCCCCCATACCTCCAACCAGCCTCCCAGTCCCTCCCATTTCCTTCACTGGCTTTGGGTTCGGCATCTTCTCCCCTCTGCCAGCCGCTCCCCCCTCTCCTCCCTTCTCCTGGCCTTTGCCTCGGGCTCCGAGCCCCAGCTCCCCATCCAGCTGCTCTGCTTGGCCCAGATGTCCACGGGCTCAGCAGGCACCTTGTCTTCATCAATTTCTCTCCTTCCCACTCCTCTGGTTTGGCTTCTCTTCCATCCTGACTTGGTTTCCATCTGGGCTAGGTGCGAGTGCGAAAGAAAAAGGCTCTGTGCTCCCCAGCCTCCCGTGGCTCCCTGCGCTGCCAGCCCCGGGGGGTGCTGCTGGTCCCCCTCTGCCACCCCGAGCAGCACCACGGCCACCTGCAGGGCAGGGAGAACACGGATCCCCATGGAGTGCTCTGCTCAAGGGTGGTCACCTGCACCTCTTCATCACTGAATGCTGATTTTTTCCCCCCCCCTCCCCAATCAGTTTTAAGGTCTCCAAGGGGCATAGATCTGAGAGAGTATTCACAAATTAAGGATCCCTGTCCCCTGCAGTCCTTTGCCAGAATGCCCAACCGCTTGTAGTTTCAGAAGAGCCCAAAGAGGTCAGGGCGTAGTGTTTTCCCTTAGCTCAAGTGCTTAAAAATAAAAATTCTTAGCAAAGTAAGTAAATAAAATAGAGCCCAGGGCACCTAGTGTGGAGCACATCACCCCTAACAAAGTTTTAACTTTGTTCCAACTTCTAATGTGAGAAGCAATTGGGAGCAATCTTATCATGGCAAGTTCTTGACAAAAAATAATACAAAATGGTAGTTTTGATTTTGGCCATAACAATATTCATGAGCCCTCAGGCACAAATCCCATCTAAATACATGTCTGTGGAAAAAGGAGAAAAATTAAAGCATCTTTCCTCGACCTAACTGGATGCAAAGCTTAATTTTCTCATGCTGGAGCTAAAGATGTTGCTGGAAAGGTCTCAGCAGAAGAGCTTTGTGGCCAATTACCCCAGAGAAAGGGGAGCAGCCCGGGGATTCCATCAGGAACTGTCGCTTCCTGTTAAAGCTCAGGTGAACCCATAGGTCAGACAAGCCCTGAAAAGTGGAAACCTGGGAGGCTTCACTCTGCAAAGCTCCTGTCTCCAAGGCTCTGTGGCAGCTTCAGGAGTCAGTGGTCAGGAGGGGGCTTTGCCATCGGTTTCCTTCAGTAACGAATACGCAAACAAAGCCCTTCAGTTTTATGGAAGCTGTGCTGTATAATTCAGCCCTGGGCATTCTGTCTTAATGACCTCGCAGGACGTTGTATTTTGGTTTATTTTTCATGAGGTAATTGTCATCTGACTTTCTGACAGCTTTTCTTCCCCCTGCCCCCCCATGAGTTATAGTCAATTAAACTCAGCTTCGCTGTGGCAAAGCTGATCCAGAAGAAGGTTATTTCCACCCCTGCGTTTGCTTTTCCACCTCTGAAATAGTTTGGAAGTCAGGCAGAAAGTGGCCAAACAAAATATCTTCCACAGGTTGTTTACTGAAGCAGGGATTCACCAACTTTTTCTCTATTTTCTAGTTTGTTGTGTACAGCTTTGTTAAATCTGGCTTGGGCTCTCCTGGCTTTGTGGTGGCTGATGCCATGAGTTGTCACCTAGGGAAACTTTGTTCTGGCAGCTCCAATCCCTCTGAAGGACACCAGAGGTCTGAGAATCAATTCTGAACCTGTGCTCCCTGGTTATTAGATGCCTTCAATCCAGCAGATCCCTAATTTTAAGGAGGCTGAAGTTGGTCGTGGTTCTCTTGGGGCTTTTGGCCACCAGCATCAACACCTTTGCTTGTTCCTCACGTGGGTTAGGGGATTCCTCTACTCCTAAATCAGCAGATTTGCAATATTGAGGTCTCATTTTGATATTTTGACTGATGTTTTGTGGGTGATGAAAAGCTTGAAGAATCAAGCTGGGCATTCAACTGAGGTGCTTAAGCGAGGGGCTGGAGCACCACTGGCTCCTCCTGCAGCGACCAGAGCGCATTGGGGACCTGTGGAGGCACTGCCACCCGCCCCAGAGCCCCAGTGCCCTCTGGCAATCCCCATCTCCCTCCCTCGATTCCAGCAGGGAGCCGAGGCTCCCAGTGCAGGCGCCTTGGTTAAAATGCCTTTGGTCGGGTTGGGATGAATCTGGCCCTTTGTGCCTTTGTGTGCCGGTGCCAACCCTGTAAACCCTTGCTCAGTGAAGGACTTCACTTATGTGAGCAAATATTGCCATTGGGGTCGGCAAGGGAGGACAACTCCTACATTTACAGGGCTTCAGAAACATTCAAAGTGTTGAATAATGCCTATTAATCATTCCAGAAGAGTCACCACCTCCAAACTGATAGGCTTTGCAAAATACACAGCTGGTTGTGTAAGAATTTGGGGCTTTTAATTACAAAATGTGCCTCTGTTTTATTGCTAGAGAATGGCTCAGCTGGCAAATTGACCCCAAAAGATTGTTTGTTCACCCTTCTCTTTGAAATCTGAAATGAGGGACCAGAAAAAAAGTGCAAAGGGCTTGTTTATGTTCTGAGTATGGTCCTGATTTAATGGGAATGCCCCTGGGAATAGGTGTAAGGGTGGCGGGGGGCTCTGGGAGAAATTTGGGGCTGAATGAGGCAAAAATGGCAAATAAACAAACGGCCCTTGGAAAAAAATATGCAAAAAGACAAGAAAAGAGCAAAATAATCTGGTTGTGCATACACCTGGCGAGGTTTGCTATTGACACTGGGCGAGCCAGATTTTCCTCTCTGGATTTTGGCAGGGAGTTGGGCCCGGCTGTTTGTGCTTGACTCGGTGAACATGAACCTCTCTCTGTTCTCCCTCCACAAATCCCGAGCTCTTTCCTTCCCCTTGGCCAACTTTCAGTAGGAAGGAAGGACGGGGTTTCCATGGAACGCGGTGAGAGCATGAAGTTCCTCCAGTTGCAACACGGGCTTGTGTCTCCTCCTGGGCAAGAGACTCTCTTGATCCCTTGCTGAGGGCTCAGACTGCCAGGCAGTGATGGAGAAAAGAGAAAAAAAGGGAACTTTTCCCCCTTCTGCCCAAATTTTAGGGCTTTGCAGCAACATCACACCGGATCCAGGCTCAGTCCTGCTCTGCCAAGGCACCAAAGCATTTGCGTTAGATTTGGCATGGCAGAGGGAGTTTTTACAAGATCCACAGGGCAGCTGAGGGTGTTGCTGGTCCACAATTAATACTGGCTTAAATGACAACCCCTGCTCACCAAAGCCCTCAGGAAAAGTAGTGCAGGAGGGGATTGGACCACTTGGAGCAGCAGAGTCCCTTTGGGTAAGGGCATGTTCTGTCCAGCAGCTGCTTTAAATGTTACATTTACATGTTTTAAGAGGAGTTGAGTCTGAGGGGATTCATCCCACCAAACTTTAGATTCTCAAGGTGAGCAAATTTGACTTACTGGGGAGACAAAAAATCCTCCAAGGCTTGACGGTCACAGGTGAAGTTGCCCTCTAAGTGATTCAGGTAATTAGTCCCTGCACTGCTGACGGGTGTGGGGCACCTGCAGATGCAGAGCACCTGGAGCACATTTAGCTGGTCTGAAACAGCCAAAGGGTGAGATTCTCTGGGCTGGGAGAGAGGGTGCAGGGTCTGAGAGGTGAGGTTTTGGTCTTGCCTGTGCATTGATGAGAAAACACTTGCTGGGATTTGTTCAGACCGTATGACTTCCATCCCTGGCCCTCTGAGCAGTGGAGCCCTCTCTGTCCCAGCAGCAAAATGAAAGTAAGAACTCTCAGAAAGCAGATTTTCTCCAGAGAAAAATATGTGTGTGCAGTCCCACGTGTTAGTTCTAGGACAAGCCTGGGAGAAGCGAGAGGTTGTTGACAGGAGATATTTTTCCTGTGGAGCGTTCTAGGGAAAGGCCCATCTGGAGCGGTCAGTGAGCTGAGGGATGACTGGAGCTCCTGCAAGCTGGGTTTTCCCTCCCATCCCGCCTGCCTTGGGTTTAATAACCACCATCCCCTCTCTCCCAGGCCGTGCCTCGGACTCACGGTGACCCCGTTGCGTTTCCTCCCTTTCAGATCACCCAGCTGAAGATTGAGAACAACCCCTTTGCCAAAGGCTTCCGCGGCAGCGACGACATGGAGCTGCACAGGATGTCCAGGATGCAGAGGTAACGCCTGTCACCCCTGTGGGGACCCTCCCAGGGCCACCAGAGCCACCTGGGCTTTGCTTGGCACGTCCCTGGTGGCTCGGCCTGAGCCAGGACATGGTGCCACTCCCTGCCTTGGCACCTGCATGGGGGTTTTACATCAGGTTGTTGAAATACTCCCAGGACACGGGGCCAAAATCCTAGGCCTTCTGCTCCCAGGGGAATTCCTTGATTGCTGGGTGGCAGAGGCAAGACCTCACTTGTGGGACGCTATCGTGGCCACAGGGACTTTGCATTTCTTTTTGACGTGCCCCTATCCAGAGCAACCTTTAGCTTTGTGCTAAACTCTCGTCTCTGAGGCTGCACGTGGACTCAGACCCAATAAAAACCTGGACTAGCTGGGAGAAACTCTGGCCACGTTAAAAACTTGGACTGGTCGGGAGCAGCTCTGGCCACCAGGCTACTGTGGAAGAACTCCTGAGTGTTCCTTTCTCCCAGGGGCTTTAAAGACAAAGCTCCCAGCCTTGTTTTGGGAGTAGGTTTTTTAAGGATGCTCCAGCTGCCTCTGGAGATGGTGGTGGAGTGTCCTGTGTCGTGTTGTTACTGGCTCTGGAGGGGCTTTGGCAGCAGAGGAGTGTTTGCCGGCTCGGTTCTGGACGTGCAGAGCAGGAGCAGAGGTGTGCTGGTTCCAGGCTGAAGAAGGAAAACTTTGGGATCTCCAGGGCCAGGTGGCTGAGGAGACCTTTTGGAATCTTGGGTTTGGCTGCAAGTACTTAAGCTGAAAACCAAGCCTAGATCCTGTTTGAAGATCCTGTTTAATGTCCTTTTCTAAATGTCAGGTCCTGCTGGTAATTAACTTCATGCTTTTCCCCGTACTTGGAACTTTGTCCATGTGTCAAGCTGCTTCCTGGTGCAAATGTTTTGCAGGAATGGTGCCATACCATGATTCTAGCTAAGGCAGATGGAGATTCTCGACAGAGCATTTTCCAGGAGGGGAGGAGCCACTCAGATCCTTTATTCAGATTTATTTTATTTTATCAGAATTTATTTATTCAGATCCTCTATGGCTCCTGCTGGAGGGACCTGCTTTGGGACCTTCTGATGGGAGGGTTTTTCCCACTGCCCACCCAGGAGCCAGCTGTGGGTGGTCACTGCTGGTGGCTGTAGCTGCTGACCCGAGCGTGGCTCTCCGTAGCCAGGAAAAGCGTGCAGTCAGGCACCAAACAATTCCTGCAATCCTGCAAACACGCCCAGAACCCTCCTCAGACCGGGCAAATCTCCTGTGTACAAACATGTTCAGGCTCAGCCCCAGGAAAGCCAAGATATACGTGTAAAAAAGGTATATGTAACACTTCATCTGCTCCTCCTAAATCATCTCCATGGGCTCCTGAATGTGCCCTGTGTTCCCTGCCTGCCCCTTCCAGCAGATCCTGCCATGATCTGTCAATATTTATTTATTTATGGCAGCACTACCACTTGAAACAGCTCCCCCCACCCCATGCCAGTCTCCCAACTTCTGCTGGAACTTGAGTGATGATGTCCCCTCCCCTCATTTTTTTTGCTGCCAAACCACCCTTTCATTCCAGTCCCTGGAAAGATTTGAAGGTTTGGATTCATTTTTTGGAGCGGGAGGGAGGAGGTGGAACAGGGAGGGCTCTTGGAGAGGGCTCGGTGCCATGTGAAGAGCACGGCATCGAGCCACACTGAGCCCGTGCTAAAAATTGCTCGGCATTTTTGTGCAGGGGCTGCGGTCGATGATCTGGGGAGCAGAAACACTTGGAATATACAAATACACCCACTCAGGACTGGCAGGGCTGGAAGGGTTAAAAATCATTGCCTTTACAGGATAATTTGTGATGCTCATTTTAATAACTTAGCAGAGGAATGGCTGTGTGCCTTCACAAAGATGGCATTTTTTTGAGGGAGGGCAGGATAAGATGATTATAGTAAAATAAAGACCCATTCAAGGTTGAAAATATGGGCCCACCTTTGTGGGTTTTTTATGTAGAAATATGAATATATTCAAAATTATATATGAAAATATATAAACCCATGTATAAAATCAGTTATAAATATAAATAAATTGTAGCTATAAAAAATAGGTTGTGTCTGTGAGATAAAGAACCATTCAGGATTGAGAATGTTGCAGAACTATGCCCTGCCTTTTGTGGGTTTATAGAGATTTAACATATAAATATATATTAAAATGTCATTAAATTTATATATAATATATTTTAATATATAAATGTATGTTTGTGACGTTGTTTCCCAGTGATGGACCAGCCAGTCCATCCCGGTTTTAGGGGAATGATGTCCATTTATGCCCTTGGAGAATATGGTGGGATGGATTTTCAGTGCTGTTGATTCATTATGAAATAGTAGCTGGAAAAACCCCACATTTTTATAACCACGCACAGCCTTTTGTACCAGAAACTGCTGACCTGACATTCACCATGGCTTTGAGTCCCTCCCCTTCCGTGGCTTTCTCCTTTCCAAGGTCTCCCATTTTGGTTTTTCCCCTCTTATTTCCCAGAAAAACAAATTAATAAATCTGTCCAGGTAGAACTTCATTCAGGAGTGAGGTGAAGCCTTTCAGCAGCAGATGATTCCATTGAGAAAGAGGAGCCACGAGCTCCAGAGAGATCCAAACTCCAGTGAATGTTCATTTTTCTCCCACTGCCTTTCTCTCCTGAAGCACAAGGTGCCTTCAGCAGCTTCTTTGGCAAGAAGAGGTTTCTCAAAGTTTTCAAGTTTCTGAGCATGAAATTGAGTTTGGGAGTCTCTTGATTAGGGAAAAAAACCCAAAAACATTAAAAAGAAAGGAAAATGCATAGAGGGATGTGAGTTTTACTCCACGATCCCATGGTCATGCTGCAGTTTGAAAACATGAATCAGGTAAAAGTGAGGTATTTGTAGTGCTGGGAATTTTAGGTGAGGCATTCATTTTGGATCTCTTGCCCCTCTGTGCTGTAAAAATCTCTTCTGTCTCCGCTTAGAACTCCTGCTTGTGCCAAGGGGAGTTTGGTGTGGAGTGCAGGAGCAGAACACGTGGCAGGAACCCACAGATGGTGAAGCTTCAAATTCTCCATCCATGAGAGCCCAAATAGAGCTGTGCTGAGAAACCCTGGGGGGGTTGGGGGTTTCGTGCAAGTCACAGCTTTTATTATATTAATTTCTGTCATCTGGGACTGCCACAGGACAGCAGGGGAGAAGAGTTTGTGGGTCTGGAGCAATTCTGGTCAACCCGGAAACCGATTCTTGCTGCTCATCTGCAGCTCCCATTGTCTGTGGTGGTTCTTACGGGGGCTGAGGAGCTTCTGGAAGTGTCAGGCCCTGGTTATTTTGTGTTCAAATTAATGTAGTTCAGCCCTTCAAGCTCCTTATTGGGAAGGCTTTTGAGGGGGATGGCGATGCCATGGAATGGTGGCTCTTGGCTCCCTCGATGGGCTCTTTGAGCCCTTGAAAAGTGACCAAAAAATCCAGAATGACCCACGTGCCAGGGAAGAGTGACAGAGGAGTCTGATGCTGGGGCTGTATTCTCTCCCGCAGGGATCACGAGCCACAGTTGGCTGCCTTTGGCATCAATCCACAGCAATCTTCTTGGCTCCAAAGGAATTATTCCAAAGATTCCCGTGTGTCATCGGGAACAGAAACAGGGCCAGCACAGAGGACACAAAACCAGCGCCATGAGTCAGAGCTGGCGTGACAGAGGTGACAGTGCATTTTGGGGTGCTGGCAGGAGAAAGGGGTGAGCCTCTGGGCTCTGGAGGCATTGTGTTCCCTGGCATTCCAACATGGCAATGCCAGGGGATTCAATTCAAACCCTGGACTGATAGGCACCAGGCTGACTCGGGCACATCAGCCTCAGTCTGCTGCAAATGACCTCGTTCTTCTTGTGTCCTCTCATTGCTTCTTTAATCCACTTCCATTTGAGATCTCTTCACTGAGATCTCCCAAGAGTCACCCCGTCTGAAACACTTTCAGTGCGAGACTTGGAGTTGCTGCATCTTCTGGGGAGTGGATGCTTTCCTCCAGCACACAACCCTCAGGAAGTTTTCCTGGTCAAAGCCCCAGTGGAAACTGCAGGCTTCAGATGTGCTCTGTAGGATTAGGGGGAATTCAGATGAAATCCAAAAGGAAGCTGTGCAGACCTCACTTATTCACAGCTCTTTTGAAGTGAGAAAGCCATTCAGGAAACACACGGTAGCTGCAGTTTCTGTCACTGCTGCTCCTTTGGGGGATCTGCCCAGCAGGATTTGATCAGCAGGAGCTCAGCCCAGCACCAAGGGACGCAGGTGTTGCCTCTGGCCCACATCCATTCTCCTGCTCCTCTCGTGTTCCTCTTACTCCAGCATGAACACTGGTACTTTCCTGGAGAAATTTTTTTTTTTTGCTTGCTAATGAGAGCTCTTGGTCTCTACCTGGTTCTTGTCATTGCTGGTTCTTGGGTTTGTTGCAGTGATTTTGGGCTGCACTGCTCAGAGGAGTTGATCAGACCACAGGATCATCATGGAATGGGTTGGGTTGAAGGCACCTTAAAGCCCATCTCATTCCACCCCCTGCCATGGGCAGGGACACCCCTTCCACTGTCCCAGGCTGCTCCAAGCCCCATCCAGCCTGGCCTTGGGCACTGCCAGGGATCCAGGGGCAGCCACAGCTTCTCTGGGCACCCTGTGCCAGGGCCTGCCCACCCTCACAGGGCAGGATTTTTTTCTAATATCCAATCTAAACCTATTCTCTGTCAGTGTGAAGTCATTCCCCCTTTTCCTGTCACTCCAGACCCTTGTAAACCCTCTCTCTCCAACTTCTTTGTAGGTCACCCTGAAAGCTTCTCTTTTCCAGAGAGAAATTCCAATCCCAACTCTCCCATCCTTTCCTCCCAGCAGAGCTGCTCCATCCCTCTGATCATCCTGGTGCCTCCTCTGGATTTGCTCCAGCAGCTCCAGGTCCTTCCTGTGCTGGAGGCAGCTCTGCAGGTGGGGTCTCACCTCAGAGCGGCAGAACCTCCCCTTTCCTGCTGCCCACAGTGCTGGGGATGCAGCCCAGGACGTGGGAGGTTTTTTGGGTGCTGGGGCAGGTCCAGCTCTTCCCCAGCAGCAGCCCCAAGCCCTTCTCCCCAGGCTGCTCCATCTGTCCATGCCCATCCTGGACTGATCCTGGGATTGCCCCGAGCCAGGTGCAGCACCAGCACCCGGCCTTGTTGAAGTGCCCGACATTCCCAGGCACGCAGCACACCCAGGGATGTCGGACCCCTCGGGTCCTGGAAGGAAGGTCAGGACATTGCTGCATTGGAGGAGGATGGGGCAGCAAACAGAACCCCTTATTCCTCAGAGGACATTGTGATTTGTGTTACTGCACATCCAGTCTGGGATATCGCTCTCTGAGGGGCTGTCCCGCAGTCTCCACGCAGACGCGGGTCCTGTTTAATCAGAGGCTGAGACTGCAGGAAGCATTCAGCAGTTCCTCTCCTACCACAGCCTTTCCTGCTGTAGTTTATCCACTCCCAGACAGCCTCTTGAGAGTGGCTCAATTTTATTCCAATGTGCTGGAAATCAGCTGGAGTGAATGCACGCTGACAATTGGTTTTGGTTTGATTTTCTTTTTTTTTTTTTCCCCTGGGAGATGGTCTGTTTATTCCAGTCACTTTTTTTCCCCCTTCTTCCTTTTGCTGTGTCTGTTATGGCTGACTTCCACTTCTTCCCTCCTCTTGAGCCCCAGCAGGAAGGACAACAATTGGTGGCCTGGGAAATATAAACCCCAAAGCCTCTGAGTTGTGTTTGCACATCTGGAATTGGGGGTTGACTCTGTCCTGGACAGAGGGGATAGCACTGATAGGGTGACAAACATCTGTCCTGTTGTTGTGACTGCCCAAGGAGGAGTTAAAATCTCCTGGAAATTTGGGAAGAGTGGAGGGAAATCCTTGTGTTCAACCTTGGGTCAGGTTTTAGACACAAGATTTGATATTGTGAACAGGATTTAGGCAGCTCAGGGGCTTCCAAGGGTGTTGTAAAAACATGACAAGGAAATCCTTTTCTATATCTTGCTCCACCTTGACCTCCAAAGGCCTTTCGAAACCTTGTTACCATGAGCTACAGCAGCTCTGGGAAGCCTTGAGGAATACAAGGTTTTGTTACAGAAATATCAGGAACATCTTCTACAATAACTTGTTTAGGGCCGGTAGGGGTTGGATGCTTCACTACAGGAGCTTCCTGATTCTAAACTGTGATTTTTGAGGAGGTTTTTAACCGGGTGTTTCTGGCAGCTGCATTCATTATGCCTTGGCTGGTACATTGGGAAACTTCAGGTCTGCACATGAAAATACATTGAAAATTATTATTCTCTTAGAATGTAGTAATAAGCAAGAAAGTGAACTGGATGTTGCTCTGTGAAGGTCTGTATTTACAATTTTTTCAGTTATTATTAGTTTGCAGTGGCCAACAAAGTTTCTGGTTCCGAGATTGCAAAATCATCTTGAATTTGCTCCTTTGGATTCTTTGCTGACCGTGAGTTTGTGGCAAAAGTGATCTCACCAAACTCTTGAGTCTGTCGTGGTGAAAGCATCCCTCGGCCAGGAAAGGGGAAGTTGTCGTGAGAGAAAATGAGAGTGGGTTTCTAATTCCACCTGAGCTGACAGAGGTGGGATTTGGGATTTGGAATTGCAGGAGGGATTCACTGGTCAGGCCTGATCTGTAGGATCGGGGCTTTATGATGAATTTTAAGTGGAATGTGGGTGCTTTGGGAAAGTTCTGCAGAGCTGGTGTCCAAACCTGTGGGTTTGGGAAACCTCTGGCCAGGGGGGAGTTACAAACAGAGTCCAGACTTCAGCACCAATGGTCTTGGGCCTCATCCCCGATTTCTTTCCCAAAGTTTTAATAAAACTTTAAACCAAAACTTTTTGTTTAACAAAACAAGAAATCAAAATATTACAAAGCCCCTTGTGTGACTCCTCCCTGTCCCCCTCTGCTATGTTAATACAGCAACTAAACCTTCATCATCAGCCTCTGAAAGACTTTAAATAGACCAGTGACAGGTTTCTCCTTGTAAATTCTTTTCCCAATCAACTTTTTAAAAAAATTTCTTCTAATTTTGCAGATTTTAATGCAAAAAAGAAAGCCTATTAACACCCCCATGTAAAACTAACTCACATTCTGGCCCAGGAGCAACAACCTCCTCTTTGCTGTGTGGACAATTTCCTACACTGCTTAAGTCAAGTTTAAAGCTTTTTTTTCCCCCTTCTTACTTCACTACATTTTTTTTTTCGACAGCAGAATTTCTGGATGTGACAGAAACCTTTCATTCTATTAAACTATAGCTCAGGACTTCAACCACTCTTTTGGGAATAGTGATTTTTAGGAAAAAAGGAGAATTTGTTCCATTTTAGTTTGTCCTTCAGGCTTTAAAAATGATAGGTGTGCACTCAACATATTGAGGAAAAAATAGAAATATTTTGAGATGATTGTTGCTTTAGAAGATACCAAAGATTTATTCCAGCTCAGCTCCTATAAGGAGGAATACGTTTACTTACAGAGATAACGGCCTTTGTGAATTGAAAAATTTCAAAGTGAAAGAAAGCGAATATTTGAGATATTTAGTGAGAAAATACTTTCCTTTTTCTCCCTCCCCCAATAGCTGATTTTTTGGCAAAAATAGCACCCAACATGTTTTGACCGAACTGGAAATATTTCAGTCTGAAGAGATGTTATTGCAAAACCTCCCGGGAATTGCTGTTTGGAAACCTGGTGGCTCCAACCTGTTCCCTCTCCTGCGGGATTCCCAGTTCCTGCTGTGTCCCACAGAGCACCACAGTCCTCTCCTACGTCCATGGGGATTGTCCCATTCCCTGGGAAATGCAGTCTGGAAGGAACTTGGGACCCAACACCCCCTGTGCTCTGGCACCTGGGGTAAAAATGTTGCTGTTTCAGACAAACAGCTCCTTCATGGCAATAGAGGAGCTGAGCTTCGCCTTGGACATCAGGAGGAGTTCCTTCCCTGAAAGGGTGGTCAGGCATTGGAAGGGGCTGCCCAGGGAGGTGGTGGAATCCCCACCCCTGGAGGTGTCCAAGGAATGATTGGACGTGGCACTCGGTGCTCTGGTACAGTTGACAGTGTGTTGATCAAAGGTTGGACTCAACTTTGGGGGTCTCTTTTGACCTTCATGATTCTAGGAAAATATTTTTTTCATCTAGAAAAGGTTGTTAATTTTTTCCTGCTCTCAGCTCTCCATTGAAAGTATTGGCTTGAGTGAAAGGTACCTGGAGTGGGGATGGCTCCTCAGTGTTTGTGTGGGGCTTGGCACAGTGAGGGTCTGACCTTTATGGGGTCCCTCTGAGATTTATGGCCAGAAACCCCCATGGAGATCTCATCCCAGCTTCCAAAGAGACATCCTTTGAAAATGGTCATGGAATCACTGAGGTTGGAAAACACCTCTAGGATTTCATCCAAGATTTCTCCATCATGGCCAAATCTACCAGTAAAAGTTGTCCTTAAGTGTCACATGGCCTGGCACCATGCCATGGTGTGTCTCTCCTCCCCCACCAGAGCTCTGGGTACCCACTGGGGAACAAAACAAGGCTCCGTCATTTTTTGGGAATAGGATGTTGGTTGTTTGAGGCTGAGAGAGATGAACTCAGCCAATCCATGCAGCCTCTCCTCAGGGAGGAGAGCCAAGGGCACATCCAGGTGTCATCTCCTCGCAGGTGTCTCCTTGGAAGGGAAGCAAGGTGGGGATGCAGCTCAGGGCTGTCATGTTGGTACCATTTCCTTGAGGATCACGGTGTGAAGGTGGAACAGACAGCTCAAAACCATGGCCTGGGAGGGCTGGGAGATCCCTTAGAACCCAGGAGATTTGGGGGTCATCCCTGACGTTTGATGGCCACAGCTCTCGACCTTCCCTAAAAGCCACCAAAGCTGCCCTCCAGGAAAATCTCCTGGTGGAATTAAGTGTTGGGTGTCAGGCAGGTCCTCTGAATCCCACCACTCATCCTGACATCCACTGCTGCCTGGAACATCTGAGGGATAAATCTCTGCTTCCTCCCGGTCCATCTTTCTTTTGTTCCTTGTGCACAGCCTGGACTTCAGTTCTGAGAAAATGCTGCTTCCAGGGGATGAAGCCCCACCTTTGGAACAGGCTTTCTTTGGCAAGCCCCCCGTGCCCAGGGTTTGGAAAGTTTTCACGGCCCAACCAGAGGCACATTTCTTTGGGTTTGAACTCCTGGGGGAATTTCCCTTCCATTCCAGCTCGGTTGCTGATGTTTCTGGCAGCCACCACTGCAGTGGTTTGGACGAAAGCTCCCTGCTGGGGCAGGTTTATGTAATTGTTATTGTTAAATTCTGTAAATAAGTTCTGAGTTCTGCCGGGATCGGTCCTCTCTGAGGGGTGGAACTGGAGCTTCAGGGCTCCTCCTCGGCATGCAAGCGGCCAGGTGAGCCTGTGGATGGGATTTAAGGAGCTGTCCTTGCTCCAGCACGATGACTTTGGACAGGTGAGGGGGGTACCTCAAAGCCAGCTCGGTCCAATGGTTACGGCCTCAGCGGAGAAAACTCGTGTTGGAATCGGCACCTTGTGGCTGCTCTGAGCCAGGTGATGCTTTGGGGTGCTGTACTACCTGATCTCTGTGTGTTTTTGCAAGTCTATGGGTTCAGGAGGAGACCTTAGCCTCGTCTGAAGTGTCTGAGATTCCCTACTCAGCTTTGGCTCTCCCTGCAGAGCAGGAATAACCTTTGGGGTTGCCACATTGCCGATGTGTTTGGAGAAACGTCTCCAGAAAACATTGTAGGGTCTTTGAGGAGAGGGGATTTCCAGCCGGTGTTGGCAAAACATCCCAACTTCCAACCAGATCTGGGGTCAAGGGAACAATCCAGGCTTTCCCTCCCATCCTGGCTCTGCTCAGGCTCCGGTGTGCAGCAAATCTTGGTGATTCATTTACTTATTTCTCTTTTCTGAGCTCAGTCTGTGGTGCAGGGTTCCCCCATCCAGGATAACCAGGCTGACAGACTCCAGGGAAAACGAATGGGGACAACTACCATACGGGAACAAAAAGTAGATCTAAATATTTAATCCATTTCCAAGTGAGCTTGGCAGAAATGAGGTTTTTATTTACATGCATGTGCATTTTGCGAATACATTATAAACGGTATACAGCTTATAAATGCTACAGTGTGTAAACATAAATCTTGTTTATTTTGCTAAAACTGCATTTATCTATTTTACGTGTGGGTATAAAATAGCAGTGCTGGAAAAGGCATGAATTTGAGGGGACTAAAAGGAATGGGAATAACAAGTGCTGCACGGATAAAGTGTGACAGGGCTGCAGCCTCCTGGGAGGGACGTCTGCACTTCCCTGAAAGCCTAAACAACCTCCATGACACTAATGTGCTGCCTTCATTTATTAATCCTCTGATCTATTTATTAATTGATTGCTTTGCTGCCTTGTTTTTCATATGGTTTTTTTTGTTTCTTTGCTTGTAGTAAAGAGTACCCGGTCGTTCCCAGGAGCACAGTGAGACAAAAAGTGTCCTCAAATCACAGCCCCTTCAGCGGCGAGACCAGGGTCCTCTCTGCCTCCTCCAACCTGGGCTCCCAGTACCAGTGTGAGAACGGGGTGTCCAGCACCTCCCAGGACCTGCTGCCGCCCGCCAACCCCTACCCCATCTCCCAGGAGCACGGCCAGATCTACCACTGCACCAAGAGAAAAGGTCAGAGCTTGGCTGCTCCCTGTTTTCCCCCTCCTAACGTGACTGTCAGCGTTGTTTCCCCATGTTTCCCCTTGGACAGCCCCAGTCTTTGTGGATGGAAAAACATCGAAGTGAAAAAAGGGAATATTTTAGATATTTAGTGAGAAAATATTTTCCTTCATCTCCCGCCTCCAATAGTCGATTTTTTTGGCAAAAATAGCACTCAACAAGTGATGCTGGAGGGTGAGAGAGGGATGAGGGTTGTGGGCAGCTCCCTCAGGCCGAGTGAGACACCTCTCACCCAAAATCCCATCTCTGCTGGGCTGGGAACGAGCTGTTTGGGAGCTGGCAGTGTCTTTCATCCACGGTGAATCCACATTTGGAGAGATAGCTGGTGCTGGAGTGACTTATCCGCAGCCCCTCAGACAGGGTTAATCTCCAACTGGAGATACCTTGACAGTTTGCATTTTGCCCAGTTTTTGGCTCAGGGCTGTCTCACAGCTGGGAGATGGTTTTCTGTCTGCAGAAATGCTCGGGCTAATGAAGGGTGCCTGGGATTGAAAACCATGATATCCATGTTCCTTCCCTTCTGCTGAGAATGACCTGCTTTGACAGAGCTTTGGGGATCAAACTGTGAGGGCTTTCCACCGACTGCTCGGCTCCCTGGCGTGAAGAGCCCTGATAGCGATGGGATAATTGTTCTGGGAAGGTGCGAGCGGTTCCTGGTCTCTGCCTTCCTCTCCAAAAGCAGTGGGAACACTTAGATGCAGCACCACTTGTAGGACTGAGATAGCAAAAGCTTTAGATCAGTTTTACTTGGAAAAAAATAGGGGATTTCCAGGGCTGGATGCAACAAGGGGTGGGCAGGAGCTGGTTTGTGCTGACCCCGTTCCCTTTGTCAGGATTTACTCGGTGGAAAAGCCACCAGAAGGTCCCAGGCATTGTGGCTCTGAGTGCACCAGGAATTTGTCCCCACAGCAGATCCCTTCCTGCTTCCCTGCACGGCCCTACCAATTAGACACATGGCATTATTTTTAGCAGCATAACCCCTGGAGCTCTGGGATGTGCAGACACACAGTCTAAGGTAGGGAACACTGGGAAGTGCTGGAAGAGGAGGCAGGAGGGCACTGGAAATCTCTCCCATGTCCTTGGTGAATCCCCTGGACGTTGTAGGAGCACGCGTGTTGTGTACAGGTCTATATGCAAAGTAAAAAAAGCTGAGAAATCCTAATATTTTCCTGAGACTGAGGTGATCAGTGGAAAACGGGTGGCATTTCCTGTCCCCTGCAGCTGACCAGGTGACTGTGCTCACACAGAGTGTGTCAGAGCTGGGACTGGAAATGGGGATGCTGGCCTTGAGCCGGCTGTAAGGCCTGGAATAACGAGATTGTGGCGTCCCAAAGTGTCCCCCAGGTCAGGGGTGGGGTGTGTGGCCTGTTTTACCCCTGGGCTGCTGTGGGTGTGAGGTGCTGGGGTGCTGCCAAGTCCCGCTGCGGGCGATGGAAGGTCCCAGCCTGCGATTCCCCCTCGGTGCTGGGAGCCGCAGCTCCTGGGAGTCCTTTGTCAGCTCCGCTGTCCCGGGAGCTGAGCTTTCACCTCTCCTCTTCCCCCTTTCGCCAAAACGAACCGAAACAAGCCGGCCCGAATGGCAACCGGCCCTCGGGACAATCCCCGACTGCTGCGTGTCCCTGCCCCGCGGGACAATTCATCATTCGCCTCCGCATTGTAACGCGATAAGGAATCAACAGAGGTTTCCTTCCAGTTTTGGGATTCCCGCTAAGTGGTGTCTCCATGGGTGGTTTCCCTCAATCCCCCCAATTATCTCACTTCCTCTTATTGTCACAAAAGCCACGACTATCTGCCCTGGAATAGAGCTCCCGGCCCCCTTGGCCCGCGTGGTGCTCGCGGCGGCGCAGGGCACGGCCCGGCCGAGGGAGGCCTCGTCTGCAGGCCCGACGGCCCCTCGTTATCTCAGCCATGGCTTCAGTGGCACAAGCAGTTAAGGGCCTTTTATCAAAGCCGCCAAACTCTTTAATCAAAGAGGAGCAGTGTCCTGCCCGATACCCCAGGCTTCTTCCGCGGGGCTGGGTGTCCCCGAGCCTCTGCTTCCCTCCCCGTGCCTTTTCTCTCCCCTCCCCGTGCCTTGGGTAAATCGAAAACAGCCAGCAGGGTTCAGAGGAAAGAAACACAAAGTTAATGGGAAGCAGAGAGCCAGCCCGAGCTGCCAAGCAGCCCTTTGCAAAGTGAAATTAATTAAAAGGAAAAAAAATACAATTCGCTAGAGATGAGCAATTCAGTTTGGATAAATCAGAGTGGGATCCAAGGTTTCATGTCACTGAGCGTGGAAGCTTCTTCCTTCCAGTACCAGCAAGGATCTTTGTTAGACATGGGGAAAAAAATCCTATGCATAATATTCCCCTTTTTTTGCTGTTCCAGCCTGTCATTTCTGAGTTTTCTCTCACAGTTCTCCTGCTTTCCTACATTTTTGCTTAACAGTTATCAAATCTCACTACCTCAGAAAACCCAAAAGCAAGAGTGTGTTTGTTCCTACTGCCCCTCTGTCCACTTTCTGGACTGGAAATCTCATTGATTGTGTTGGATTATCCACCCCCCAAGCACTGACTCCTCCTCAGGCAGTTCAGGATTTATCTCAAGCAGATTATTTCCTTTCCCAGGGCTGTGGTTATGGATAAGTGCCCTTGGGGGCAGAGGGCAGTTCAGCTGGGTTTGAGACCAGCTGCTGCCTGCATCTTCTGGAGTGAATTCCACCACTGTTTTCCAAGCCAGTCTCCCTCCAGCTTTGGCATCTCCTGATGTTTCTCTGCATCCTTTTCAACCAGGGCCAAGCCTTGGGTTAGGCTCAGTTAGGAATAGCTCTGTGTTCACCCAGCTCAAAGGAACCTTGTTCAACTTCTGCTTTCCTGGTGACCTAAGACAAGGATTATTCTCTGTGGTTGGCAATGTTGTTCTTAGCTGTCAAGGCAAGATGGATACACCGTGGAGATCTGATATGGAATCACATTAGGGGAGAGCAGCAGGGCTGCCAGGGGTTGTTATCTCTGAAGGCTTCAGGGAGGTGATGCTCTCCTGGCTGAGGAAGGAAGGAAGGACACATCCCAGAGCTCCTAATCTGGTAATTGCCAGTGTGCAGGTGGGAGGGCAGGGTCACAGCATTGGGAATGACCCTGCTGTGCTGCAATGGGGTCACTGTTCCAAGCATGGGGAATGGCAAGGATCATCCTGCCTTGCATCCCAGCTCCACACTGGGATTGCTGATGGCATGTGACAGCCGCCAGTCCTGAGAGGACGGATCAACTCCAACTCTGGATCTCACCGAGGGGCGGCTGCAGCTCTTGACGTGGATTTTCAGGCTGATACAAAGAGCAGTTGGAGCTTTGTCTTTTTTCTGGTTGTTCTCCACCTCTCCCTGTCCCATCGTTGTGCTTGGAGAAGCCCAAAAGGCCTTAGCAGCGGGCAGCTTGCCTCGTGTCTTTCATTCAGCCCCACATCCCAGTCAGGATACCGGGGCTTGTTTTCCCTTGTATTATCCTGTCTCTCAGATATCCTGTGGACTAAACAGTCATCCCTCTAAACCTCTGCTCCCTCCCAGCCTTACACAATCCCAACCACTTGGCAGATTTCTGGGATGCTTGCGATGCTGAACAGGAGGCAACTGGAACAGCCTCTCCCTGGGGAGGTTATAAAAGTCAAGTTGGCACTCTGAGGGAGAAGAGGGACGTGGCAGAATCCATTGGCTCCAACCAGCGAGGACCATGTCCTTCAGCCCCCTAACTCGGACATAACCCTGGGGAAGGATTTATCTTCCATCTCCTTCCTGCCCTGATGGGGGTCGGTGTAGGTACAGGGATGCCTTTCCACCTTCTCCTCAAGAACAGGCACTTTTGTTGACTGACCTGACTTCTCCCACATCCCATCCAGCTTTGTTTTTTCACTCAAAGAATCTGTAGGACAAAATTCAGGTGTGGGATGTCTCCTTGGAGGACACGCTGCTCCTCCTGCTGACCTTTGGAGACGCAATGAGCTGGCCAAGGCTCGAGCTGTGCTGCAGCTGGAGGGGTTTGCTGTGGAGCCCAGAGCAGGGTAGCTGTGGGACACTGAGGGTGAGGAAGGGACTCCCTGCGTGGGGAGGAGATGTTCACCCAGCATTTGCTGGGCAGCCACACTCTTGTGGCACTGAGGTTTCAGCAGTTTCATATCCCTAATGAGGAAAGGCTGAGGGAGCTGGGCCAGCCTTGACTGAGAGGGGACCCCATCAGTGTCTGTCAGTGCCTGCAGGGAGGTGCCAGAGGATGGAGCAGGCTCTGCTCTGTGGTGTCCAGCAACAGGACAACAGGCAGGAACTGGTGCCTGGCAGCTTCCACCTGAACATGAGGAAGGACTTCACTCCTGTGACCAAGCACCAGGCAGGCTGCCCGGGAGGGTGTGGAGTCTCCTCGGTGGAGATATTCCAGAATTTTCTGGACACAATCCGGTGCCCTGTGCTCTGGGATGGCCCTGCTGGAGCAGGGAGCTTGGACCAGATAACCCACTGTGGTCCCTTCCAGCCCGACCCATTCTCTGATCCCTCTCTCCTGGCAGAGGTGCCTCCTGTGCCTCTGCAGGCGGTGCTGGCAACTTGCTGCCTGTGGAAAAGATCCCAGCTTTTGGGGGTTGGATGGTCCCTGCCCCACAACCCCGTGGTGTTCCCATACAACACAGCCATATCACAAACAGTGCAGCAGCTGGAATGACTGGCGTGTCTTAGGTTCCATGCCCTTGGATTTAGGACTTGTGTTCCCTTTAGAGATGTTCATTTTGATCGAATTTTCCTTGTTCTTTTCTTCTTGGACAACCTTTGTCACTCTTGCATCCTGGTATTGGCTCATCAGGCTCGTGCCAGATCCATGCTGGAATCCAGACTGGATAAAACAACAGCGTTAGTGATAATCACCCATTGTGTCTCCCACACAAAGTTGGGATGAACCTCCTGTAATGCCCTGGAATTGTGGGTGAGCTCTAAAAACCAAACCAGTCGTGTCCCATTCTTCACTGTCTTCCATCCTGGGGAGCTGAGTGTCATGGATGGGAAAGGAGCTCTCCTGATTTTCACCAAGGCAGGAGAGGAGGGCCCAGTGCACCCTGAAATCCAGAGGCTTTCCATGCTTGCATTTCATTCTACACGGCCCTGATCTTGGAATTGGGAAAATTCCATTTAAAAAGCCATTTGTGTGGTATTTACAACCCAGCTGGAAGTAGTAAATACCGGAAATCTTGGAAGCGCTCTCGCTCAAGCTCCTTCATTAGATAGATCATCAAATTCCTTGTGAGGGAGCCAGTTTCCACCCCATTCTTCAGGCTCCATTTTCCTTGGATTCGCTTCGGAGCAGCTTCTCCCTGGCGCTGGCAGCTTCCCCTGCTTGGCAGCACCTCCCACTTCTTGAGGTTTGTGCAGGACCAAAGGGCTGCTCCCCAGAGCTGATCACCACTCTTGGCTTCCAAGAATAGCCACAACAGTGGGGGATGGTCAGGGTAACTCCCAGGATGGCCAACAGCTCCTCTGAGGGCTCAGGGGCACCTGGAAAAGGACAAGGAGCTGCTATCAGGGAATCAAACCCTGAGCAGGCAGTTCAGTATCTCCTGTGTCCTGCTTGCATCGATGGGGGGGGGGGGGGTAAGAGGACCTTGAGGGATGGGACTATGGCCTGGAGCTGCACTGTCCAGGCTCCAGAGCCCGTGGGATGAATTGAAACTGCAGCCTTTGGCATTGCATGAGAGATTTGTTTGTCTTGTGCTCCTTTTGTCATTGAAGGTGTTCCCTTTCCGCCCCTAGATCTGCTCCACACAGCCTGGGGATACTCTTCAGCTGCTCTGTGCTGGCTCTGGTCTTTGCTGTGAGGAGCGGTGGGATAAGACCAGAGAGCCTGGCCCGGTGTAAATCCCTCAGGCAGCGCCAGCTGAGGCTCTCTGGTCTGCACCATCCCACCCCATGATGCACATGGACCATTCTCTTCCCTCTCTAGCACTTTGAGGCTCCATGGATGGGAAAATCAGGAGGCAGAGGGGCAGGAGGACAGGCAGAAGCTGTTAGGGCAGGCTGTGATCCTTTGTTAGTGCCTAGGTCCTGTTTGGAGATGGGAACAAGGTCCCTACACACCTTAAAATCCCTTTCCACACAAAACATCAGCGAGCCTGGCTCTCGAGGGGCCAGCAGAGTGATCCTGAGAGCTTTCAGAAGGACAGAGGGCACCTATGGGGTTTGCACTGAAAATCCTGGTTGGCTTTGTTTGTCCCTCTTCACCTGTGCTGGATTCTGGAAGTGGTTCTGTAACACTGCAGCTCTGCCCAGCTGGGCCGGGGCAGGCAGGGAAATGTCTGGGCTAAATGGAAAAATCAGCAAGCTCAGGTTGTAAGTCAGGCAGTTTTACACGACGGAAAAACAGAGTTTGACTGGTTTGTGTTGTATATTTAAAAAAATCAAAATAAAATAAACAGTCAAACCCCAAGCCAATGATTCCTGGTGCCAGCAGAGTGATGCGGTTTAATGCTGAAAACTTTATTAGCAGAACAATGCTGCATTTTACAAGACATTGTTTTTCCGCCCCAGTGTTCTTATTACTCAGCGGTGGGTTAGGAATCCAAACTTTTTACACTGCCCATAAAAGCTCCAGCTCAGGCTGCTCTTCCAGATGTCCCTCCTGTCATGGAGCTGAGATCACGGGAGAGGTTAGACCTGTGCCTCCAGCTTTTGCCTTTCAGGGGACTTCATCCTCTGCCCTGCTCCTACACAAAATGCACCTGAGCAGGGCTGAGGAGGGTGACGCATTCCTGCCATCTCCCTGCTTATTGTGTCAGCTCATTTTAAAAGTGGGATGGAATTCTTCATTTATCCCATCCTGCTTTTACAGGGAAGGCAGAGGAGGACCTTGTTTATCAGGGCTCTGCATTGCTGAGGTGAAGGAGCCAGGCTTTGATGTTGTCAGGAGGAAAGGAATGGGACTGTGGCTGTCCAGCTGAATTTGTGCCATTACAAAGCCAAAGGCCACTGTGGGGAATGTCCCCACGGTGCCCCTCAGTTCCTGCTCTTTGAGGGATTGTTGGACAAGATGAACAGCAGCAGCTGTTCCATCTGGACCTGGAAGACCCCTGGGTGGGAGTTATGGGTTATTTTACATGCAGAGAGGGTGCAGCTTCCAGGAGAGCCCTCAGGGCTGTGCAGAGCAATAAGGGCTATGTGCATGTGCGTGTTTAGAAGGAAAAAAAGGTGCCTGCACTGCCCACCTGCCACTCCTGAAGGTGGGACATGAGCGTTCCCCTTGGAGCAGCGTGGCAGCAACATCTTGTGGGGCAGATGCTCTCAATCCTCCTCTCTGTGAAATTGGGGTTTTTTTATCTCTGTTGTATTTTGGGGGTGAAAAAATTTACAGCTCCAAACATGTTGGTTGAGAAAAACTGTGAAAGGTAATTTGTTCCAAATTTCTTTCAAATCTGACCCTGTTAAAAGAGTGCAGCCAGGAGGGCTCTAACCAAGTGGGATGTTTTCCTGACTGCACCAGAAATCTTGTTTTTGAAGCAGCAGCAAAGTTAATCTGTGTCAGAACAAGCTCCCCTTCCCTTGCCACGCTGTCCTTAAAATCTCTTGGTGAAGTGCTCGTCCCTGGGAATTTTGCCATCCATTCCAGCGGAGCTGGATTTCATTTGATGACCCTGCGGATGAATAAATAAGTGCACATTCATTTATTCATTTGGCTTCACCCTGGAGATTTCACCTAAATTGTTTATCTCTTTCCCTCTGCTGGCCTGGGATGCTGCAGGAAACAAAGGGCTCTGCAAGATGTGCCCTGTTGTTTCTAGCTGTGAAATTTGCTTTTCTCCTTTGTTCCCCTTGGCTCCAGCACACGGCCCTGTGTGGATTTATGTGCCCAGCTGCCTTGGCACAGCTCAAGGCTGGGGCTGTCAAACTCCAAATCTGATTATCCCAACCGTGCCATCGCTGGTGCTCTCCTGGGAGGATTTTTATTGTGATCTCCATTTTTGTCTCTTTTTCTCGTGGAAATGTTTCGTTGTAAAGGATTTGAGTTGACAGCACCAGCTCTGAGCCTCCTGGCTGGGAGTGGGGACCCTGGAAGGTGCAGATGTCCCAGGCAGGTGTTATTGCTCAGGTGAAAGTGGCAGCGGGAAGGAGATGGGGAGTGTGTGTGGGGATCACCAAGCAAGATAAACCTCAGGATCCCTCCAGCATCTTGATTTTCCTCCCAGAGCTCCTGGCTAATCCCTTCCCCACTCCAGCACAGAGGGCCAAGTGCAAGGCTTGTTTCCCACAGGACAGACTGAGATCGGTTCCAAGGAACTGATGGGGATTTACGCTGAGGGAGGTGCCAGATTGTCCTCGGTACAACCAGGACAGCAGAGAGGGAGGCTCGGCTGCCGGCACGTTCTCCTTGGTGCCTACCGGGACTTTTCTCTCCCAACAGATGAGGAATGTTCCACCACCGAGCATCCCTACAAGAAGCCCTACATGGAAACCTCTCCGGCAGACGAGGACCCTTTCTACAGGCCCAGTTACCCGCAGCAGCAGGGACTGAACACGTCGTACAGGACTGAGTCGGCGCAGCGCCAGGCCTGCATGTACGCCAGCTCGGCGCCGCCCACGGAGCCTGTGCCCAGCCTGGAGGACATCAGCTGTAACACGTGGCCCAGCGTGCCCTCGTACAGCAGTTGCACAGTGTCTGCCATGCAGCCCATGGACAGGTTACCCTACCAGCATTTCTCCGCCCACTTCACCTCGGGGCCGCTCATGCCGCGCCTGGGCAGCGTGGCCAACCACACGTCGCCCCAGATCGCCGACACCCACGGCATGTTCCAGCACCAGAGCTCTCACCAGCCCATCGTGAGGCAGTGCGGACCTCAAACGGGCATCCAGTCCCCTCCCAGCAGCCTGCAGCCGGCGGAATTCCTGTATTCCCACGGCGTGCCTCGAACCCTGTCGCCCCACCAGTACCACTCGGTGCACGGCGTGGGGATGGTGCCAGAGTGGAGCGAGAACAGCTAACCAGGGGGGCAGGGAAGCGCCGGAGCCACGGGAGAATCCGAGAAAACGGGAGAAGGAAAAGGAGAAGAATCCCCCCGTTGATAACAAAGCCTTTTGCAGGACTCCTTGGAGTGAATGTTCACCGCGAGCACTCGAGAGGGACGGACACTGACTGAAGCCACGGCTGGAGGTCATCGGCCTTGCCGTGACTCGCCCCGACCCCCCTTTTGTTTTCTTTTGTTTCAAAAGAAAAGCCAACAGCCCAGCACACGTCTGCCCCTCCACGGTCCCACCCAGTTTGTGTTGCTGCCACCGCCCTCGCCCCCCCCAGCCCTCCTGCTCTTTTTGTTCTCCAAGGGACACCCAACTCCTGCTGCCTTTCTCACCAAGGTCAGAATGCTTGAACGAGAACAATTAGGATGTTACTTTTTTTTTTGTGGTGTTGATGTTGACAATGTTATATAATAAATAATAATATATATATTTTTTTTCTTTCCATTTTCTCAGAAAAAAAAAAGACACCGTCCCTTTTTACCAAGGGTGGATTTTGGAGTGGTGTTTCTTTTTTTTTTT
>VZRV01001306.1:76226-110985 GCA_013398115.1 Falcunculus frontatus | reverse complement strand
TTAATTAGTGTTATCTTTGTTACTTTTCAACAGAAAGAGGTACTGAGAACCCCCAAATAAAGAAATCCAGTACCTACCTGGCCCAGGCATTGTACCAAGAATGAAATTGCTCCCACAGGGAGCCATGTCCTTACAAATTCTCCAGAATTCTCTCCAGGATCCGTCCCATAAACCATCCCCTCATCTCCTGTCCCACTCGTAATTCTCTCGCTCCTCTTCCCTTCCCACCTCCTGGTCTTTCCTGGTCCCTCAGCCGTCTCTGACAGATGCGTGGGGTTACTTCCAAGCTTGCAAACATCCACAGCTCGACTCCTGCTGGATTTTCAGCGGCGTGTGGAAAGCCAGGCTCTGAGCCAGCTGCCACGGGGGGAGAGGGGGAGAGCATGCAGACACTGAGAGGAAAAAGTTCACTCACAAAAATGATGGTGATGACGCTTGTTTGCAATCCCAGGCTTTCATTTTCTCCCGTGTTCCTTTGCTTCCTCTCCAAAAGAAAAAGAAAAAAAAAAGGGATATCAGTGTGGGTACGTGAAGTGAGATACTAACTAAATGTTTTTGAAAGGGGCAGAAAATGATCCTGAAAGGCTGGGAGTGGTGGAGGCAAAAAGAGAAGGAAAAGCAAATATGTGCAAGGAAAAATGTCTACTGCAGAGTATTTCAGGTGTAAAATTTTCTGGTCCTATTTATTTATACGTGGGAGTTCCAATAACTCTGAGGATGTCACAAAAGCAGCTGATTCCACGAGGTTCAAATTTTTATCGAAATGGAAGTTTGCTTTCTTTTCTTCTTTTATTTTTTTTTGTCTCCAAGCTGTGCACACTCTATATAATTTACATATATTTTAATTAAAAGTAATTCTAATTAACTAACGAGGTATACCTGCGTGTCAGCCACTGGGAATGGGGGTGGGAATGTGTGGGGATGCTGATGTGGGAGGGAATCGAGACAGGTACCCAAAGCCATGGAGCTAAGGAGAAAAAATTATTCCTACCTGGCTACGCTCTCCCATTTTTGTGTGCCAGTTTATAAATAATGGCTGATAAATGCCACACATGGTAAGGCTGATAAATACCCAATGGCAAGGGAGTGCCCACCTATTTTTAATGTATTTTTGTGTTTAGGGTCGCTTTACTTGATTTTTTTTCTTCTACTTGATGCCTTTAATTTAATTTTTATTCATTTTTGCCACAGCAGAGGAGGTGCACCATCCTGGGGGGAAGGAAGGGACAGGCTGAGCTTGGGCTGAGTTTGGGGCTGTGGCCTTGTCTGCTCCAGAACTGCCTGGGTCCCCCAGGGCCATGCTTGCCTGGGGTCACTTTCCCATCAAGGAAGATAAAAGTGACCTCACTGGGTGCTGGGTGGCACTGGGAAGCCCCAGTGAGGTGGAACTCCACCCTGTTCCCATGGGAGCGAGGTTGGTGGGAAGGGTTTGGCCCAGGGGAGGTGTGGGGTTGTGTCCCAGCCTTGGCAAAGGAGGGGAGATGCTTCGGGAAGCAGAAACCAGGTGGGAAAATCAGCTCCAGAGGAATGAGGAGATCGCAGCTGGGAAGCCCAACAGGAAGGCTGGCTCTGTGGGGCTGCTGAGCTGGGACCACCTCAGGAAGAGCATGGGAAGAGCTGAGGAGGTGTCCCCAGGCTGTCCCACGTGGCAGGGACACCGAGGAACACCCTGCAAAGGCACAGAAAGGCAGCAGGATCAGTAGGGCCACTCCACGGGGATATTCCCACCTTGCTGTCCCAAGGACCTGTGGGATGGGGTCTTCTGGGGCTCTCCCAGCACTGGCTCCAATAAAACTTTCTTCTTTCGGGCGTCTCTGCTTTTACTGTCTCGTGCTCGTAAAACATTTCATGGCTGTTGGGTGAGACACAGCCAAAAGGTGCTGCTGGAGCTCACTCTGGGTATCAGCAGCATCTGTGGGCAGAAGAGAAGTGGGCACTGTGTGTGGGGCACAGCTGGGACCTCAGCCCTTGCACTGCTTTTTGTCTGCACAGAGCCACCCCCAGGGAATCACCCAAACATTGCATTAAATCACACAGGGCCCCTCCAGAACACGCAGTGGTCCAAGATTGATGAGGAAACTGCGTTTTGAGTTAAGGAACACAACAATTACGCTGTATTCAGCTGTCATCCACACTGTGCTTTCCCGGCTTCGTTATCCCACTGCTGATCGTGTCATCATCTAATCCCCAGCGGGTGTAATTAGATGGGCTAGTGGTTACCCTGTAAGCAAAGAGGTCTCCCCAGAAATGCCTGCCAGGCTTCTCAAAGAGGATTAAGGAGAATTAAACTCCCACAGAAAATTACTTCTTAAGCTTCGGGAGGAGAACCTCCAGCTTCCACCTCCACTCATTTCCTCGGAGCTCCTCAGGTTTGGGTTTCGGCTCTTTAGGGTTGTGCTGAGATTCTGTGATGGGTTTTGGTGCTGGAAAACCAGGAAGATCCCTGAGGATACAGCCTGGTGGAGCCACACTGGCATGGGGAGCAGGGAGGCCATCAGTGGCAGAATCATCTCTTGTCACATAAGCAAAATCTGGGATGAAGGCAAAGGAAAGGTGATGGGAGGATCCAACACAGCCTTTTCCTTTCCTTTTGAAGGAAGTTGTCAATCTGGCATTTCCATAGGGCAACTCCATTTCAATGGGCAGGACTGGGAGGAGTCAGGTGGGATAAGAAAGGAAAAGGTGACCCCCAGCCTGGGTGTGGATGTGCCTGTTCTACCTTGAGCTTCTACTTTTCCCCAGGTGGTCCAAAACAACACCAGGAGCTGTCAGGAAGAAAGTTCTCTTCTCCCTCTGACTGTGATTTTATGTTCCAGAGAGCCTGATGTGATTTCTTTGATTTCTTTTCTTATGGATTTATTTCTTAGCCAAGAATAATAATGCTGACGATAACAATAAACAGCAAAATTAGGGGAAAAATGACGTTTGTCAGTGGAAGAATTGGACAAAAGAAGTTGCAAAATTCAGCCTATTCAGAGCTGAACTGGCAATTCCTTCCTTTGAGGGTGGGCAGGCCCTGTCACAGGGTGCCCAGAGAAGCTGTGGCTGCCCCTGGATCCCTGGCAGTGCCCAAGGCCAGGCTGGATGGGGCTTGGAGAAGCGTGGGACAGTGGAAGGTGTCCCTGCCCATGGCAGGGGTGCCTCTGGATGGGCTTTAAGGTCCCTCCCAACCCAAACCACTCCATGATTCTGTAATAAGAAGCATTGAAACTTGAGGAAGACCATCCCAAACAATCCTCTGGTGGTTTTCCATAAACCCCACTGAGGCTGTTGGGCGTGGGCTGGACCTGGGCTGCTCCTGGGGACAGGGATGATGGAGGGAGAGCCCAGGTGAGCTGTATCCCAGGCGGAGGAGGGAACTGGGCTCCAAAGGGAGCTCCAGAGGAGGAGCAGGGCTGGTGAGATGGGGAGAGAAGGCAGTGGAGGCCCATCCTCCCCACAGGCAGGGAATTTGGTGAAGAAAGGAGCCATGGAACGTCACCAGGCAGAAGGCAAACAGGCCTTCAGGGATGAAGCAGAATAAATAAGAGCAATCCCGCGGAGGATCAAACCCAACCTCTGCTGAGAACACCTAAAGAGCGAGCAGCAATCCCCGGGCTGTGGTCACTATGCTGTTTTTCCAGCTGTCTCCCTGGGCTGGAGCACTCCCTGCTGCTACCTGGGGAGGATTTTGGTGCCCTGAGAGGCACAGAGAGCTCTTTGTCTGCCCCTATCAGCCACTCCACATTTCATGTTTCACCAGCCACAGCACTGGGTGGGTTTGGGAGATTTTCCCCACCAGCAGCCCCCAAACCTGCACTGGTGAAGTGTTTCCTACAGACAGGGATGCGTGGAAGGGGCAAAGTCACCCCTCTGCTGCTCAGGCTGCTCCCAGGGCAGAGCCAACCTCCCAAAAGTTGCTGTTGTGCCTCAAGGGCTGAGGGAAAAAAATATCCCAAAGCCTCAGGATCCTTGTCCATAAATCCAGCCCACAATATCATAGATTTTACAGCGCTGCCAATTTTATGATGGGTCTCATGTGATTTGCAAAAGTGTGGTTTAGTTTTTTCTCTTAAAATTTCCAGTTCCTGGAGACCAGTGAATATATAAGGCTCTCAAAGGATTCTGACTCTGTTCCCCACTGCCCTGTTTTTGATTTTTTGTTTGATTTTAGAACATACCGTAAAGTTGGAAATTTTACTACAGAGAAAAGTGAGGCAGAGAAAACATGACTGGGGGAGGTGGGACTAGAACTCATCATGGGACAAAAAATATTTAGTTTCGAGGTTTTTGTTTTCATTTGTTTGTTTGCTTGGTTTTTTTTATTTTTCTCTGTTAAAGTCAATGCCTTTGCTGCATTATTTTTGAGTAATGAAAATTACAAAGGTTGAAGTGAATAGCAAATGTTCAGAGAGTGGCTTGAATAAATTCCCACCCCCAGAGAGGAGCAATACTTTGTTCACATTTTGATTTTCTTCCTTCCAAATTTCAAGGGAAATTTTTCAACCTGAAGTCCTTTCAGAGGGACGGGTTTCACTCGGGACCCACCACACCCAGGGCCTCCAATATCTCCGCCTTCCTTTTTCTGGCCGAAACAAATCCCTCAGTGTCTCGTTCTGCCTGTGGGGTTTGGAGGTTTTGCCCTGCACCTGTGAGGACTCAGCTATGGAAAAGCGGATTTAAAAGTGTTCATGAGACAAATAAAGGTGACAGATAAAGGTTCAACAGCTTCCACAATCAATCAGAAGGGCTGGTTTGAACATCCTGGCTCCAACTTCTCCTGGGAACACCTGGGAAAATCCCATCACTGCCTTGGAGCACTCCCAAGGCTTCCCACCCGCACCATTGACACCTGGATGAGCCCTCCCACCGCAGGGATGAAAGGCAGAGGAAAGAGGAGGGTTGGGCTTTGAGGAGGTTTTGCACCAGCCCCTTGCAGTGATGCTGCTGGGAGCACGTCTGAGCACAAGTAAGGCAAAAACAGGGGATGTGGAGGGACACAGGAGTGGGTCACTGTGGAGGTGACCTATGCACTGCTCTCACTCAGGCCTGTCTGCTTCTGCCACAGACTGGAGAAATGAGTTGAAATCTGCCTCAGGGCAATAAATGTTGCTTGAATTATGAACAGAAAGTACAGCCCTAAAGTGGGAGGGGGAGAGGCAAACACCTGCAGCAGTGCACAGTGACCCCTCTAACAGCGAGGGACTCAGGGCTCTGGGGGCACCTGTATCCATAAATGTGGTTTTGTTGTGTAAGGTCAAACCAGATGATGATTGTTATTATTGTTGTTGTTGTAATAATCTGCTGCTGCTCCTCCGTTTGATGGGGGCTGGCATGTGGAGAACGCCTTTATCACTCTGTGTGTGTGTCCCTGGTTCTCTGGGCTGTGGTGACATCCCTGTCACCAACTCCGGGGATCCTAAATCCATCAGTATTTCCCTTCAGCTTTTACTCAGACCTGCTCTGCTATGAGTCAGGAATTTGTTTGCTGCCCCTGGGTCTTCCCATGCTCCTGGAAAGGCAATGAGGCACTCGTGAGGGAATACCAGTTCCTCTTTTCCTGCTCTTGGTGTGTGGCATTCTAAAACCTCGTTTTCATTTGTTTGCCTGGCTGGGTTTGTGCTCCTCCAGCCCGGGGTGCAGCTCATCTTTGCTCCATGGTTGGCTCCCACTTCTCTCATTCCCCAGGATGCCAGGTCCTGTTCTACTGAGCTCCTCTCCAGCCCCAGCCTGAGCTGTTTCATGGGATTGGCCATGCCAGAGGGAGGGCTTTGCCTTTGAACTTTAGGGAGTTCTCCAGTGTTCTGGGATCCATCTGAGCAGCAGCTCTGCCTTCCAGTGCTCCCTGAACTGGGGGTCCTGTCCCATCATCCCAGTCTTTGATATGTGAAGTTATTCCAAACCATCGGTGCCAGTGCTGATCCTTGAGGGATGCTGCTTGTAGCCAACCACCCCCTGGAATTTTGGCTGCTAAAGATCCCCCTTGGCATCTGATGGCCCAGCCAACTTTCCACCCACTCTGTTGTCTGTTTACCCAGTCCCTGCCTCATCACTCTGGCCTTGGAGATCACTGTTAGAGGCAGTCTTGGCTCCTGATGTTCCTCAGAAACTCAGACTGGGCAGTGCCCCAGCATTGCCCATCTCTGGATCCCTACAAACCTGAGATGTCTGGGTGCAACTTCTTCACCAGAGCTTTTAATGAGAAAAAAACCGCCCAGGATGGCTTTTGTGGGGCACAACCTGGAGAAAGCAAGCCCAGCTGAGGCCTGGTTGGAAAGCTGAGTAGAATGATGAATTTGGGGCTGTTCCAGCAGTGTTGGCTCCCCTGCCTGAGCTTGCTGCTGCCTGGGCAGGGAAGGAGAGGGAATTCCAGACTTGGAGAGCTTTTAATTTAAAGCAGGGGGTCCTGTGGATGGTCTGTGCTGCTGGGACAGCCTGGAGCTGCTCAGGGAGTCAGGAGAGAGGGTGGCTCTGCACAGACACTCTGAGAGCCTGCGTGAGAGACAGCACCAGCATTGACACGGGGGTGGTGCCAGCTGAGGTGGCGATGACAAAGCCAGGCTGGCAGTGACTCAGCCCCTGCCTACGTGGGCAGCAAATCATAAAACTCTGCTCTGGGACATTTCCAGGTGTCCTGCGCTGGGCTTGTGCAGCAAAGCAGGGAGGCAGCAGCACCTCGTAGCTCCAGGTTGAGGCAACCTTGCACTGCTGGGTGACCTCTGAAGCCTCAAAAACATTTGGCAAAGGAGAGTAAATCCCACTGCTGGACCTGTGGGGGTATCTGTGCTTTTGGGGTGTGTTTAACCAGCACCAAACACTGCTTTTGGGCTTGGATGACATCATTTGCTCACCTTACAAAGGAGCAGTTCTGCTTTCCCCTCCATTTTTAACCCAATCACCTGAAACCATAAATTGTAAAGTATCTCCTAGAAGAGGAAGCATCAGGGTTGCTTAATTTTTGGCATAAAATTGCTGCTGGCCACTCAGCATCCCATCTTGGTGCTCAGTTGTAAACAGTGTTCAAAGAAGGAATGAAACATGGGGAAGTCAGGAAGCAAAAGGTTCAACTCGTTCCTAGCTGTGTTATAGCCTTAAATAATAACAAAAAAGAAATCCCAAGTATTTCCCCACTGTCTTCCAGACCCTGTGGTTCAATCTATGCCAGTCCTTGAAGGTTCTCACCCATAAGGAAGGGAGCTCTGGGTCCGAGCAGGATTATCACCACCCCAGGGTATTCCTGAGCCTGATCTGGGATTATTTTTAAGGTTGGTTTGCTCGGATTTTAATTCTGTGGACACGGCTGTTAATAAAGTACAGGAAAGCTGTGTGGGACATGTCCTTCCTCACCTGGCTGTGCCAGTTTTAGGGTTTTTTAACAATTTGATCAGATGTTGATGGACAGGGGAAGAACCCCTTGAATCAGTAGGCGAATCCTGCTCTTTCCAGGAGGACAGAATTCCAGGAGAATTTCAGGACAGGTAACCCTCTGCCTGAGAGGCACAGCAGACTGGGATGGGACAGCAGCTCAACATAACCTGAACCAGGGCTTCATCCGGAGCCAAAGCTGGAGGGTTTGGGAGCCAGAAAAAGTTGAGCAGGCACTCTTTAAAGAATGAATTGGCTGGAGAGGCTCTCCAAGCTCAATGTCACTCAGCTGAGGACCCCTAACATTCAACCTGAAATTCTTCCAGGTTTTTTGTTGAAGGTGGTTGAATTTTGCTCATGAAGGTCCCAAAAGACAACTGCAGTGGCCCATTTCTTTGGGCAATTAAGCTATTCCTGACTCTCTGGAGCAGCTATCCCTTAACCAGGAGGTTTTATCCATCAGTCTTGTCCATAGTGGAGCTGCTACAGGGAATTCCAACAGGAGTATTCTTTTAGGCAGGTTACTGATGGGCCCATGCAGGGTTAGGTTGGAGAAAAAAGTCTTATGGGGGTTTTTTAACTTATTCTTTTTGCTTAATCAATCCTGATGAAGTTCAGTGTAGCAGAAATGAATTAATGGAATCCTATGCTGGTGGGATCTGTTCTCCTTCAGGACAGAGGAGCGGGACAAGGGGAATGAGTTATTTGCACATCAGGCATCACAGAAAGTGCAGCCATTGTCCAGACCTGGCTTGTGCAACTCCCTTGGGATTCCACCACGGACATGATCCCTGCCTGGCGGAGAGGGATTAAATGCTGGGATAAAAGGAATAAAGCAGCAAAGCCAGGAAACCCCCCAGACTCCAGTAAAAGACAAGCAAACGCTGCTCTCTCCTCACACTTGGGAGTGACCCTGGCAGGAGATGCTCCCTTGAATCCCAACCTTTCCAAAGCCCTCGTGGCAAGGAGCAGCTCCTTGGTGCCACGACTCTGAGCTGTCCCCTGCTCCCCTGGCTCGTGCTGGTGCTGAAGGGGCCCTTTCTCAGTGTCACTGATGGCCCTGACCTTTATGTTCCGTCTGTGCCGGAGTTCACTGAGCTCCCCCTCATCGGGGAGGAATCAGGCTGGGAGACCTGGTGCTGCTTCCTCCCCATCCTCCCGGCTTTCCACAGCATGGAAAAGCCCTCAGGCTACCTGCCTCCCTTCCCCGAAGCCAAGGCATGAGGGGAAATGGCAGAAAATCCCTTCCATCGCTGGGATTTTTGCAGACATAAAAGCTTCTCTCTGAGAGCAAATACTTCTCTTTTTTTAATTTTTTTTCCACCCCCCTTCTTCTCGTGGCATTAAGGCTCAAGAAATTCCTTGGAAAATAATTTGTCAAGGCCCTGCCTGATCAAAGACATATATAAAAGGACCCTTTTTTTTCAAGGGGAAAAACTCCCCCTCCAAGCTCAGAATGAATTGGCAATTCATTTACCAACTGTCAGATAAAGTAGCTCAATCCCTATCACGTCTTTAGCTGGAGCTGTGGCCAGAAGGAAGCAATTCCCGGCCCACTGTGCATCCATGTTTGGGGTATGTTAGTGATTAGAGTATTCCTGCCTTGGGGATGCAGAAAGATATGACTCAGATTCACAAAAGAGCCATAAATCTCCCTCCTTTTATTCAAAATGTGTGTTTTATAGCCATTTCCTGGCCAATTCCTGCCTCGGATAAATATGTAACATATCTCTGTGTGTATAGTTTTGTAGGGCTGAGTGTTGGGCTTCCTCCCAAGAGCCAACTGGCTGTTCAGAGCAGCAGAGAGCCACATTCGAACTTTTCCTTTCATTCCCAGAAAAACCCCTCGTTGAGCCTCAATTGCCTGTCCTGGTGGCACCTGCTCCTGTTCTCCTTGAGCTGTGGGCCCTGGAAAAGGACGGGGTGGGAGATAGGAGCTGGAGGACCCCAAAAAGGCCATCCAGGCCCCAAGACAGGATCAACCAGATTGGAAGGATGATGTGGAGCTGAAGGAAAAGGCAGGAGGAGGTGGACAGCACTGCAGGGAAGCTCAAGGCAGGGCTATTCCCCTGGTTTTAGGGCCCCATCCCAGGCTGCACACGCAGAAATGCCCAATGTCTTTATTGTGTCATGTTTTGGCACCGATGGGTTGCAGCCCTTCACTGAAATCAGCTGGGGTAGCTGAGAAACACTCCCCAAGAACCATTTGCTCTTCATGCTTAGCCAGAGGATGAGTTCCAGGAAGAAGGAAGAGCAACAGGAACAACTGTGCTCCTGGAGTGTAACAGCACTCAGCTTTCCGTCGGTGTCCTGCTCGTCCAAGTCACGCAGAAAACTGATTCCCCTCGCTAAAACAACAGGAAAACCCATCCTCTTTGCAGGAAAGCAGTAAATTTGGGGGTCTGGCATTGCTGGTACTTTATTTTTAGCTCTTCCTTCTAATCCCTTAAGCCTGTAGTTCCTTTCTGTTTCCTTTTCCCCTAAACCAGGAGCTGCAATCGCTTGGCCCTGGTTCAAAGTCTCAAAGCCAAGGGCAAAGCTCCCAGATCCCGGAGCAGCCTGCGAGGGGCCCAAGGTTTATCTCTTGGAGGGTTTGATCTGAAAGCTGCTGGAGTTGGTGGGAATCTCACCCCCAACTCTCAGGAGCTTTTTCGACCATGCCCTCAAACATCCCCAGCCTATCTGGCAGTGCCCTGGCTGCACGTGGTGTTTAAAAATAACACCTGTGGTTTCAAGAAATGGTCCCAAAACGTTTCCTGAACTTTGGCGCAAGGCTAGAATTGATCTCAGATACCCAGTGTGAGGCCTTGAATGAAAGATAAAGCAAGAAAGATGTGGATGAATGACTGGGGATGATGGGAATTTCTCCTAAGGTGGGTGGCAGAGGAAAACATCACTGCCTAGAGTGAAAATTGTGTTATAGCTGGGCTTTGGATGCTCTTCAGGGGAGAGACACTGCCAGGCTGCTCTTTTTCTGCTCTTTGCTGCTTTTTGATGATTTCCGGGGGCTTCACATTGCAGGTTGAGCCCCTTCCATGAGCTGTTCCCAACAGGTGAATGATCCTGGGGCTCCCAGTGCCAGGAGATGTCGATTCTTTTGAATTATTTACCTCTGCATCAGGCACTGCTGGTCCTGGGGTCATTTATCAGCAGGGGAAAGAACTTCTGGAGATCCCCCAAATGCTGGTTTTGGTAATTCTCCACCTGAGGTGACACTTTGACTTCAAACGAGGAAGCAGCAGATCCAAAACCTCCCACACGAGTGTCTTTCAAGCTCCGACCGCAGCTTTCAGCTGAACTTATTTTTTTTCTCCTCACGGTATCTCCATTTCAGGCCCCCTCATGTAAACATGGAGAAGCACATGCTGGTTTGAACAATGATTCATCCCATTAAAGTCCAAGTGGCTCCTCACAGGATGCTTTCCAGAACCAGGCAATAGATATAAAAAGGGCAGGGACCACGACTTGCTGGGGCTATCTCAAGTGCCTGATACTTCAGACACAACAGCTCGATTGCAGAGGGGCTGGGCTCTCTATTAAAGCTGCTCAGAAACAGGATTTATAGGGGCTTTTTTTCCTCTAGGAAACCCACTTTGTTCAAACATCCCAGACAGGCTCAGAGTGTTGGGGTTTCAGGCAGCTGCAGGGGTGAGGGCAGTGGGATGCGACTCTGTGCACAGCAGGGTTTTATTATCAGCCAGAAAACCAAACAGTCAAGTTGAGAAATGCCAATTTCCCAGCTTTTGACCCAAACATTTGGCCTTCAATGGATACAACATGGAAAAGGGCTTTTCCCCCCTGATTTGTGCCACTTACCGGGCTTTACACGGCTGGGGAGGGACGTGGCTGGTCCCAGCTCGGCGCAGGAATTTGGGAAGCTCCTGGCTCTGCCTGGGGACCACGTGCTGTCCTGGAGAGGGTCCCTGGCTGCGTTCAAGCACCTCAAATGTCACCGGGGGGAAGTGGCCTCTGTGCCCAGAGGGCTCTGTGACCCTGACTGGGACGGTTGGGGTGCTGCCACAAGGATGGCCCAGCACATCCCAGTGCTGTGAGGGCTCTCCAGGAGCCTGTGGAGACAGGGAAAAGCCAGGGAGGGTGGACAAGGAGCATCCTTGGATTGTATCTCGACTTGTTTTTGTGAGACCACCAAAGCTCTCTCAGGAATGGGAGTTTTTTCAGTACTACCTTGTGCATTTGGGCAAAGAAGCTCAGGGAATTTTGGGGGATGTCTCTGGGATGTTTTCCAAGCATCCATGACCTTCACTGCCTGTCCCCTCAGCTGGCTGGAGCTCAGCCAGCCCTGCATGGCTTTGTCAGGCTGCTGCTGAGCCTGAGCTCTTCCCAAAAATAGAAATTAAAAATGCTTTCATTGATTTTTTAAAATGATTTTTTTTTTACAAACTGAAACGGAGCTGGGATTTTACAAACAGTGCATTTTTCATGAGGGGCTTAAAAGCCAAAAAAAAAAAATACTGTCCAAAACTGAAGCTATGACAAAATGAATCTTTTTCATTACAAGTTGATTCGGTGCAGAGAAGTGTTTTCCTTCTTTAGTGATTTATCAACTGTCTTCAAACAGACCAGGTAATTTAAGTTAAAAAATTATCATTCTGTTGAAAAATCACTTTTTTCCCTGGGGGAAAAAAAATGTTTCTAGAAGAAAAGCTTTCTCTGGGTACCTGGGAGGTGCTCCTGGAGATGTGGTGGAGACAGGGAAAAGAAGTTAAGTGAGCTGATTTTATATATTTATATAAAATACTTTAAGGTGTCTATAAAATATTTTTAATCTGCTTGATTGGTGGGCAACCAAACACAGAGGCAGAGATGCCAACGTGGTATTTTGGGGGGAAGTTTCTGCCTCATCAGATATTTGTAGAAGGTATCTATGGACCCTGGAGACTTCTGCAAAAAGGAAATTGATAGCACGGCATTACCAGGGAGAGAAGAGAAAATCCAAAAGCCCTGAGCATGGCCAGGCAGTTGCTTTAGGAAAAAAAAATAATAGAATTTCCAGGAAAAGCCTCAAGATGCTCGTGGTGAGGTTGAGCGAGGGAACACCTGGGGAAGATTGATTAAGAGATAGCCAATGTGTGCCTGTGATTTACGAGGAGCAGGCCTGGCTTTAGGAGGAGTTTTTGGGAGATATTGCTGCTGTGGTGCAGGGCAGAAAGCTCCTGGATGCAATAGAGCTCCCAGACTGTCAAACATCACTTGATAAGGTTCCACGAGTGAGATTATTCACTCAAAGAGGGGGAAACAGAGCAGGAGGTCAAAGAAGCTGTGGGGCAGAAACTTGCCTGGAGAATTTTCTCTGTGCATCCAACTCAATATAAATGTGCGTGTAACTATATATATATATATATATATCCATCTGTCTGTCCATCTAATTATTTACTCAAAACAGTCACTCCTGCTCCTCCTTCCTGGCAGCTGGGAGCAATTCAGTGTGGCTGAATCCCGCTTCAGCTGGGAGATTGTTTTCAGGGATTCAGTCCCAGGATGCCCCTTTGAACTTGAGTTTTGGGTTATTTTTTTTTGCTCCCCCGTGGGTTGGATGGTGGAGCTGGGATCAGGGGTGCTGTTTGGAGATGCAGAGATCCATCCCTGCTCTTTTAATTGTGGCCAAGGCACTGAATCCCCCTTTTTAAGATGTGATGGATAACCAGACCATGCCTGAAGGATGGCTGAATGAGCACACAGTGTTTTCCAGCTGGATAAAGACAGGGAGCAGATAAGAGAGGCTGATAACTTTGGCTTTTGGGAGTGATCAATGGCCTCAAGATATGCCTTATTAATGTCGGCAGAATGAAGGATTTGGAGCATCCCTGGAGCTTGCAGAGAGGCTGGAACGTGCAGCCCTACATCCACTGCCTTTCACATGGATCAGTGGGGTTTTCTGTAATGTAATCTCCGGCTTTATTTGTTTTCATGCCATTTGGAATCCTCTGGGGAATCAGAAGGGCTGGGCTGCATTCCCTGTCCTTTGATAAGGTTATGTCTTTTGGAATTTCACTTTTGGAGATGGAGGTTTGGAAGATGTGTCCAGAAGAGAGTGAGGCACAGACCAGCAGCTTCATGGCCTCTGCTTCTGCTCCTACCCCACACCAGGTACCCAGCTGCTGCTCTCTGCTCTGCTCCCCAGAGCCTAAACAACGAGAGCTCTTCCATTCCTGATCAATAATCGCTCTTTTTGGCACAAAACTGGGCACTTCTGAAAATATCCAGTGGGACATCAGAATGGTTTTTAGGTCATATTGAAAAGCCAGGCTGTAGGACAAAAGAGAAAGGAGGAAGGCCTAAAGCTGCCTCATAAATCCCAGAAATCTTTTGATGCCTTCAGCTCTAAAGCTACAATGGGATAAAACCGCAGCTAGCAGAAGAATATGGGACATTGCTTCCCTGGAGCAAGGAATCAGCTGAGAACTTAGGCCAGATACAGTTATGGCATCACCTTGGGATGCCAAAAAAGCCTGCCTTGGTTTGTGGTTGTGAGGGAGGATTTTACTGCCCTTTGAACTGGGGTAAGCTCACTTCCAAAGTGTTCTCTTTGATGGGGGTACCTGAACCCCTAAACTGAGGTTTTTCAACTTAGGAAGAGGCTCCACATGGTCTATGGCCCACACTCATACTGGGAAGGTCCAAAGTCAGTGGGACTGTGAGAAAAAATGGGAATTCCAGACAAAACTCTTCCCTGGCAGCACAGTCAGAAGATGGAGGCAGTTGCCAAGGCAGCCACAAAGGTCTCATGTGCTTTTAAGGTATTTTCATAGGAAAAGAACTGCATGTGGGAGTCTCACAGGGAAAGGAGGGGAATGAGGTGCAGTAAGTGGGAACAGGGATGTGTTTTGGGGCTCACAGCTCTTTTTGAGAACTGTGATCTGTGTCCTGACCTTCTTAATTCCAACCTGAAAGCGGCTTTTCCAGCAAATTCCCCCTCTGGTTTGGTTCATATGAAGCTGCCGTGAATCCATTCCTGGGAAGAGCAGGCCCAGATGGAGCAGAGGCCATAAACTGCTCTGGGGAATGTCCCTGGGAGCTGCATCCTGTGCTTGCATCCAGCTGCTGCATTTTCCTACAAGCCCCATAATCATCAACCTGCAGAAAAAGATTCTAAACCCACAAAATACACCTGAGAGCCTTTATTTTGTGTGTCCCAGGATTTGCAGTGCTCTCCCAGGACAGAACGGGATGGCTGCAGTGTGACCCCATCCCCACAGATGCTTTCCTTGAAAATTAACTTTATCTGAGCCAAAAGCAGCCCAGGGAGAGAACTCTGCCTCAGAGAGATCTGGTGTTCTTGCACTCAGGGCTGTAGGAGTCCTAATTTTAGCAATTTAAAATTTAGGCCTCAAATTTAAGCTCCTCATCCAGGCTTTTTTTAATAAATACATGTCCTTCAGCTCCTGGAGGCTCCACAGGTCAGCAGAAAATACACAGGGAGCGTGTGGTGGTTGTAGGGATGCCCCAGAGGTGCAAAACAATGCTCTGGCTCTGGGTGAGGACAGGGAGCTGGCACAGACTCACATTTCTGCTCAGAGCCTCTCGTAGGCTGAGACAGAAAGATAAACAGAAATGGGAAACAGTGGCTGGAGCGACATGAACGCAGCTCCTCCTCTGATATTTGCTCTTGGGGCTGGTTGAATTCCTTCAAAGCACGGAGCAAGTCAACAACAAGACAGCAATAATCACAGCAGCAATAAAAAGCGTGTCCGCTTGGGCTGTTCCTAGAGCTGGCTCTGGCAGGGCTGTGTGGAGCCTGCTCCTGGTGCTGCTCAGCCCGTTCCTAGAGCTGCTCAGCCCGTTCCTAGAGCTGGCTCTGGCGGGGCTGTGTGCAGCCTGCTCCTGGAGCTGGCTCTGGAGGGGCTGTGTGGAGCCTGCTCCTGGAGCTGCTCAGCCTGTTCCTGGAGCTGCTCAGCCCGTTCCTGGTGCCGCTCAGCCCGTTCCTGGTGCCGCTCAGCCCGTTCCTGGAGCTGCTCAGCCCGTTCCTGGTGCTGCTCAGCCCGTTCCTGGAGCTGGCTCTGGCGGGGCTGTGTGCAGCCTGCTCCTGGAGCTGCAGCCCTGCTGGGAAGCGATAAGGGGACACAAGCTCCTGCACTTGAGAGGGCACTCGAAATAGAAGCAGAGATAGAGCCCTACCAAAGGAAGCCAGCGGCCTCAGGCTTCCCGCAGGCCTGCCTGGGGGGTTCCACGCCCAGGAGTCCCTTGGAGCAAACTGGGAGCAAATTCTCTGTTCCCGTTGATGGGCAGAGGGCCAGTCTGCTCCTCCAGACTGGGACAGCTCTGCTTTCACCCAGCTCGCGGGGACTGAGGCCTCAGGGAGTGAACAGCTCAGGGACCATCGGCACAGCCGGCCTTTGGAGCCCTTTGGGCCAGACCTTCCGTCTCATTTTGGGTGTAGGGAAGCTCTGGACTTAGCAGTGTTAGAAAAATGGATTATATACAGGAGGAATTGTTCCCTGGGAGGGTGGGCAGGCCCTGGCACAGGGTGCCCAGAGAAGCTGTGGCTGCCCCTGGATCCCTGGCAGTGCCCAAGGCCAGGCTGGACACTGGGGCTTGGAGCAGCCTGGGACAGTGGAAGGTGTCCCTGCCATGGCAGGGGGGGGAATGAGATGGGCTTAGAGGGCCTTCCCAACCCAAACCATTCCATGGATTGTTTAGCAGAAAGTTCCATGGATTATCCAGGTATGAGGATAAAGACAAACTCCTCTTTCTGTGTGGGAAGCAGGAGCTTTGGGTGGCTTTTGGGTCATCACATGCGGCCCCTCTCGGGCTCTGTTGCCTTTTCTTACTTTTCATTTCAGATGAGAAACCCCTTCCAAAGCGGCACCCAGAGAGACTGGCAGGCCAGCTGGATCATGGAGCAGGGAACCTTTCCAGCAGATGTGGCTTTCTAGACTCTTTGCTTTCCCTGCACTTGGTGAGGTACCAGGAGAGGGAAAAAGCCTCTGTGAAGCCCAAACCTTTCCCCACAGACCAGCAAAACCCCACAATACTGAACATCAAACTTTTGTTTTGACCTCAAGGGAGCACCCAGACCTTGGCCATGAGATCAGGGTGTTTGTCTGCAACAAATTTCAAACCATCTCTGCTGCTGGGCATGTGCTGAGCATCAAATTCAGCCTGGTGTTCTGAGAGATGCCTTCCCCAGAGCTGCTCCCGTGCTGGCCGTAGCTCCTGCTCCCTGTGCTTTTTCATTTTACAGCAGTGAATTTAGTTCTGCACCTGCTCACTTGTTTTCCAGAGGTGGATCCAGGAGCTCAGTAGCCACATGAGGATATCTAATTCCCTTTTTCCACCCTGCTCCCACATATGCTCCTGCCCTCCAAAGCAAACAGCAGCAGGCAACACAAGCACTGCTTTCCATGAATTGTTTTGCTCTGTTTTCGAAGAAGAGACCTGGGAAAATCTGCGGAAACTTTCTCGCTGGCCCAAGTGAGTTGAGAGAAAGAAAAACATTGCTCCAGAGTCAAAATTGAAATGGTTTTGGTTTTTCTTGTGTTCAAAGATGAACAGGAAAGGCAATTCATGAGGGAAAAGGGAATGGCTGCTGTAGAAACCACAAAAAAGCTTTCTAGGACCTGGCTCCAATCCTGCTGTGCTTGGATGAGCTGCTGCTTCACAACCTGGATGTCACCAAGAGCACGATCAGCTCCTCTGCAAAACAAAACCATGGGATGTGGAAGGGGTTCTATAGGTAAAATTCCCTGTTGGATGGGGCAGCAGAGAGGCAGCTGCTGTTTGATCAGAATTACTTCAGCCTGGAGCTGGGCTTCCTAAATCTCTGCTAAAATCCAAGCCTTGTTCTTCCTCTTGCACCCCTCCCAGGATCAAAGACAGGCGATTGAAATAAAAGGAAGTGGTTGAAACGGCCTTGAAAGAGGAAATTCTTGTCTAATTCCAGGTCGTGGCAGAGGCTGTGTGTTCTGCCTGGGGAGATGAGAGCATCTCCCAGGCCTGCAAAAGCCATTGGCAGTTTTGAATCTAGAACTAAAGACTTCCTCCCCTCTGGCCGCAGAGAGGGAGAAAAAAGAGGAGTGTTTCTGTGCATGGAAAGGGTGGCTCGTTCCACGGGAGGAATCCTGTCCCAGCTGTTTGGGAGGCAGGATGTCAGCCTCAGAAGGCCAAGCATTTATTTTGGAAAAGCGAGCTCCAAGTTCCTCATCTGCAGCACATGGATGTGCTTCACCTCCTCCTCCTTCTCCTCCTCCAGCCCTCCTCTTGTGTGCCTTTCCTGCCAGGGTGCTGCCAGCCCTCCTGGTGGCCCCGTCCCCAACCCTGGGGCACAGTGTCACTGTGTCCCTGCCGGCAGCAAAGCTCCTGGCACAGGAGGGTGAGGCTGGAGGCTGCTTTCCTCTTCCCGACCTTGTTGTGGAGCTTTCCCGCTGGAAAACCTTGGCTTCTTCAGTTTCCCACACTTCAGCTCATCCACTCCTTCCCTGGGTTTCCAAAACGCTTTGTGGGAAGCCAGAACACCTGCTCTGTGAACTCAGATCCTGGAGGAAAGTTGGCAGAGACATCCTTCCTGCACTGGAGTGATGATTTTGGTTTTAAATTGCAGGTAGATGGGATTCCTTGTGTCTCTCCTGCAGCACCTAGCACTCTGCTTCAGGAATTATCTCGGATGTGCCAGCTTGTGCCCTCTGTCCTGGCTCCCAGCCAGCGTTCCCACCTTGCTTCCAGGAGGTGCCAGTGGCACTCCCAGAGCTCTGCTCTTCCTGCTCCATGGAGAAGGCACCACTTGGCTCTGCCAGCTCTCGTTCTTGCCTTGTCCAACTATGTGAAGTCAGGCCAGGAGTCTGATCTGGAATTAGGGAACAACAGCGAGGACTTAATCTGGTGTACAATTAGTGGTCAAGGCTCAGCTCCCAAGACACAAGGGAAGGGAGGCAGCTCCTGCCATTTTCCTTTTCAGCAACAGCCCAATAATTCCCTAAATCCAAACTTTGGATCGCTCGGCTATTCTTCTGGAAAGGGGAACAAAAATAACATCACTGAGCATGCTGCAGCCCCTTGAAGTGGACTCAAATGGAAATAAAAGCCCTTTGAGGAGCGAGCTTTGGATGGATTTTTCACTGAGCGTCCAAAAATTCCTTGGAAAGACCACGTCGGCCAAAGGCCAGGGTCTGGGCTGTGTACCTGTGCTCTGTCCAGATGGAGGAGAAATGGAACAGATGCACCAAGATGAAGAGAAGCTTTCAGAGTGTTTTCAGAGCCTCCTGCTCGCTGAAAGGGTTGGAAAGTGATTTAGAGAATAATCCTTTGAACATGAGGGAAAAATTCTCTTGGACAGTGCTGCCAGTGCCTTTCCAGGCTTCCAGAGGTGGGGAAATGGCATTCGCCTGCAAGGAACTCAACCCAAGATCTCCCTCGGGTCAGCTGCCTCTGTGTGAGAGGCTGCAGTGGGAGGAGACAGTACAAGGGAAGCTGAATGAGGCTTTAAAATATTTGGCCTTCCTCTAATGGAGGTTAAAGCCGGCAATGCTTTGGCGGTTTTTTTTCCTATGACTTTGCCCAAGTGTCCGGGGAGATCTGGGACTGCTGTGCTCTCCCAGGTCCAGGAGCTGGGGGGAAAAGGAAGGAAAATTCTTTGGCAAATATAGAGGGATAAAGGAAGGCTCTGCACTTCCTGTCCCATCTTACAAGGCAAGGCAGGAGGTGCAGGAAACCTCTCTGGTCACAGCATCAGTGTGGCTTCAGCTCCTGAAAAGCAGCTGCTGTGGGCCCTGGATGCGGAAATCAGACTCCATTCCTCTTCTCGGTTTTTCAGACGTTGTTGTTTTCCACGGCAAAGAGAGAAATTTAAAAAAACCCCAGGGATTCACGTTGGTTTTTTTCTACTCCATTTACTGTGGGCACAGAAAAAGGAAAAGCAGACATCTAGACAAGGATCAGCAATGATTCCCATGGAAACCTGGGGTTTTTAACAACTCTGGAGACTGATGGTGATGTATGTTCACTGAAGGTGAAGTTCTGGCAGCTGGAGCTGGTGCTGAAACCACTGGATAGAACATGGAAATCAGCATGGGACTGATATTGAGCCTGATGGAAAAACACGGGGCTCACAGTGAGATAAGGCCAGACAAGCAAATCAGGTAATTTAATAATAATAATAATAATAACAACAACAACAACAACAACAACAATAATAATAATAATAACAACAACAATAATAATAATGATATGGAAGAAACTTGACCAAGAATAACCAGTCCCAGATCTATGGACACCAGAGCCTGCTTTCTGTTTATAATATTGCTTTACAGCCTCCTGGCAGCATTCCTGAGCCAGAAGTGGTGTTCAGTTCCCTTCCTGCTGAAGGCCTGTGCATTCCACCACTGTGGGCTGTTCTGGGGCAGCAGGGAACTGGGCTGGACGTGGCCGAGAACCACACAGGATGAGAAAAGCAGGATTGACGAGCGTAAAAATCTGGATTTACAGAGTCCAGTGATGTGTTTGAGCTGCAGCAAGCTGTTGAACGCAACAAGGATTGAACTGATCCAGCTCCAGGCCCTTGTTGTGGAAGATGTGGAAGTTCCTCACTTCCATGAAGGAAGAGACACTAAGGTTTAAGATATTCCATCATAATTAGTCTTTCATTTTTGCTGTGATCCTTCTCTGTGGATTTAGGGACTTTATCCTTCATTTTCAGCTCACTTCAAATGTGTAAATTGGTGTACAGCTGAACCTGTGAGGGGAAGTGCACACATCCATCACCACTGATGTTATCCAAGGGTTTCTAGGCTTGGATGTCCAATGAGGAAAGATCTGTGCCTTGGATGTGGAGCTGGGAGCAAGAGTTCAACAGAAGAAGGAGTGGCTGCCATGGAGAGAAGGCACAGGGACAAGCAGGAGAGACCTCGCTCCTGTTCCCTGGGGCTCCTCTGCAGAGCTGCGGGTTTGTGAATCAGAACTTGGTGCAACCATTCCTGGTCTCTGCCTCGGGGCTGGGTTTGGCTGCAGCATCTCCTGAAGTGTCTTGGAATATCATCCTGGCAGTGGGAGGAAGTTGCCTTCTGATGTTGTTACTGGTTTGTGGATGTGACCGGGTTGGGGAAACTGGAGCTGGAATTCAACCCTGTCTCACCTCCTGGACTTTCCAGGCCAGCACTGAACCTGGAGGACTCCATGGATCCAGAGAGCCTGGCTTGGATGGGCTCACCCCCCACTCCCCATGACTGGGCTGACCGGTAGCCTGTGCTGAAGAGAAGGGCTGGAACAAACCCTGAGTGTGATGCAGGACTTCACAGGGAGCAGGGAGAAAATTCCTCAGTAGATGCAGAGCAGTGGGACACTCAGGCATGGAAGTTCTGTGCCTGGAAGATTGTCTGTCTGCAGCTGTCACCCACTTTAACGAAGGCAGGATGGGGAGGGAATTGCTTTCCTTACCTTCACAGCCCATCACTGCTGCAGCAGCGCTACAGCAAAGCTGGCTCAGCGTGCAGAGACGGAGAGAAAGTTGCCTCTTCAGAGAGACAGACAGACAGACAGACAGCAAGCCAGCTTCTCCTCTGCTCCGTGCACGGAACTCCAGAACTATTAAAGGAGCTATTTGTAACCAGGAACAGAATCCAACTGCTGGCAGAGCTCCCTGTAAAAGATTCCCAGTTCAGTCTCGGATGGCGTTTTAACTGGAACGGCCGCTCATCAGCAGTGTCAGGGTTAAACGCTCCCAGTGTGTGTGCAATTGCAGAAATGCCCCGAGAAGAACCAAGGAAATATTTCCATCCTAGACTCCGATAAGGAGTGAAAATGTGCAACTCGTTCCATATGGTGGCTGCAAGGCCCGAGCCAAGCGGAAGAGCCGCGGAGTCTGCCAATCCCTAAGAACTTGCAAGCCTGATAAATGAGTGCCTCGCTTTGGGAAAGCCAGAAACAAAGTCACATTGGAAAGGAGAAAACAGAAGAAAAGTGAGGAGTCTTTAAAAAAAAAATAAAGCCAAGTCTCCCCCATTTGTCTTGTGGGATGGCAGCAAGAATTTCTGGAAATGTTTTACATGTCAGGGATTTAACCAAGCCGGGATGTTTGTGGACAAGCCGTTATAGGCAATGAATAAATAAATCAGGAAAAGAGTCTATCTCCTGCTTTACAAAAATGATCCTGGGCTGAGACAGCTGCATTCTTCTGGGATACTCTGTGCAAGCCAGGATGGAAGCGCTCAAAGCCGGAGTGCTCTCAGATTTCTCCAGCATCAACATGGAAGGCAGTGCTGTGCTTGGTCATGCGGCAAGGAAGGAAAAGCTGGAGGGACAGAGAAGCACCTGGGCATCCTCCAGCGGTGGGATGCAGGTTCCCGGCCATGGGATGCAGGTTCCCAGCCGCGGGATGCAGGTTCCCAGTGGAGAGATGCAGGTTCCCAGTGGCGGGATGCAGGTTCCCAGCCATGGGATGCAGGTTCCCATCCACAGGATGCAGGTTCCCAGCCATGGGATGCAGGTTCCCATCCACAGGATGCAGGTTCCCAGCTGTGGGATGCAGGTTCCCAGCCATGGGATGCAGGTTCCCAGTGGAGAGATGCAGGTTCCCAGTGGCGGGATGCAGGTTCCCAGTGGCGGGGTGCAGGTTCCCAGCTGTGGGATGCAGGTTCCCAGTGGTGGGATGCAGGTTCCTAGTGGCGGGATGCAGGCTCCCAGTGGCGGGATGCAGGTNGTTCCCAGCGGTGGGATGCAGGTTCCCAGGGGTGGGATGCAGGCTCCCAGTGGTGGGATGCAGGTTCCCAGTGGAGAGATGCAGGTTCCCAGTGGCGGGATGCAGGTTCCCAGTGGCAGGATGGAGGTTCCCAGCCGTGGGCCGCAGGTTCCCAGCTGCTCCCCAGGACTGTGACCACCCCCAGCACCAGGAATGGGTGCTCAGGCCAGCAGCAGTGGCACCGTCTGGCACCGGGGTCAGGGATCAGTGAGAGCCCGGCGGAGCCTGGGAGGGAGCAGAGGGTCAGGGCAGATCGGGCGTCTCCTGCTCGGGGCCTGAGATTTGCCAGGGCTGCATTCCTGGCTGAAGGGATCTGGCTGTGCCATGGATTTCTGGAGAGGAGTGGGCAAATCCACAGCTTGGCCACCTGGAGGGAAGGCTGTGCCTTTGGAAGAGTCTTTTGATTGTTAAGCGAGTCACCTCCTCCAGCCTGAACATGCTCCCATGTTAAATCAGAAATAGAGGAGGAAATCAACCATCCAAACAAAATCCCCTCCCGTTCCTTCTCCAAACAGGGATTTTTTTTTAACCCAGGAGCTGCTTTCAGGCTGGGACTGTAGAAGCACTGAGGTTCCCTGCCACAGGAAGTTTTAGCTGGCTCATTTGCCTAAGCGAATTTGTTGTAATGAGGTTTTTCTGTTACATCAGGGCTTCAGCAGTGTCACCTGTGCCAGCTCGCTGACTTCTCCCAAGCCAAGAGTGTTTTCTTGGGCTAAAAAGAGCAACAAAAAGAGCAAACCCTGCAGGTTGTAAATTGCTGGGCGAGGTGATAAATGCTACATGAACTGGCCACTATAATCTGTCTGGAAAGTTGAAAGGAATCCCACCTTCTCGGGAGCCTAAAATACTTCTTTTACTAGAATACCTTATTTTCCAGCCATGTGCTGCATCAGTCACTTGCCAGAGTATTTGTTCTCTGGTCTGTGCTTGTGTCTTGCAGCTGCTGGCAAAAGTGGATGCTCAGAATTTCCCTGGCAAAAGGGAGATGAGAATTTCCTGTGTTTCGTATGTGGTTCTGGGGCAGCCGGGTCACTGTGGTGGTGCCTGGGCACACCCAGGTTACACCTGGGCTTATGAGTAAGGGGGATTTATCTGCTGGAGAAGGCTCAGACAGAAGGAGGCACCGAGCACTGGCAAGAAGTTTCACTTTGGCTGTTGCCCACCCTCCAGTCTCCCCTTTCACCCCTCTGTGGCTTTTCCAGGACTGCCACCTCCCCTCCCCTCTGTGTTGCCCAATGTGCTGTTCACTGTCCCAGGCTCATGGCAGGGAGGTGCTGTGCAATCCCACCCCTCTGTGCCCTCAAGCCTGGCATTTATTATTTGCTGAGGATTTCTTGAGCCAGCCCAAGACACTGTAGGGATGTCCACTCTAGGCCTGGGCTGGCCAAAAATTCAGTGGGTGGGAAAACTTCAGAGATGAAATGTTGAGACTTCTCTGATGATGGTCCCTTTGATTTCCATTTAAAAACAAGTTAAAGAGTGAGCTCTGGTTATGACATCTCTGTCCTTGCAAAACACCCTCGCACCAAAAGGTCTGTGCATGAATTATAGGGCCAGATTTTCCTTTGTGTTTTATTTCTGCCATCATTTACAGCTCGGAAAAATTCCTGTAAATACGCAGGAAAACCACCAGTTTTCCCACGGAGCCTCTGTGGGGATGAGCAGATTCTGTCAAAGATTTCGAAGCTGGATGCATAAACATAAATAATAAACTCAGTTTGCTTCCCTTCAGCCCATTTTTATTACACAAGAGAGGTTCTGGAGCATCTGAAGAAGTCCCTGAGCTGAGCTCTGGGAAATTCCAGGTGTGTTCTGCAGCTGAGTGTTCACCACTGGCTTTGTGCCATGCCAAGGAGGCAGCAAGAAAACTCATCTCTGTGGGATAATGTTCACACTGTCCCCAGATATTTATCTTTTTTAAAGCATTGCCAGCTTAAGCAATCAGAAAACCCTACTGAACATTGCAACATTTGTTTATCAAGGTTTTCCACCATAGAAAATGCCTTTAATGAAAACTCGCTTTTGAAGGACTTCCTGAGGCTGAAGCTTGGAAGATATCCCAAACTCTTGACCTGAGGCTCTGCCTCAATCTTCCAGATGGAGGAGATACAGCTTTTGAGACAGGTCTGTGTCTTGCAGCCCTAAACCACAACATTTTGGAAAGAGTAGATCTGTTAAAGGTCATGTTTTGGAGATTTTGGGATGGCTCAGATCAAAGACACACTTCTCCCCAAATCCTGTCTCTGATGGTGCCAGCAGCAAATGTTCAGGGCAAACTCATGGCAAGTCCCTCGAGATGCTTCCTGTGGGCCTTCCAACTCCTGGCAAAGTGCAGCTGAAGGATTTCCCGAGCCAGGGGTTGTATCCACATCCTTGTGTGGAATTAATTGCCCAGGATGGATCTTTCCATGTTTTTAACTGTTGTTTGAACCCATTTATGCTCTTGGCTTCCACAACCTCCTCTGACAGCGAGTTCTACCACTGAATTAAAAACAGCACCAGAAATCAGAGTAGCCCTCAATCATAATAAAAGCCTTGAATTTGGATGAGATTGCCAGCATGGATAAAGTTCCTTAATCACATTCATGGATTTTATCCACGGCAGTGGGAGCCTCATCCCGAATACATGAAACGAGTTTATGGCAAGATCCTGGAGATCCCGGTAATTCAGGAGCCTTCAGCTCCCAGCTGCCTCCTGGCCTGCACCTTGCCAGGATCTGCTCAGCCTGGAAGAGTTTCCTTGGGAAAGCTTCGGGCCTATTCCTCGTGGCCATGCAGGAAAGCCCGGCTCTGCTGGGAGATTAATTCCTGGATAGGCCCTTACTATAGGGGAAGGGAGAGCCTGCACCTGCTGGGAGGAGAAGCCTCACTCCCCGTCCGTCTGTGCCTCTGCAGAGCTGGACTAACAAGGGCTGCTGGAGGAGGAAACTCGGGGGAGGCTGGGATGATCCCAGATTTATTCAGCTGAGCCACACAGACTGAGATGTTCCTCTGCTTTCCCATCCTGTAAATGGTTCCCAGAAGGTCTTCCCATCTATCAGAGCAAAGCTGGACTTTCATTTGGAAGTGGAACATGCCCCAAAAACAGCTCTGAGAGGTAGATCTGTTCTTCTTCCTGGAATTTTTACCTCTTTTTCCCAAGACTGATTATTTGGGAGGGTGACAGTGGCAAACCCCACATAATTCTGCAAAGTTTTCTGCTTGGGAAAACCCCAACCTTCTGTTTTCCCTCAGTGCTGGTCACCTTGGCACCACCAGCTCCTCAGAATTTCTCTGAGGAGAATCTCACAGATTTCTGTGATTTCTGCTGTGAGGTTTTTGGTGGGAAAAAAAAGGGGTCTGAATGTTCCGGCTGAGTGAAATCATCTGCACCAGTGAATTCTCCAGGAGATGCACAGTTCGGTACTTGCCGGGCCAGGATAAGAGACAAAGCAGCTCCCATCAGGTAACACATCTTCTGCTCCGTGTAAAACATCCAGCAAATCACTGTGCTCAGAATTCAGCCTGACTGAAAGTGAGCTGCTCGTCCCATTCACCCTGGAGAGACACCGGAGCATGGAAAGGGAGCCGTCTCCACAGGAGACTCCTGTTGGCAGCAGATCTGCTCCCTGTGGGATCTCCTCCCCTTCCTGAAAGGGCAGCAGGTTGTGCTGCTCCTGCTGCCCATCCCCACTGACCCTTCCAAAGCTGCAGAGCTGCTCCGTGGGGAATCCTTTAAAGTGATGGGAGCTGCAGCTGGGGGAATCATCCTGCTTTGGTTCCCACCTGGAAAGGCTCGGCTCAGGTAAGGCTCAGCTCTGGGTTCCCATCCAAGCTCTGTTTGGGGGTTCTGAGTTCTCATCCAAGGCTTTGCTGTCATCACCAGCCCGTGGGAATTGTGGAATATCAGCGTAGTTATGTTGGAAGGGACTCTGGAAGGTCATTCCCAGTGCTCCCAGCCCCCAGGAGCAGCCTGTCCTTCCCCTGCAGCCAAACTGGGCACCCAGTGCTAGAGCATGAATTTGAACGTTCCAAATTTACAGCTGGGGATGCATCAGGAAAGCATCAGAAAGTGTGGGAGGTTTTGGGTTCTTTTTGCTGATGTTTCGTAGTTTCACGTTGTTCCAGCCTCCCCAAACAGGGCTGTGGGAACCATTTCCCCTTTCTTCTATTTCTCTTTCATTTAAAGTTGAGTTGTGCTGTAATTACACAACTCCAGGAGCTGGGGCTTGAGGAAAAGCAAATAAATTTGCTGTCACCAGGTTCAGGAAAGGCACAGGGGGTTTTTTCCAGGGTCTGCTTGTCTCTGAAGGAGCCTTTCTTCCTTTTCTTCAAAATTCTATTGAATTTTGCCCTTATGGGCATCCTTGGGGCCCACTTGCCTCACCTGGAGGGTGGCTGGGAGCACAAACCATCCAACCCCACTCATTTCCCTTTAGCCAAGGTGGAAAGTACCCATCCCCAGAGTGAGGGGAGCGAACCAGGGGCAGCTCCACACCTTCCCAAGGTGATCAGTGACCCAGACATGAACTGACTCATTGAAGATGAATCATTCTGGTTGACCACATGATCCTAAAAGACCCAGGAAATGGCACAACTGGGCAGGGCAGAGATGTTCCTCCTCGCTCTCAGAGCAGAATCTTCCTCTCCAAAATCCAGTGACCTTCTGCTCGTTTCATCCCGAGCTTCTGCTGCTTTTTGATGCACGGAGGGGAAGGATTTGATGCCTCCCTCCCTCCACAGGGGGCCCAGCTCTGAATCCATCCCTGGCTGCTCCGAAAAGGACTTGCAGCAAAATAAAGTGACAGGAGAACAGTGTCACGCAACAGCTCCTGCCTGGGCTTTGGGACTCGGGGATGAACAGCCAGGGTTTCTGTCTTGGGAAGAGAGGGACAGCAGTGCCAGCTGAGCTCAGCTACAACTAGGCTTGGCTTTGTATCTTCTGTGGGTATAATGCAGATAAAAACATCTGCAGCTATGCACAGTCACCCTCGGTGCTGTCATGGCACAGCAATAATGTTGTACCTCTCTACCTATTGCCAAAATTTGAATGTTTTGCACATAAATAATAATAATTCCAAGGGGTTTCTTTCCTTGCTCAGAGCTCAGTGGTTCCACGGCCATTCCAGCTTGGCTTCCTCCCACTCAGCCTCTTTACAGCTCATCCTTGCTCCCACTGCTGAGTGCCATGAGGATCTTGGCTTCGTGCTCTGCTCCCTGGAAAGCCCTGCCCTAAAAGTACTTTTTGGGTGCCAGCTCCTTAAAACCTCTTTGCAAATCCTAGAAAATTTCATCTGTAAAAATCCGGGAGGAATTTTGCCTGAGCAGAGCTGGATTTAAGCTGTTGCTGCCTTCACCTGCTGCTCTGGGAAGAAAATCAGGTTGATACAGAGTTAGGTGCTTGGCAAATATTCCTTTCCCTTCCATATTCCAGCTCTAACATCAACGGATTTCTGGCTGGTGGTTCAGTCTGTATTTGCTGTGTGAAAGTTTTCATGCCACTATTAATTGCAGAGCAAATGAACCTTCTTCAGACCATATGCTGCTGCTATAATTTATGCAAGTATGTTGTTGGTGACTATAAAAAACCGAAGACAAACCATAGCTGGACGGGTGTCACTGCCAAGAGATTAAATGCCGATGTTTAAAAACTTGGCAGCGTTTCCACAATGGGACCTCTGCCATCCAATGCTGTATCTGCTGGGATTATCCTTTTAAAAAATTGGCAGTGGCCTCTGAAAGCACAGCCTCCAGCTTATATTTTTTTCTTTTATCTCTTTTTTTTTTTGGAAGCCCTTGCAGAAATCCCTCGGCCATTTCCAGCCCTTCTGCTTTCAACCAGCAAAGCCCTGGCTCTGCCAGCGCCGGATTCCTCCACTCAGCATCTTTGGGACACCGAAAGTGACAGGGAATTGGAGTGAGAGGAGGGGTAGCTTGGAAAAGAAACCCCTCAGATCCAGGGAACATCCACTGCTGGCCCATCCCCACTGGTTTTGGTGGAGCTGTGCCAGGGTGGAGCTTGGCCCCAGTGTTTTTCAGGTTATTATTCTTTCATTGATTATTTGCTGGAGTGTGTTAAAAGCCTGATTTTCCATCTGCTTCCCCACAGATTTTCTTGCCTTCTGTGATGAGCACACGTTGTTTTCATGCTTGGCCTTCACTTTGCAAAGCCTGGGTTAATGATAAACGGGTTTTTTTTGGGAATCGTGGGCCACATGCACAGGTTTGTCATTCCAGAGGCAAGCCAGCAACAAGGTATTTTTATGGAGCTGGAAAAAAATCAAAGGCAGAAAAATTAGTTCTCATGTTTGAAATACTGAACTTTATTTCTCCAGTTTATGGAAGTTTTAATAAGTAGTCCTGCATTTAAAAGCAGAAATCAGCTGTAAAGACACAGATGTTTTAAGCCCGGCCTAACCTGGCTATAGTTTAGATGACAATTTAGATAATGACCACTCAAATAGAAACAATCGATGTTAATTAGAACAATTAAGTTCATTATAAAAGGTGATTGTAAACAAGTCGATTGTTTAGATAACAATTAATTATCTCCCTAAGGCCCCATTTCCCAACACATTCAGCCTCGGTGACCTGAGCAGGGCTCCCTCTGCCAAGTTCACCCTTTCCAGGAGAGGATGTGGGACTGGGAGAGCTCAGCAATGGTTTTAAAACCCGGAGATCAAGGCCAGCTGCTGAAAGATAAATAATTTAAAAGCCTATAAAATTGCATGTTAAAAAAAATAAATTTAACGCTTATCAACTTTTCAAATCCTAAAATTGTAGCCAGGTATTCTGTTGCTGCCAGTTTGCCAAAAGCAGATGGATTTCAGACATAAAAATTCTCCCTGCCCAGGTGAGGTCCCAAAGAAGTCACAAATCAAGCGGACATTTGGGTTCCAGCCACGTTTGGTTTTCAGGATGTGCAAAGAAGAACCCACCCAAGCTCCTGCAGCAGGAGGAGACTCTGGAAAATTCTCCAGCAGGAAGTGGCTCTGGAGTGCAGGTAAGAGGTGTGGTTATGGGATTCCCCAGGACAGAGTTTGAAGAGAGGAGACAAAACCTGTTCTGTCAGCACCTTCAGGATGATGCCGACTCCCAGCTGATGGAAACCTAGTCGAGGTGCTGTCCAAGGGGATGGCTGCTGGAGGAGCAGCATCCCAGCCCCTCGCCGGGAAAGCTCCTCTGGTGGGTTCCGCAGGGAGCAGGGTCCCGAGGAGCCCTCGGTGGGCAGCAACAGAGGGGCTCCAAAGCCCCCTGATCCTCTGATAACAACTGTGGCTTGTAAGCACGGCTGGGGAGGGTTTACCCCTCCTCTGCACCACCAGCGTGCCTTGGGCTGCAAATCTCTTCCAGCTGGAGAGTCTAGGAGAACGCTGATAAGCCCTGGCTGTCCCCCCAGCTGGGAATGATGGATTTTCCAGAGGTAACTCCACGTACCCGGCTCCCTTCCCCTCCGCAGCGGGAGCATATGGAATATATTGTGGTCTAAGGGAAATGCATCCTAAGAATTCCTCCTGCATCTCTTTGGGAGCGTTCCGGGGCAGATTCCAGCAGGTGCCATGGAACTGCCCACTTCCAGTGGGGTCAGTGATGAGCTGTGCTCGGCTGGAGCCAGAACCTCAGCAGAGCTCTGCAGCCAAAAGTTCTGCTGTTCCTGCAGTTTGCAATGGAAGCTCCAGAAAGACTTTCCAAGGAGAGGGGATGACAAGGAAATATCCAAGATCTGCCTGGAAAATACTGCTCCTGCCACGGGGCTCATCTGAGGCTGTGATAAGCAGTTTCCAGAATGTGATTTTTATCCTCTGCTGCCAGAGGAATCAAACCAAACATCCTCGTTACTCCTCTGCACAGATTGCCTGGAGATGCCCATGGATTCCTGGAGTACTTCAGTTCTCAAGGTGTCCTCGAATGAAATTTTTCTTTGAAATTAACAGAAATTTAGGTTTTATCAGTGGTTATTTTTTCAACCAAAATCAACAAGGTAAATCCTGTGGTTTCCCAGCACCAGAGAGGACAGAGCCATTCCCACGGGATCAATCCACTCTGTTTTCTCACTGGTGGTCACAGTTTACTTTGGGTAGGAGGTGGGATCAAGCTGAAACCCCGGCACAGGCACATCCACTACAGACAGAGCTGGTGGCAACTCAGAGCCGAGATAAAAACCTGTGCCTTGACCCACGAGGATGAATTATCCCCTGTATGGAAAACCACTGGCTCCTCTTCCAGGAGAAGGCACAGCACACTGGAAATACAGAGAGGCTTGGAAGAGACCTGGGAAAGTCAGAGCATTTCTCCCCCTGGAAGGGCTGGGTCCTGCTGTGGCCTTGGAGTGGCTGTTTCCGAAGGGCTTTCCGATGTGGAGGAGTTCTCCCCATGAAATTTTCCCCACAGCACCGAGTGGGCCCTGGTTTGGTGCCCCTGGAGCATCCAGGGCATGGGAATTGTGTTTGGTTTTGTGTCAAGCCTGGATAAAAAGGCAGGGTTTAACTTAGGCCAGACCTGTGCCAGTCAGGCCTTGCTGCTGCCTCTGTCTCTCACTGCTGAGCTGCAGAATTTTTTCTATATTTGCCCTAATCCAGGAGCATTCTTTGCTGCTCCTGCTGCAGGGAGTGTGGGAAGCTGGACACCTGGGAATGGCAGTGGGATCAGCTATCACTGGGCTTTCCCCTGTATCCTTCCTTTTGTTTCTCCCATGTTTTGCCAACCACCTTCTTGCCCAGTATCCTGGAAAAAGGGACAACAACATCCCAGAGCACCTGGGTAAGAAAAGGGAAAACAGCTCTGAGAAAACATCTGGGCAAATCAATCCCTGTTTTCCCTGGAAAGGACCTTCCTGTGAGGCTTTGCTCTGTGAGGAAAGGCTGGGCCGTGACCCCGTTGTGTGTCCCAGTCAATTTTGGGAGCGTGTCTGGAGCCCAGCACTGAGGGACATGAGGTGGAGGAGGAGGATTCTCCTCAGGGAACTCTCCACATCTCCAAAGCAGATTTCCAGTTGTCCAGACTCCATCCACAGTCCATGGAGGATGGTGAGCATCATTTTTCAAACCAGCTGCTGTTTTTAGGGGGAAGGAAAGAGCTTTGAGGTGTCAGTCCCTTCCCATACTCCAGAAGTGACCTTTGGTGGCTAATTTGGATCAATGACCCCAACCAGCATCGCCCCAGGGGAGTCACGGCCCAGGCTGGGAGGAGTTCCTACAAACTGGGGTATGAACAAATTCCTCTCACTTGGAGGTTGATGGGAATTCGCTGCTAGACCAAGGGGATTTAAAAGCCGAGGAGGTGTCCAACACCTCCAGACACACCGGAGATGCCCAAGGATGTAACAAAGTGCCACTGCAATATCTGACACCTTGCCAGTGAGCCGTGTTTAAAGGGTCAGGCAGCAGAGGTGGCACAAAATCAATAGTGTTGGAGTGGAGATCTTTGCGGGGCCAGCAGCTGCAGGGTTTGAGTTTGGTTTGGGTTCATTTTTTGTGGGTCATTGTTGCTGCTGGGTTTTTTCCCCTTGCTTCCATCAGAGCTTTCAGTTCCCTTGTAAGTTTTTCGGGTTTAACCCTCAGCCATACGGAGATTTGGAGGGTGGCTGCCAGAGAGCTGAGGTCCGTCAGGACACACGGAGCGTTTGGCAGGATTTGTGCTGAGAAATATCCGGGAGGGTAGAAAATAGGAGCCGTGTCCAGTCCCCTGGGGAAGGAGCTGAGTTCTGCAGACAGAACTCCAGGCTCCAGCCCCAACCCCAGCCTGACAACCGAGCCAGACAAATCCAGTGGCTGCTGGATTACAGCACCAGCGAGGAACGTGTGTTCTGTGTTGATCAAAAGTCCCCAGCCCAGCCTGCTCTGCCTCTGATCTGCAAATACATCACTGCTTTTTATCACTCAGTCCTGCTCCATCGCAGCAGGGCTGCTCTCGAGCGCTACAACCTGATTATCTCGCAGGAGGCTGCCAAAAGCATGTCAGGGATGGTTACAGGGAATAATAAAGGAAGCAGGAGGAATCAAGTGGTTTGAGGAGGAAATCAGAGGGAATTCCTGGCTGGGGAAGGCTGGGACTTGCAGTGAAAGAGGAGGTGACAACTCAGGACCCTGAAGCCTCCTCAGATCAGAGATGTGCTCAATGGAAATGCTGGGCTGGGCTGGCTCCCCCAACCCTCATTAAAAAATATTCCCACACATGCCTGAAATGTAGAGGAAAAATAGCATTTAAAGCTGAATATCAAACCCCTCGGAGAAAAATACTTGATTTTAGCCTGTGGCTTTGAGTTCTTCAGTGCTCAGAAGAAATGGTGTCAGTTCAGTCTATAGGAGAACGAACAGCAGCACAGCTATGATTTATTTTGATGTATTAGATAACAAGCAGCAATATTCTTGTGCCAAAAACCCCTCTTCTGGTCAATTTGAAATGAACATCACTTTGTACTCAAGAAAACTTGAGAATTACTGTTGAAGTAAACAGACATTTTTAGCTTGAAGTGGTCTGTAATTAAACGATTTGCTTTACAATAATCAAACAAAGCGTTGGAGTTTCCTCCCTCGTTGAGTTTTGCCAAATTATTTGTGTTTAAAAAATGTGTTATGTGTTTGCTCTATTGGATTTCTACTTATTTGGCTTCAAAATATAACCCTGGCCAATAAAAAGTCCTTTAGCTCTGATCAAAATCCAATTAATCAAACCTCGTTTGCTACTGGTTTGGAGCTACCACACGAGCAAAGGGATCTTCTCCAGTCAGAGAAATGGGGTTTGATGTGAACTCGAGGTCTTTTTACTGCTTTTGTCACAACTTTCATAGGAAAAGGATAAAACCAGAATGAAACCAGATCTGGGCAAGAGTAGATATTAAAACCAAGCTGTCTTTAAGCAGGTGGAGTTATTAAAAATTTTTTAGCTTTTCAGTGTTGTTGAAGTGTATTTTGGCACCTACAGCCCTCCCTAGAGCTGGATGGAAATCCTCTTTGTTGTCTTTCAGTGTCTCTGTTTTAGCAACAGTGTTGGCATTTCCTCACAATCCCAATCCTCTCTGCATCAAGGACACTCCAGAATTCCCTGCCTTATGAAAGGCTTTTCCTTGTGTTTAATTTTGTTTAAAGTTGATCCATGAGGCTCAGGGCTTGTGGACCTTGGTTTGCTGTGGCTCCATGTCTCAGGGCTGGATCAGCAGGTGCCAAATAAAGTGTGAGCTCTGACTGAAGCATTTCCTGATCCCACTGCCTCTGGAAGAGCTCTCTCCCATGTGCCTTTTCCAGCCTCTACCAGCCTTCAGGATTCCCCCTCTATCCAGCCATCAAACTGAGCTTGCTCCTAATCCTTTCGGGGCTTTTCCCGTTTGAGTTGACTGAGGTGAACCCATGGATTTCCAAAATTATTCCTGGAGGGAGCCAGGTGACACCCACAGATGGGGCAATTCCTTGGGAAGGACTGAAGAAATGAGTTCCAGGCAGGACCCAGCTGGGGTGGGGCCGTGTCTTTGTTGAAATAATTCAGGACTGGTTTGAGATGAAGAGGGACTTTCTGCAGGACATGGAGTGACAGGGCAAGGGAGGGTGGGGTCACACTGCTGGAGGGCAGAGATAGATGGGATATTGGGAAGGAATTGTTCCCTGGGAGGGGGGGGAGGCCCTGGCACAGGGTGCCCAGAGAAGCTGTGGCTGCCCCTGGATCCCTGGAAGTGTCCAAGGCCAGGCTGGATGGGGCTTGGAGCAGCCTGGGACAGTGGAAGGTGTCCCTGCCCATGGCAGGGGGGGGATGAGATAAAGTTCCCTTCCAACCCAGACCATTCCAGGATTATATGAAGCTGTCATGAGGTTTTTGGGTATCTCCTAAACCACTTGGAGTTTGTTACCTGCCTTCCTCTGCATGACTTCCCCTGAAACAAAGAAACCATAAAATCATTCCTGATCTCATATAAAATATTAATGGCTCACAAATGATTTGCCAATGCAGAAAGGAGACAATCAGGCCCTTGCTCTCTGCACGCTTGGAAATGAGCTGAAAACCCTTCCCTTTCCATGCATCCCACCCTGAACAGCTTCATCCTCTTTGTTTTTTAGGGAAAGCGGGCCTTGAATCTAGCAAGTGGACAATGGCTACTTTTCCTCCTCTTTTTGCTGGATGCGGGGTCCTTTTGGGGTTCAGCTGGAGATGCTGGCAGCTTTGGGGATGGAGCAGGCAGGGAAGCAGGAAAGGAGGTAAGGAATGAGGGAAGAGGCAGGGAAGCAGGAAAGGAGGGAAGGAATGAGGGAAGAGGCAGGGAAGCAGAGAAGGAAGNAAGCGGGCCTTGAATCTAGCAAGTGGACAATGGCTACTTTTCCTCCTCTTTTTGCTGGATGCGGGGTCCTTTTGGGGTTCAGCTGGAGATGCTGGCAGCTTTGGGGATGGAGCAGGCAGGGAAGCAGGAAAGGAGGTAAGGAATGAGGGAAGAGGCAGGGAAGCAGGAAAGGAGGTAAGGAATGAGGGAAGAGGCAGGGAAGCAGAGAAGGAAGCAGTCAGGCACATCAGAGCACTGTCAGCAGCCAGCAGCATTCCCTTGTGTTTTCCAGGACCAGGTTGTTCCCCTGCTCCCAGGCTGCTGGTCACGGTGTTCCCTGGCTGGTGGGACAGGGTAGGAGCACACAGATCCAGGGTAGGAGCTCACAGACCCCAGGATAGGAGCTCACAGATCCAGGGTAGGAGCTCACAGATCCAGGGTAGGAGCACACAGACCCCAGGGTAGGAGCTCACAGACCCCAGGGTAGGAGCCCACAGACCCGGGGA
>VZRV01001306.1:39593-75418 GCA_013398115.1 Falcunculus frontatus | reverse complement strand
CCAGGGTAGGAGCACACAGACCCCAGGGTAGGAGCACACAGACCCCAGGGTAGGAGCACACAGACCCCAGGGTAGGAGCTCACAGACCCCAGGGTAGGAGCTCACGCACCCCAGGCTCAGCTGAAGGTCCGGGGTCCAGCAGTGCCAGGTCTGTGTGGAGTGAAAGTGTGGGGATCGATATTCCCGGGCGTTGTTGCTCCTGGGGGCTGGGCTCAGCTTGTTCCACCTCTGCTGCATGGGAGAGGTGGAGTGGAAAATCCAGAAGGTGTGAGGGGAGAAATGTGACATCAGGGAGGGGGACTTGGAATTTCAGCATGGTGGCAGTTTGGGGACCCTCTCCAAAGCTGGAGCTGCCACCTTGCTGGAGCTGGGTTAGCTCCAGGAAGGAGAGAGGGCTTCCAACATTTTTAGCTTCAGTTCAGTTCTTACATTTGTTTTTCCTGCTCAGGCAAGGCAGAGGAGGGAAAAGCTGGATGGTTTGTTTATTTACACGCAGTTTTTGCTGGACAGTCCAGAATTATGGAGCTTTGACCCCTTCAGTTTATGGGATAACTGAGAGGGAAGAAATTATGAACGGTTGGCATCTTTGAAAATCCCAGACCGAATTTGTCTGTGAGGTGTTTTTGCAGACATAGGTGAGGATGCAGGTTTGAATTAAGTGACTCCAACACACAGCCTCGGGAACAGTGATCCCAAAGCAAGGGAAATGTGAGTCCAAGTGCCTCATCCTGACCCCATCCGTGAAGGGACAGCTGGATCAGGATCAATCATCCTGAGGCGACCAACAAACCCAGCCTGAGGGATGTCCCATCCCTTGAAGTGTCCCAGACCAGGTTGGACAGGGCTTGGAGCACCCTGGGACAGTGGAAGTTGTCCCTGCCCATGGCAGGGGGTGGAACAAGATGAGCCTCAGGGTCCCTTCCCACCCAAACCCTTCCATGATTCTGTGATGCAGAACCAGGCAGTTGCAGCCCCACTGCAAAACTCTGCCTCAGGTGTTGTGGTTGGGTTGCCAAGCCCGTAAACCCATTAAAATCCTTCCTGGGATTGAGGAGGAGCTTGAGTTCGCATGTGCCACCTCCAGGCTGGGATAAATAATAATAATGAGGACAATGAGTGATGGAGAGGATTTTAGCAGCATAATTAATGCTGATTTATGGTGCGGGGCAGCAGGGAGAGACAGGCTGGGATAGAACGAGTGGGTGAAGCTTCTGAATGAGAGAGGGAAGGGGATGACAGAGGAGAGTGAAAAATGAAATGTGCTTGGCTAAAAAAAGCAAGTGGAGCTGGCTGGAGCCCCGCGTGGAGCAGAGCAGGTGACATAAATAATGCCAGAGGAGCTGCCATTCCCAGAGCTGGGATGGCTGTAATGAGATGGAATTATTGGTGTCTTCAGTGCTGTAAGACAGAACGGGACTTCTCCATCCTGTGGAGCCAATTAAATGACAGTGAGGGAGAAAATGAGTTTAGTCTGGGTAAAAAGTGCCTGAGTTATGTGACTTTGAGGGTGGCCTTCACAGGATTTGGGTGAAATCACCCAGCCTCTGGCAGGACAGCTCATTCCTCAGGCCTTGCCCAGCCACAGGGAGCTGCTGGAATCTCCAGGGCTCCCTGGGCTCCTCTCTGGTGTCCTGCGGAGCCACAGCCCTGCCAGTGCTGCTGTCACCATGTCCCCAGCCCTGAGCTGAGCCCAACACCCTCCTCTACAGCCACAAAAACAGCACAAGGAGAGTGTTGGGATCCTCCAGGCTCCTCCTGCCCCGCTGTAGCCGTGGGATCTTGGCCACAGACTGCACCATTACCGACAATTAATTAACTCTGCACTCAAGCCCCCTGAGCAGCACCAGCAGTGCCACCATGGGAAGCAGAGATGAGGCAGAGCTGTCCCCTTGCTCCCTGGGCTGGCAAGGAAAAGGGAATAAAAGGGAATCCTTCCTCTGCTGTGGTGCCAGTGACAGCTCCTCGGGAGCTGCAGGACATCTGAAAGCAACATTTTATTTTTTTAAATCTATGTTTAATGCGAGTTTAATCTGGCAACAGCCCCATGCTGGACACAACATGTTGGATCAGAGCAGGATCAATCCCAAACTCCCTCTGCTGGGAAGGAGGGCAGAGGGAAATCGGTGGGGAGCCGATTGGCCTGTGCAGCTGGAACAATCCCGGGGATGGGCTGCCCCATTTCCCTGAGACGATTTCAGCACGGATTGGGGGACTGGGGGCTCAGGGGGGCTCTGCTGCCCTGCCAGGCCATCCCACCCATGGCTCTGTTCATCCTCTCCCCACACACAGCACCACCAGCCAGGGGCTTTTCCCTGCCTCCTCTCCCACCCCAGCAAGAGCTCCAGAGGCCTCCTGATCCAGCTGTGCATGCCCTGGGATGCCTGGACAGATGTTGCAATGAGACAGGGGCTGGTTCTTCCCCCAAACACAGCCCAGCTCCCGGGGTGCCCTTCCTTCCTCTGGCTGCTCCAACGTGGGAATGACAGAGGAGTTTCTCTGACTCTCAGGGACTCATTTTGGAAAATTAATTCAACTCAAATGCTCTGAGCCCAGGGACATGGGCAGGACAAAGCTGCCAGGGAGGAGGTGGCAGCCTGGAAGGACATCAGCTACAAGGAAAACAACAAGCCAGCTTTGGGACTGCTGAAATATCGATTGGATTCTTCCAGCGACGCCGAGCACGTCCCTGCTCCCACTGGGCCCCCTGGGCTTGAGGGCTTGATCCTCCCTCTACCCTTTTCTGCTTGCACTGGGCAGGGAAAGGAACAAGCAGGACCACTTATTTCCGAGTCTTTGCCCAGAAAAAGAGGGGTTTTACCTCTCTGCAGGGCTCAGAGCTGCTGGTTCACAGTGAATCCCTCCAGGGTCTCCCCCTCCTCATCTCCTTCTCCCCCAGATTACCACAGTTCTGTCCCATCTGCCTTTATTTCTGTCCCTCCTGCCCCTTAGGCAGGTGGTTGAGGGCACCCTGGGCTCAGCATCCCTGCTCCCAGCCACTCCAGCGCCCATGGATTGTGTCGGAGCCGTGCTGGGGGGTGGCCAGTGGCCCCCAGCCACACGAGCCGTGCTGGTCTCCTTCCCCCACGCACAAGTCCAAAAGGACACCGTGACTCACTCCTTTTCCACTGGCAGCACTGCCAGCTCTCGAAATACTCCGTGTTTTTCTTAGAGTCTTGGCTCCTGCAGCCCTGCAATTACTTGAACTTTCATTTTCTTTAAATAAAGCCAATTTCTGACACTTGCAGAGAATTGCCAGAAAATGTGACCTCCTACGAGCTCAGGAGCCACAGAGTGAAAACCCCATCTTTATTCTGTCTTTTTTTGATGTTTTTTCTTTCCTGTCACACTTTTTCACAAATTGTCCTGCAGATTGGGGTTGTTGGAAACTGCCTTTCTCTGCCTCCAGTCTCTCAATGTTGAAATGATCTGGGGTTTGTGCCTTGGTGGGGCTGACATCTCAGGGCCATTGGCTTCAAGCGTTTGGTTTGAGTGTAAAAATCATTAATAAACCTCGTGCTTTCTGGCTTCAAGACATCCTGGGCTCTGTGCAGCTCTGACAGCACAGATTTGGCTCTGGGTTTTTTGATCCCCGAGTGTGGTGTATTTAAGCTGCTGTTTCAAGAAGTGCATTCCCTGGGGGGTTCAGTCCCTCCCTGCCTCAGGTGGGATGGATGAAGCACATGGGAGCGGCCATTTCCCCTTTATTCTGAGGATGTCGGGACAGGTTTGCTGTGGATCCCTCAGCTTCGATGTTCAGCACCAGGTGAGATGGAAAAGCTCATTTTCTGCTGGGATAACCTCTGGAGAAATGGTGTTACCTGGGGGTGAGGATCCCGCCCAGCAGCATCAGGACAGAGGTGCCACAGAATGATCCCATCCCCAGCCACTCTCCAGCGGGACATCAGGGCCTGAAGACACAAAGGCACAGAAATCCAGGCGAAGGAGCAGGTTGTGTTTGCCTTCTTCTGTTCATGAGCTCTGAAAATCCATCCCCTGTCCTCAAGCAGCACAAAACCGCAGCCAGCTTGCACGGACGGGGGCCAGGGAGCTGCCTCGGAGGTCGATTTTAACAACAAGCCCTGCAAATCTCCAGAAGCTCCCTATGAAAAGCAATCCAGAGACATTCCAAAACACATTTTTTCCAGAGGAGTCGGGGGGGGGGGGCAGCGTGCATTTTTAGCAACATCAATCAGCGTGCTGGCCCAAGTCACACGTTCACATCGAGGCCTAGAAAATATGGAAAAGCTGAAATAATCCCTGGAAGCAGTCCAGGGACTGGCCATTCAGCCTGCAGGACCTTTTATGAATAACTCCATGACACAAACCGAATGGAAGCACCAAGAGCCAGCCCCTCAGTTTTCCAGTCCCAGTTTCCTGTTCCAAGATGAATGGCCTGGATTTTTGGGAGGGAGAGGAGCAGGACTGGTTTGTCTCCTGGCTGGGAGGGTTTGGCTTTGAAGAGCTCGGCCTGCAGGAACAGGCAGCGCTGTGAACTCTCTCACCTCGGGGTTTCTCTTGGCCTGGATCTCCTCTTTATTCCCTATTATTTAAACTTCTGTTACACGGTCAGGAAGCTGCCTTCATTCCACACCAGGACACGCTCTGCTCCCTCCGCTGAGTGCCGTGGAGAAGCCAAAGCCTTGGAGACCCTGGGCACCTGCAGGTTTCTGTCTCTCACCTTTCTTTTCTCTCTCTCATCACAGACATCTGAAGCTTTTCATCCCTGAGGCTGTGGAACAGAGGGAGAGGAGCAATTTGGAATTACTGAAAGGCCTGAGAGGCCACCAAATGGCCTCCCCTTAGCACAGGAGTCTTTCCTGCAGCTCTGTGTCCCCATTTTCCCAAAGCAGCTGGCAGTGGGCAGCAGAAGGGAGAGGGACTCATGACAGTGAGAGCTGCTCCTCTGTTCTCAATTAAAGCTGACTTAATTCAGATTTTTATGGGAAAAACCTCCAGTTTTCCCTATTCCCCAGCAACAACTCCAGGGAGAATCCCCTTTGCTAAAAGAGGGTGAAGAAATAGCTGTGGGAGGTTGTGTTTGCCAACCACCTCATGAGTCCAAAGCTCTGGAAAGGCGGGGAGAGGGTGGGTGGGAGCAGAGGGCACAGGGAGTGGGCTGTTCCTGCATCTCAGTCCCGGGCAGCCTTTGGCCCTGCAGAGCATCTCAGGATCATTAAGGCTGGAAAAGACTACGGAGACCATCAAGTCCTTTTTGCATCGAAGCGTCTCCAGACTGGCTCCTGGTAGCTGCTCTGGGGGTCTCTTGCTGAGCCCAGCCATCAGCTGTGGGCTCATCTTCCCCGCCCCACCCGGCCACCCCTGCAGCACATTCACACATCCTCTTTCCTCGTGTTAGGAACAGAAAAGGAGCTTTAATCCAGGGATTCCTTCACTGACCTGCGACTCGTGCTGAAGCAGTCAAGCCCCTTCCCCTCAGTTCTGTGGTTTTAAGTGTTTTTTGGAAGTATCTGTTTATTACAGCTCAATAAAGTTTTATTTTGCAAAAAACCATGATTGATTTCCTCTGCTTGAAACAACAAGCAGGCACCCTCCCCGGCCAGCACCTCCTCCTCCATTCATAAAAACGTGTTAACAATTCATTTAAAATTCATAGACAAGGCAAGCACAGTTTATTCCTGAAGTTACACAAATTAATACAAAGCAGCACGAGGCCTAGGCCTGGCGCAAAATCAAAGCCTGCTCCGAAGGCCTCCCTCTGCTGTGCAATGCCTCGATGTGCTCTAGGAAACTCCAGGAATCAGCAGATAGTGCTTGGAGTTCCCTCCTCCCCTGCCTGCTTCCCTCTGTTCTCCTGGTGGGAATGAAATCACCTTTAAGGTCCCAAACCATCCTCTGATTTGTGATTCCCTGCACATGACACAGAGCATTGATTTAACCTGAGGCTGCACAAATCTGTGCCTCTTTGAAGTCTGCTGGAGCTCCTAAAGTTCTGTTTGGGATTTATCCTAAATTTTGGCTTCTCCTGAATTTTTCTTCTTTCTGTGGCCCAGAGCTGAGCGTTGTGAGCTTGGGAACTGAGGTGGTTTAGTGCCCAGGAGAGTCACCCAGCTTTGGGAGGGTTGGGGAGCTCCAAGGGAAGACTTTCATCTGGGAGAAGTGCAGGTGCATCCTCCACAGTTCCCAGGCCCGTGTGGGACGCTGAGAAATGACTTTTCCAGCCCTGTCCCATGTGTCACCACCCAGCAAAGCCACCACAGCAGGTCCCTCTGCTGGCCCCAGCAGCCTGACCCCCAGCCCTGGGCAGTGGACTGAGCCCAGCTCCCTGCTACCCCTGCAAGGCATTTCCCCAGATGGATTTTCCTCCGGGAGGCTCTACCCTGCCACAGACACTGCAGCAGGAGCAGGTGCAAGTTGTCATCCTGAGGCATTAATTGGCCTTAATTAACCTGATGAGCCTCACCTGGGGCCTCCACCCATCTCTCCTCTTCGAAGGGCAGCTCTGAGCCTTTGCTCCTGTGTTGTGTTTGGGATGTCCCTGCTCTCCTGGATGGGCTGTGGTTGTGCTGCAGGGAATTTGTCACCTGGGGTGCCCCTGGGTCGTGTGCTGTGGGCAGTTTGTCTCCAACCTCCCTCCTGCGTGAACTTCAGCCCTGTGAGTAACTTGTCTGGTGTCCTGGAGGGACAGAATTCCTCCTTTCCCTCCTTTCCCTCCTTGTCCCCAAACCTGTGCAGGGGTTTCCTGCACCACAGCCAAGTGCCTTTCCTTGGAGGTGTTCAGTATGGGCAGCACAACTTCCTGACATCAGCTTTCCCTTCCCAAGGACTGGGGCTCTGCAGTCTGAACATCCCACATCCCATCCAACAGTGGTGCTTTTTTGGGATCCAGTTAAACATCCCGACCAGTGTTTAGTGCTGGATTCTCTGTTACCTCCAATATTGCTCTGCTGGGCTCCACTAATTTGCTCTACTGAGTTTGTTTGTTCATTTAATTCCCTATCCAGCTCCATGCTCCCTCTTTTTGCTTTTTTATCCAAGAAAGTCACTCTGAAAGGCTCCTCTGAGCAGGAAGCCTGGGCTCTCTCCCCCTCCCTGCCCTGTCAGCACAGCCCCTGCTCTTGACCCTGAGCGAAGCTCTGCAGTTCCCGTTTGTCAGCAGAGGGAGGGAGAGCTGGGACACATCGATTGTCCCTGCTGAAAGCACCTGGAAGTGGCAGCAAGGGAAGTGTGAGGCCAGGTGGGACTTTGGGAAGCCTCCCTTGCTCCCCCACCTGTGTCAGGCAGCGCTCCGGTGTGGGTTGATATTATCAATAATTTCTCAGCCTGGATCTCTCTGTGAGGGTCACTGGCTGTGGGCTTGGGCACCTTCCCCTGCGAGGCTCCTGATATGCAGCAGGGCCGAGAGCACGGCTGTCCTGCCTGCAGGGACAGTGCTGGGATGCTCCTGGCTCTCTGAATTCCAGCCTTTTCCACAGGGACCTGGGAGATCTGCAATTGACAGCACTAAATACCCCCCAGCCCTGCTCCTCTTTCGCCTCTGCTGACCTCTTATCTAAAGTGCTTTCTGCTGCCCTCAGCAGCTGAGTTTCATCACACCAGGGAGGGCCAGCAGCCTGTAACCCCTTGGTAAATCCCATTGCTCCCAGGATACATCCAGGTGGCCACAAAATGTCACTTTTTGTCTCTAAGCTCTGAGTTCTCTTCCCCAAACCCTGGTGCTGAGACGTTATTTTGTGGTGTAATTCCCCCAAGATGGGAGGGAATGATCCTGGGTCTTGCCTGTGGTGAAATACAGTTGGAGTTTGGCCCCAGCCTGGAATCAGCTGCAAAGCCAAGGGAAATCCTTGGCACCAGCTTCAAAACCTCCAGTGCTTCTGGGCAAGGCCGGATCTGAGCACGGCTTGGCTTTGTGTGCCAGAGAGCAGAGCTGCCCTGGGAAGTCCCTGTGGGAATACTGAGGTAGTTTCTAGCAGGATAAATTTAGTGTACGTGGGAGAGATGTGGGGAAGAGGAGGCAGACATTTCATCAGCTTTGGCTGGATGAAAAATCAAGGTTTGGCCTGGCTGTTCTCAATCCCTGAGTCGCTGATTCCCCTTGGAATTCCTCGTGAGACCTGCACAGGGATTTGAAGCTTCTGATACAGACTCGGTTATCTCTCGTGGATCCTCCACGGCTCTGGGAATGTTTGATCATCGTGGGCTGAGAATTCGGCTGTGCAGGGTGGCACAGTGAAGGCCACAGCTCTGCCTGTGCCACGATGCTCTGTGTCTGCTGCCACTTGGAACCTAAAAAAGCTGAGGTTGGGGAGGTTTTGCTGAGAACTGCTCATTTTCCAGGCTCATTCCAGAATTTACTTGCAATGCCAGCACTCAGTGTTGGAGTTGTATTTGCTGAGCTCACACAGGAGTGGATTTGAGCCCTTTTCATCACAGCAAAGAGGCCAGGAAATATCTCGGTGACGGAGCTGCATCCCAGCTCCCTGTGTCCCAGAGCTGCTGCCAGTGCAGCCCTGCCCTCCAAGGAAAGAAATTATGGGCCGTGTGTCTCAGCAAGCTGCAGCTCTCCAGGACAGACCTCCAAGTGCCCTTTCCAGCCCCTGGAGCGATGTGGTGGGGATCAGTCCCTGCAGACCCACGGCCTGTTGGCAGCGGGACGTGGCCACACAGCCGGCGTGGAGGAGACACCTCCTGGCAGCTGGTTAAGCTTCAGCAAAATGCAGCTACATTACAGCCTCCTGAATGAAAATCCCAATTGCTTTGGGAACCTATTTCAGAGAGAAAAAAGTAGATCATGTTTCACCAGACAATGCACAAGCCGAGCAACTGGAGCTGGTTTTATGGAAGGCACAGTCGATTTTTCTCCCAACATTTCTTTATTGGGTTTTTTTTTGGCAGGAGAGGGAGATAGAAATCCTGGTAGATGAATCCTTGCTGGAGAAAGGGAGTGTGGGTGGTGGCAGGATGGCAGAAGATGGTCACTTATGACTGGCACTGAGAATTCCTGCTGCTGAGTGTCCAGGGAGAAATCCTGGGAATACAGGGATGAGCAGGGATCTCAAGGTAAGCACTTCACACCTGCTGGATTCCAGCTGTACATGTGGTACCCAAGCTGCTTTTGGTCTGTTTTGGGTTTTTTTCTGAGTGGTCTGATGTTAACTCAGGACTGGGAGAAGAAAACCTGGAATAAAGATAGTGCTAGAGCTGAAAATGCAGGGAACAATCCACAATGAGCAAGGAAAGCAATTCCAGTGTGAGGATGGCAGGGCCTGGCTGGGAGGAAGAATGGATCTTTAATTTAAGAGAAAAATTGAAAGGTTGTTTTTTCCCTTTCTTGGATTGGGAAGAAGCTGATATCGCCGGTTGGATGGGGATTGGAGCAACCTGGAATAGTGGAAGGTGTCCCTGCCCACGGCAGGGGGTGGGAATGAGACGATCTCTGAGGTCCCTTCCAACCCAAGCCATTCCGTGAAATTCTGCAGATTCAATTCCAAAAGGAAAAAGCCTCTGAGAGTAGTCAACAAATTCCATTTTGGTAGCAAGGCTGATTTGTTTTGAGTTGAATGTAGAAAATGAATGTCAAGGAAAAGTCACTTCCAAGCAAGAAAACCCATCCTTTGCGTTGGGGAAAATGTCAAAAGGCCACGCTGACATTTACGGTTTTTTTCTCTCTCCATTTTGTTCCTGAACAAAAATTTGCCAAAGCCAACAGGGTGTCACTTTGTGATGGAAATCTGTTTTGACAAAAATTTTCCAAGCAGCTTTACTCGCTCCACACAAACATTTCCGCTCTCGATTCCAATCCGGATTTGGCAGGGAGCAGGGTAGGGATGGAGAGGGGCTATTCCTTTCGGGCCCTGTCAGAGATGTATCACCCTGTCAAAGGCCCCCATGTTGCTGGAAGCATCCTGGTTCCAGGGAGATCTCCAAGGTTCCCTCTCTTTGCCTGCCTGGCTGACCTGGGCAGGGATTAAACATTCCCTTGTTGTGAAATGCTCGCCTGGGAGCTGGATTTGGGCTGGGAGCTGCTGATCCAGGGGCAGGGCCTGGTGAGGCCTCATGTGGGTTGTTCTGCTGAGTTACACGTCTTCCTTACACATTTCTGTGGGTTTTCCTTATTTCTGATGCAGTTCCTGGATCACTGTTTGGACAGAGACTCATTTCCCAAGGACTGGAGTGGCAGGACGAGGGGGGATGGCTTCAAACCAGCAGAGTTGGTTTAGGTTGGGTATTGGGAAGGGATTGCTCCCTGTGAGGCCCTGGCACAGGGAAGCTGTGGCTGCCCCTGTATCCCTGGAAGCGTCCAAGGGAGAAGAAAACCTGGAATAAAGATAGTGCTAGAGCTGAAAATGCAGGGAACAGTCACTCCAGGATGAGCAAGGAAAGCAATTCTGGTGTGAGGATGGCAGGGCCTGGCTGGGAGGAAGAATGGATCTTTTCTCAAGAGAAAAAAATGAAAGGTTGTTTTTTTTCCTTTCCTGGATTGGGAAAAAGCTGATATCCCGGGTTGGATGGGGATTGGAGCAACCTGGCACAGTGGAAGGTGTCCCTGCCCACGGCAGGGATGATTTGTGAGGTCCCTTCCAAACGAAATCATCCTTTGATTTCATGATATTGAATGAAGACAGAAGCCCAGTTATCTGCTGATTTTTTTTGGTGTTTACAGACCAAAATTTGTATATTCTTGCTGCAATTTATCTTTACAACATTGAAACCCAGTGCGTGGGATGGAAGAGGTTTGAAAGTCTCTCACTACCCTGTTGGGGATCGTATCAGAGGGAACATCCTCTCAGTGGTGGGGATGAGGGCCCGAGCCATGCTGGCTCTCTCCTGGGAGGAGGACAGCCCAATTTGTGCTCCAGCTCTGAACACCAGGGGCTGGCCAAAGAAAAAAACCAAATAAATAAACCAAAAAAAAAATCTGAGCACAAGCGCTTGGATGTTACTGGCAGGGAAAAAAAAAGCCAAAGCGGCAATAAAATTAATTTCCTTCTCTAATATATACAAGACTTTCTCCAAGAGAATTATGAGGCAAGCTGATCAAAGTCTGTAAGTGGTACTTATGCTATCAGTTTCACCCCCTTAATGCCCTGCTGTCAAAACAAAATCCCCTCGAAAGGCTTTGAGGAAAATCACATGAGCATAATGGCTTTGAGAAAAATGGCCCTAAGTACTCAGTAACATATACAGAGAGGACTATTAGATGGGCTGGTGTAATTAGACTTATTTTCAAATGTAAACATTCTTCTAGGAGCAAGTTACTGCTTAGGCACAGAGCAGAGCAGGGCCGGGTTATCGAGGGAGAGGGGAGCAGGGGAGCTCTGCCCTGAGACATGATGGTGACTTAGAGGGAGATAAAGGGAGGAGGGGAAAGCAGGGGAAGGATGGGGTTTGTTCAGGAATCGTTTTCAGGCGTGTAAAGGATGAAATTCAGGTGAGGTGTGACGGTGCTGCTGTGCTGCTCCCAGGTGGGAGGCAGTGAGAGGGACCTCTCTGAGCCTTTATCTGCTGCCTGTGTTTGTTTGAAGGTGCTCCTGGTGGGGTTGGTGCTGCCCTGACAGCTCTGGGAACAGGAGTGCTCCGAGGATTTCCAGCTCCGGGCAGAGCCGTGTCCGGGCCCAGGCCGTGACCACGCAGCCCTGGTGGGGACAGTGAAGGTGCCACCCCAAAAGCCCAGTGTGCAGCGCTGGGAGGGAGCACAGACAGCTCTGGTGCTTTTCCCCTCGGGAGGATTTGTTGGTGCACGTGTAGGGAAAACCCATGTTTGTGTTTTGGTCCGTGACTCCTCCCCAGGATATCCCAACACCTCTGCAGCAGTGACAGTGCCTGCCCCAGGTGCAGCTCCCCCTGGCACCTCCTGCTATCAGCTCTGCCCTTTTCCATCCCTTTCTGGGGAGGAGTCAGCCCCTCAGGTCTCCTTTGCTGCGGCAGCAGTGCCCCAGGGGTGTGCAGGGGCTGGGAGGGGATGAACGGATCAGAGGGGGTTAAATGGGGCTGTGTTTGGAGAGATCTGATGTTAAGGCAGGAAAACTGAGCATCCCTCATGGTTTGGATGCTTCTGGGTGGAAAAGCTGCTGCTGAGGGTTAATTTCAATTCCTCCCTGTGCAAACAGTGCCCAGTGCAGACTCCAGGACCCATCCCTGCAGTCCTTGCTTCCCCTTTTCCCTCTTCCCTTCTGCTCTGCAGCCCTCTCTGTCTGAGGCCAAAGGTCCTTGGAGTCTCTTTCCCAGGCCACTGAACCTCTTTGCCAGGTGACTTCTCCCCCTGGGAACACCAGCTCAGCCTACCAAAAAGCAGGACCAGGGATTTTTTGACAAAGCCCTGAAATATTTCAAAGGCTTGAAAAAAAAAAATCCTGAACAACCCAACAAAACAAAAGCAATAAACCCAGACAGTCTCTACCACCTGGTTTTTTTCAGCTGTTGACTGTAAAATGAGTCTTCCCTGACCATCCTTTTGTGCTGGGGCACAGACAGAGTCTGCTGGAGTCAATGAAAAGGTACTCCTAGGCCAGGCTTATCCAGATTCCTGACATCTCATAGAGCTATTTCCCTATCTGTCCCTCTTTCCTGGCCTTACTGTCTTGCTCTCCCTTTGGAGGAAATTCCTTTCCTGGTGATAACCATGTCTGTAGCTCATATTTCCTCTTTCTTGTTGACAGTTTTAAACCAATAGATTTATGAACTTTGAAGTAATAGAAATATTTCAGGCATACCTACCCTTGCCCTTATCTGGAGCAGGCAGGGATTATTCTTTTTCTGGACACTGCACTTGTAACAGGAGACATTTACCTTTCAACCCATCCTTTGGAAAGCCAAGCCTGGTTTGCTTAATGAGAGCTTTGGTAACCTCTGATTGTTCATGTGGGAGTCCCACGGCTGCTCTGCCAGTTTTTACCTCAGCTGGGACCAGAGAGGTGAATCTGCCTTTGAGGTGATGCCCTTGATGGGTGTGTGGGGCTGGGGGGTGATGGATGGGTGCCCAGTGAGGAAATTTGCCATTCTTTCCCCTCCAGGCTGAATGGGACACCAGGGTGGGTGAACAGCTCCATGCCCTGCTCCCTTTTTGCAGTGCCTGGCCCAGATGTCCTGCTCCATCTGAGAATCCCACGCTGCTCCTTAGACTTCAGCTCCTCTGCAGCGTTTCACTCTTCAGAATGGGAATAACCTGGTTTAAAATGCTGCAGCCACAGCAGTGCCAGGGGACAGCAGCTGCCCTCATGCCTGGACTGAGGCAGGCAGAGAGGGGTTTGCCCCTTGCAGCCCATCCCAGGGTGTCTGTCCTGGGGGGACACAGCTGGGGCTGCACTGAGCACCCTGGAGCACCTTTTCAGTCCCACTGGGTGTAAATTCCTCCTCCGGGGACTTCACAGACAGAATTCCTTCCCTTTTTAGCTCTGCAGGATCCCTAATTAATAAACAAGGATGGAGGGAGTAGATGCCTCCTACAGGAAGAGTTTCTGTCTGTCAGAGATGATAGCACAGGGCTCATCAGGCCAGGAGCTGATTTACTGCAGCCCATCCCTCGAGTGACACAAGTTACAGATAATTCCAGAGGCAGCAGCTCCCCACCTGAACATGAGTGCTGAGGCCTGGGGGGTGTGAAATGAGTGGCACCTCCCAAAACTCCCCAGGGGCAGAGGAGAAACGCTGCAGGTGGGAGAGTTCAGTGTTAATTGAGATTTTTGCATGGCTGTGACCTCCAGTGAGGTAAATTTAGAGAAATGCTGTGTCAAAAGCAGCTCTGGGTAGGGGCTGGATTTAGGGGAGGCCGAGCTGCAGTTTCTACAGTTCCAGACCCCAAAGTGATGCTGTGGATGAAGAAATGACAGCCCTGCAGGGTGCTGCTCTCAGGTGGGAGAGTTTCCTCCCCCACTGGGCAGCTTCTCCAGCATGATCCTGCCACCACAAAACTTCTTCCTTGACACTACCGGTGACAGGATTTCCTGGTGGGATGGGCAGAGTGTGAAGGCGTTGGAGGCCCCCAGGGTGCAATGGGTGGGAGAGGGGAGAGGCAGATCCATCCCAAGCCAGCACTTTCCCAGGAAAAAGAGGATTGAAGGAGTGATCCTGAAAGACCTGAGACAGCTTTGAGAGCCAGAAAGCGGCTGCTGGTTGTCTGCTGAGGATGTGCTTTGGGATCAGAGATTGTTGATCCCCAGGCTGCTTGTGTTCATATCGGAAACAGGAAGGATTGGCTGGGTCTGTGCCCAAATGAATCCCAGAATCGTCACAGGATCATGGAATGATTTGGGCTGGAAGGGACCTTAAAGCTCCTCACATCCCACCCCTGCCATGGCAAGGGCACCTTCCACTGTCCCAGGCTGCTCCAAGCCCCATCCAGCCTGGCCTGGGACACTGCCAGGGCTGTGTGAGGGCACAGATCCCCACACTGTGGTGAGCAGCAGATTTTGTGGTGCTTTTTTTGTCCCAGCATTTCTCCCTTTCCTTACAGGGTTCTGGTGGCTCTGATGCAGCACAGGGAGATCCCACAGTGGTGTTTCCCCAGCTGGATCAGCTGTGGGCTTCATAAAATAAATCATTTTCCAAGGCTGTAAATCCCGAGCCTTTCAGCAGCTCATACAGTAACCACCATGTGCAGAACAACAGCAGGCTGTTTATCCAAACTCACCGACGCATCTGCAGCCCAGTTAATGATTTCCCAGCCACTCACACCCGCCTGTGGGCTGGGAGCTGCTGCCCAGAGCACGGGAGAGGAAAGCAGAGGCTTCAGGGTAGGAGAAACTGCATTTCCCCTTCCCAGACACAAGCTGGGATGTTTTTGGAGGGTATTTTCTGCCTGCTCTGCTCCGTGCTGGGATCTCTTTCCAGAGGCAGAGAAATCGGTGCTGTAAGGGTTAAGCTGATGCGCTGGGATGCTCCTCTCCTTTCGATCGCCAGGTCTTGTCTCTGTTAAACATCTCCCCCTCTCTTTTACATCCAGCTCCTCTTTTACAAGGCCGGGCTCGGGAATTTCGGCGCAGCCAGGAGCCATCTCCCCATCCATTAGGGCCGGTGACAGCAGGTAACGGGGTCACTTCAAAAAGATCCCCCCTCCCCAAACCTCTGCGGAGCAAGAAGCAGCTGCCCCGTTATTTTGCAAGGCTCCTCTGCCCCCAAACGGGCCCATTTGGGGGGCAAAAGCAGAGCTGAGCCCGGTGGCTAGTGGTGTTTTTAGGGGCTGCGAGGCTGCCCCGAGACCTCTCCAGGGCAGCCTGAGCCGTCTCACCCCCCAGGAGGAGCTGGAGATGCTCTGTTTTATCAGAGCAGCTGACCTCTTACCCTACATCAGGCCAGCCCAGGCTGGATCGTGTCCTGGCTAATCCCCGGGGCTGCGGGGCCCGAGAGGCTGCAGCCACCCCGCCACGCAGGAGCTCGCTTTCCCAGCCTGCCTTCCCTTTTTGCCCTTCTTTCTGCATTTTTTCCGCTCTCCTCTCTGCTGACTCGGTCTCACGTCTCTCCCATCTTTATTTCCACAGCGGCTGCCGCCCCTCAGCCATCGAGCATCCTTGCCGTCCCTCCCGTCCGGCAGGACAGGTTTGCTCGTGTGTGGTCTCCCACCTGGGACAGCAGCGGGGGATTTTGGCTCCCCTGCCCGGGCACCGCTCAGCGATAACAGTGACAGCGGCAGGAAGGGCTCTGGAGAGGGGAGATCGAACACGAGCTGGAATGTTGGGCTGGATGGTGCTGGGAGGGCAGCCCAGGAGGTGCCAGGGAGTTGCCTGGGCTTCCTTTCTTTCCACAAATCTATTATTTCTCCCCCAAAAAAGAGCAGAGAAATAAACAACCCTGCTATTTTTAAATTTTCTGAAAAGTAGTTAGGAAAAAATCTGGAAACGTGAAGGTACGAACACAAAAGTTCCCAGGCTCCACCTCCAATTTCTTTTAATTGTTATTAGTTTATCCACAAATATTAATGTAATTCACCTTCCTGATAAGCCTTCTGCCAAACCCATCTATTTACAGAACTGCCGGGTGCTGACCGGAGGGGCTGCAGCCACCCTGCGCCTGCCCAGGAGCGCTCGGGAGCCCGGCCGCGGAGAGGGGCTCTGGTTTAATTTGCAGTGATGAGTTACAGGGTGATTAAACTCGCAGAGCGCCCGGTCACTGTGGGGCATTAACACGCCCAGGGCCGTGCCACTGCTCCCTCTGCCACCGCAGGGCTCGGGTTTAGGGCTTGTCCTTGTAAATCAGCCCCAAGCGCGCAGGGAAACATTCCTGAGGGGCAGGAAAGGGATGGAGAGGCACCTGGGGCTGTGTTCGCACCCCAGCTCCCTGCCAGCCGCACCCGCTGCGGAGCTCCCGGGGACACCTGGTGCCTTCTGCTCCGCAATCCTTGGCCCTGCTGGAATCCCTGGACCCTGCAGGACCCCACTGCTGGAAATTCCTCCTGCAGGAGTAGCTCCTGTGGAATTGCTCTGGCAGGATGGCTCTTAATGTGTGAATAATTACAGTTTTTAAAGGCAGGAATAGATTTGGACCGTGGGGAGCTCTTCCAGTCTCCCCCTGGGCCTTCTGAGATCTTTTTTTTCTGTGCTTTTAAGGGGAATTATCCAAAGGAGGCCACTCTCCTTTCAATTTATGGGATCCATGTTTAAATACGGCTGGGCTGATAATTCAATTAATTGATTCAGTTTGGGGCTGGTTTGAAAATGGCTCTCTCAGGGCTCTCCCCAAAGCTGGGAATTCTCCTCTGCACTGGCTCTGAGCACCCCAAACCCAGGGCCCTACAGCACCCCAATCAGCACCCGGGCACGTGTGGGGTGACAGGAGGAAAGGTGAGCAGCATTCCCTGCTCCGGATCCCTCCCTGCTGGATCTTTTTCACCCTGCTGACCCCCAAACACACCCCATGGACTGGCAGCAGCAGCATCCTTCCCCCCCAAATCTGATTTTCAGCTGGGGAAACTGAGGAACTTGAAAACTAAATGAACTCTCTTAATCACAGCCAGGTAAAGGCAGAATTTAGCCATGAAAATAACTCTGATTTCTATCATCCCATTTTTAGGATGCTGGAGAAGACACAGGTCCCTCCATAGTTCCTCGTGCCATCAGATTTTCTAAACGGTAAGAAATCCAAATTTTTGCAACGAACCCCACCAAAACCAGAATGTTCAGGAGACAAAAAGGCAAAATTTGGGCTTGGATCTCAGGGTGCTGAGTTTACAGTTGGCTGACCACGGGCTGCTGCTGCAGCAGCCATCCCAGAGAATCCCTGTCTGTCTCCATGTGCCCAGGAATGACAGAGATGGATGGTGGTGCTGCCGGGAACGTGCTCTCAGGCTGGGCTTGTCGTCCCAGGAGAAAGCTGCAGGCTTTGGGAGCCCCTGATGAAGATGTAAGAGCCGTGTTTGACACGCCAGCTCTTTTGTTGGGGTGCTGGTGGCTCGTGCCACCCACCTGCCAGCTGGGAGCCACCACGGGCCTGCCCAGGAGGGTCACCGGGACCCGTGGCCCCTTTTCTGCCTGCAGAAAACCCTGGGGCGAGAGGAAGTGTGCCCAGAGAAAAGCTGAAAGAAGCATTTTTTGGGGAGATGTGGGGTAAAAGGACCAGAAAACAACCAGGGTGTGTAACATCAGGGAAAGGTGCAGGGAGAAGCGTTTGCTCGCCCCGCAAAAGGAGGAGCGGATAAATCCCAAATGGGCAGAGCTGCTGCCCTGAAGGAGTTAATTCCCCGAGCAGTGCACTAAGTGGTCAGCAGCCCAATAAATTACGGCCTGGAAAGACAAACCCCAATCATCATTAGTCACGGCTCATTGGCCTGTTAAGGCTCCTCAGCCGAGTTTATCTCTTCCCTCCTGTCCACCCGCAGCCATATTTCATGCTCCGAAAACAGCTGACCCTGGGGGTCAGCCAAATGAAAGCCCCATTCAACAGGTCCTCTGAGGCCTGGCCACGGAAAAAAACGGCCGAGGTCAAAATAACAGGGAGCTGCAGGCAGCCCTCGGCCGCCAGCCGCCCACAGCAGACGCTCACCACACGCTCAAGTGACCAGGACATGTTAATCCGCTCCAGGATCAGCAGGGTCAGCCCGGGGCTGGGAGGAACAGTGGCATAATTAGGTGAGGGTGACCTCCATAAAACAGTAATGGGCTTCCAGAGCAGCCCATGGTGCTCTTCACCCTCTTCCTGGTTCCTCAGGAGTTGGGAATGGCCGGGAGGGACGGAGGGAGGCCCGAGTGTTGTCCTTGTCCCTGCTGATGGGCACCACAGCCCAAGGCTTCACCACATGGGGCACTTCTGGTGGGAAGCATTTTAAAAGAAAGGAGTGGGGGAATGTCTTAATTTTCATCGATTTCCATTAAAAAAAACCCAGGAAAATATTTGGAGCGGTTGGAAGCTGAGGCAGGCGGTGTGGGAAGGCCCTGCCTGCACAGAGCAGCAGGAAAAGACAGGGGAAAGGCGGTGCTGAGGAATTAGAGGGGGTTTGAAGAATGGTTTTGTAGGGGATATTTTCCCAGTAACCTGGAAGTTCATGCATATAGGCATGGGAATCTACCTTGGAAGAGCAGGACAACTTGGAGAGGGATGAAGGGAGAGGAGCTCCAGGCCAGCCACAGCTTCAGCTTTCTCCACAGAATAATTATAAAACTCTGTACTGGAGGGCACAGAGCAGCTCAGGGTGAGCTCATGGTTTTCCTGCTGCAGGCATATGGCCACTCCAGAATGCTCTTAAATAAAAACTCCAAAAATGCTCTTAAAATAAAATTTAATGCCATGAAATTAAAATCCTGGAGATTAGCAACAAGTGAGAACGCTCACTCTTCACCAACACGGCAGGGCAGGGTTTTAATTATAGAGGAGAATTCTCTGTAGAGGGAAGAACAAGGAAGATGGTGAGGAAAATACCTCAAACTTTTACATTTTGGATAGACTGGTTTTGAGCTAGAATGGTTTGAGGTTTTGGCTACAAAAGGGTTTATGGCATTACAACACGAAGCTGTAAACATTTCAGAAATAATCCTCATTTAAATTGATTGAGACTTGAGGATTTGACTGAGGAACAACAGAGATCAAATCAAACTCCTGTTTTACCAATCCCTTGGAAGTCGAACTCCTGTTTTTCCAGCCCTTTGGCTGGCAAAGCAGCATCACCTTTAGGGATTCAAAGCTGTGCCAATACCTGAAACCAGGGAAACCTCGTGGAGGTGTTTATTTCTGGGGGTTGAAGGTTTTCCTGCAGCAGCAGGAGATGCTGGTGCTGGAATGTGCCTCTTTCTCCCACTTCATGCACAACGTGTGCCTCTCCAGGTGCCAGCAGGTACTTAGGCTCTGGAAGAAGACACATTGTACCCTGGAATATCATTTTCCTGGAGCTGGAGGTCAAATCTGGGGCTGAGCCCACTTTGCCACCCGTGCCTCTGTTAAGGAAAGGTTTAAAGGCAGCTCCCCTGGTGCCTGTGATCTCTGTCATTGAGCACCATAAATCAGGAGCTGCTGGCTGAGGGCTTTCCCTTTTTTTCCAGGGAAGCAGAAGGAGGGGTGAGTGTCAGGGATAACTCTGCTGGGGTAACTCCTGCCCAAAGCAGCTCGTGGGGATCACATTTTAACCCAGCTGTTTGTCTGTTTGTTTATTGCAGCATGTCCCGGGACGTGTGAGCACAAAGCGATGGAGGTGGTGTGGTTTGGAACATCCCATCTCCCTGCTGCCTCCCTAATTCCAGGGAGGATAATGATGGGAGGACGCCAGAGGCAGGTGTGGAGCATCCCAGGCCTGGATCTCTGCCATGGCCACAGGAGAGCTCAAATGGGGGAAAGGGAGCTGGAAAAGGGAGAGGAGGAGGAGGAGGGCTGTGTTTCCTCCTCTTCCTAGGCTGGGGAGGGGGCAGCTCCTGGCTCTGAGCACCATTTACAGCCAGGGATTTGCAGGATTTGGGGAACCCGAGGCAGGAGTCAGCACTGGATGGTGAGGAGGGAGGGGAGGGAGAGGTGTCCCCCTCCTCTGGAAGGCCGGGATTGGTTCCGGCTCCTCTGGCTCCCAGAGATGCAGGATGGGGTCCCTGGGAGTGGGGGCTGGCTGGGAAGCTCTCCCTGTGGGAATTCCGGCAGCTCAAGGATGTGGGGGAGGTGTTGGGGAGCTGGGCAGCTCCGAAATGGGGTCTCTGTCTCTCCCCCCTTCATCCATCCAGGGTTCCCCAGCCCGTAACTCCTCTGCTCTGTAACTTGGATGACTGAACTGGGCAGAGCCATCCCCTTCCCTCTGTGGGTCCACCAGGAAAACTTCAAACAACCAAAAAACAATCTGTTCTAGATAAAAATCATGGAGCTTTCCACAGGATTTTTTTTTCCTCTACTTGGAGACGACAACCTTTGCTGCAACAACTCATTTTGGGAGAGTTTGCTGCAAAGCCTGATCCCACCTGGAGCTGCAGCCTCTGTTCCCAACGGAGGAGCCTTTTTTCTGCCATCCCAGATGCTGGGATGGCACCGAGCCTCCAGCCAGGGAGCAGGGGTGTCACCCCATGGATGCCACCCACATCCTGGAGCAGGCCTGGCCCTTCCAGCCTGCAGCAGGTGTTTGTGGGAGCCCAGGGAACCGAGCTGTGATATCCCAAACCCGGGCTGAGCACTCCAGAGCTCCCTCCCCACCGGCTGCTTTGAGGACGAGGAGTGACCTGACGTGGGATGGATTTGTCCCTGGACAAGGGGGGTGAAAATGGACAGCAAAGGAAGGGCACGGAGCTGGCAGCAGGTGAGGCTTGGGATTCCCAGCCCTGTGTTCACAAACCGGTGGAAAAGCAGCCCTGGAAGCGAGGCAGAGGCTGGGACACCTCTGGCTCTTTATTCCCAGGCTATTGTGAAGCCATTAGTTAATTTAAATAATCACCTTCTCCTGGGGGTGTTTCCCGTGCTGTCCCAAGCCAGGGGGAGAGCTGCCAGGCTCTTCCCTCCTCTCTCTGTATCCAACATCCCTCCCTCCCTTTTCCTTGGGCAAAAGCAAAGGCTCTGCTGTTTTCCCTCTGGCCATCTCGCCCTTGCCAGGCTGTCTGTGCAGTTAAATCCCGTTCAATCAGCTCCTTTGGAGGGCCTGGCTCAGCAAGGCCCAGTGGCAGCACAGTCCCATGGTGGGAGCAGGGGAGGGATGCAGCAGAAATGCCTGAGCAGGATGTCAAGAATGGTGCTGGTGGAAAATTTACAGCCCCAGGCTCGGGCTCTGGACCCCCTTTTTATTCCATGTGACACCGAGTGAGGTCGAGTTACCCCCGCATTGTCATCTGCTCCAGCAGGGCTTTTCCAGCTCCAAACACCGCGGGCTTGGGAGGAGGAGCCATGGAGATGCGGACTCTGGCCAGCAGCAAATCCAGCAGCTCCAGGAATAAAGAGCAGGCGATATTTCACAAGCTTAGGATGGGATTTAGCTGTCCAGCAGAGCCCGGGGAAGGGGCACAGCCAGCCTTCCCCCAGGACTGGGGGAGCTCGCTGGAGCTGCACTTCTCTCCTGTCCCCAGGCATTTTTAAGCTGTGTTTGCTGGCTCCTCCATCATCCTGCCTTTAGCAGCCCTGCCAGCATGGAGCCGTGCAATATCCTGAGCGGGAAGGGACCCACGGGGATCTCTGAAATCCAGTTCCTGGCTCTGCACAGGACAAGCCAACGATCCCTGAGAGCACTGTCCCGACACTGCTGGGTCCCTGCCAGGCTGTGCCCATTCCCTGGGCGGCCTGCACAGGGAGGTTTTAGCAGCTGGATTCCAGAATCGCTCTGGAGTTTGGGAAGAGGATTCATCCGGGCTCAGGACTCCGTGTGGTGATGTACAAATGAAGATGCAGAAGAGGGGGGGTGTCCCCTAGAGCTGCTTGCTGGTGTATTTCCTCCTCCCAAGGCTCTCAGGGAGGATGAAATGGGGATGTTGGAAGCTGGCAGGACAAGGACTGGAGATTCCCAGGGGTCCCTCCTGGCCTCTGCTGGAATTAAATGGCCTGAGAGGTGCAGCTGCCCGCAGTCACCAAGGCAGGTGTTGGGATGTTTCCTTTTGCCTGAATGATCTCACACCTGGCACTTCACCCCTGCCCTCTCTCCTGCTCTGCCCCCATCTCGTCCACTCTTCTTCCAAAGCAGAGCTGCCAGAAGTTTTGTTGCTCCCAGGCTGCCTCCCCACCCCTCATCCTCTCTCCTGGGAAAAGCTTCCTCCTGTGTCTCATCGCTTCTCCCCTCCCCATGCTCAGGCTGTCACTCCTGTCCCATTCCAGTTCCACAGTTCCCTTCCCGAGCACGCTTAGATTGGATATTAGGAAGTATTCCTTCCCTGGAAGGGTGCTCAGGCAGTGGCCAGGCTGCCCAGGGCAGTGGTGGGGTCAGCAGGGATTCAAAAGGGAGGGAGGGATTTAAAAGCCGTGTGGCACTTGGGGACAAGGGTTAGTGGTGGCCTTGGGGGATGGTTGGCTGTGGTGGTCTCAGAGGGCTGTGGGATCACAGAAATCCCGATTCTGTGGGCCACGTGGGATGTTCCTTAGAGCCTCTAGCAGCATGGATGTCTGCAATCCAACAGGATGGAGTTTACAACCTCCAGCTGGGCTTTGTGGTGTCCCAGGCCCACCGTGGCAGTGCTGGCACTGAGAACGGCCTGAAGCACCCGTTCCCAGCCTTTCCAAAGGCGGGAGCTGCTCAGCCCCATCGTGATGCCCACCCTGCCCAACCACCCTCCCTGCCAGGCAGCTTCCCCTGGGCCTTGCCTGCTCTGGCTGGGCTCTGCTGATCAAATCCTCAGATCTCAGTGTGGCTCTGCCCCAGATGCCAGCGTAGGAACCAGGACATCCCCTCACCCATCTGCTTCCTCCCCAAGCCCTGGATTTAATCTCCAGCTCTCAGCTTTGAGTGGCAATATTTGCTTGGGCTCAGAGCCATCCTCTCTGCCCTCTCCACCACGAGGAGGTGGCAGCTGGTTTAGCAGAGCTGCTGGGGTCCTTTGCTGCCCTGCATCCCCTAATTGGTCAAGTTGAACGTGGCTCCTCCACTTGCAACTTGTCAGGGCTTTATCTGAACATCTGCATCCCATCCTCTCATTAAGCCCTTAGGAAAATAGAAGTGTCTGATGGCTGAATAGCTTTAAATTTGGAAGCAGAGTGGGAGTAGATGGGAGAAAATGCATTGCCCTTGATGTAATCATCGGAGGAGGACAGTTCTGAACAATGACCAGATCGTCCTCGCCCCGACGATGACAGCAATTTCTGACTTATCACCCCCCAGCACTATATTAAGGCTCTGAGATTACAGTGTTACTCATTAGCACCACATCTGCTGGAAATCAGCTTGGGGAAGGCTGCTGAGGGTGCTAAAAAGCTTCAGGATGGCACAGAGAGAACACTCCCTCAAAAAAAGAATGATGTCCTTCCCCTGCTGGGGGTGCTCTGTGCTCACGGGCCATAACCACGTGGGGCAGCCCTGGGATTGAGCCGGTGGGGACAGGGGGCACTGGGAGCTGCAGGTCCCAGGTGTGCCCACCCACGGGGGCTTGGCTGAGGCTCTTCCCCTCCTCCTGCCTGTCCCCAGTGGTCTGTTCCCATCCTGGCGCAGCTCTTGGCATGGCACACCAGGTGTAACCCACGTCACTTTCACGTCATGGGATGAAGATCCCGTTTCCCGCATTTTGAAGTTCTCAAATATCCTCAGTCTCAACGCAGTCATAGCACAAAACTGTGATTCACAACAAACTCAGAGTGATAAAGGAACTTTGTGCCATTTGTCCTGCCTTGCACTGAGACCTGCCCTGCCCTGGCTGCCCCAAAAAGCCCTTGCCTTGCTCAGGTTCCTCTGACAGGTGAACTCAACTTGTGGATGACTGCAGGAGGGACCTCCTGATTTTGCTCCCTGCCTGGCCTGGTGAGGAGCCAAACTCCATGGCCCTCCTGGCTTATAGGCTGGAGGAAAAGCTCCTGACAGTGTTTTTGCTGATTCTGAAGTTTAGCAGTTGCAGCAACATTTAAACAACTCTTCAGGACCACTCCTTGACTTCTCCAAGCAATTTCAGTGCCCCAGAGAACAAGGGACCGGGAACATTGGGGCTCCAAAGGTATATCACAGCCTTGTGGCTAAAAATGCACAACTGTGAGGATCTCCTGGAGCTGCCATGGTGGATTTTCTTCTATCTGAAGTGAAGGTGATTTCTGAGGTGACTTCTGAGCCTCCCCAGCCACTGCAATTCGTGGCAGCCACGCTTTGATTTTCCAAGGATGATGCGGAGGACGAGGAGCGCCGCTGGCCGGCTTTGTGCTGATGTGTGGCTCTGCACAAGGGTCCAGAAACCCCATCTCACCTTCCTGGAGCTGCCCTGCTTCCCTCAGGAGCCAGGGCCGCTGATCTGCAGAACCTCAGCTCGAGGAGCTTGCAAAGGCCCGTTTGAGCAGCTGGTGTGAACCATCCATCAGCGCTCCTGTCTTCGCTCTAACCCGCTCCATTCTGCGCTGCCTTAATTCAGTTATGATGAAATTTCAAGCAACTGCTCCTGACAAATGAGACTTCCTCTAGTGGGTTGCTTCTTTAAACTGTTAACACATGCTTAAATATTGTCAGAGCTCAGAAGGAGAATGTTTAAGCTCCCAAAGATTCTTCATTATCAAAGGCAGCTGCTGGCGTGCAGGGGATCCCTGCTGCCCAACTGCGCATCCGTGGGAGAGTATCCTGCCGGGGATCCTTCAGTTACAGGAATGAAGGCGACTGCCCTGGGAAAGGGGCTGGAGGTTGTAATAGCAGGGGTGGAAGTGCAGAGTGGACAATGCTGGCTTCCAGGACCTGAAGAGAGTCTACAAGGAAAAGATGGGGAGGGACTTTTTACAAGGGCCTGGAGTGCCAGGACACAGGGAATGGCTTCCCACTGCCAGAGGGCAGGGCTAGATGGGATATTGGGAAGGAATTGTTCCCTGGGAGGGTGGGCAGGCCCTGGCACAGGGTGCCCAGAGCAGCAGTGGCTGCCCCTGGATCCCTGGCAGTGCCCAAGGCCGGGTTGGACACTGGGGCTTGGAGCAGCCTGGGACAGTGGAAGGTGTCCCTGCCCATGGCAGGACATTGGAACAAGATGAGCTTTAAGATCCCTCCCATCTCAAACCATCCTGGGATTCTGTGACTCAAGACTTCTCCCCATTCCACATGGACTTCAAGGAGCTTCAGTTTCCAAGGAAAGGTCTTGCAAGGAGAACAAAGGTTTTGTGCAGCCCTCTCCCAGCTCAGCTGCCCGACAGCCGCGGCCACTCCGCCCGTCCTGCAAGGAAAGAGCCCCTGGGAGATTTCCCGTCGTTCCTCCCAACCTTTCCCACCCCAGTTCCCACTGGTGCTGCTGTGACAAGTGTCTCTGGAGGGCACTGGGAGCTCTGGTGGCAAATACTCATTAATTGATTCACCAGGACCAAGGAGGAATCCAATCCAATTAGAGATAAATAATTGATGCCATCGAGCGCCAAGATTGGGACATTATTGATCAGGGGCACGAGAGGGGCTGACAGCTGTTCCTGAACTGAGACAATGACCCCTCAGCAGCCCCTGGGAGGGCCAGGGGACACCAGCCCCAGAGGAACCATCTGAGGTCTCCACACAGCACGGAGGAAACCACTTTAATCCTTTAATCCTTGGCCTCTCACACCGAGGGCCTTGAAAGAGCTCCTGAAGATTTCAAAGGATGCCTGAGGTAACAACTTTTATCCCTGGCACCTCAACCACAGTTTTCAAACAGCCACTGGTTATCCTACTAAACCCACACCCTGCAGAGAAATGAAATGTCCCCTCCAGCAGCACCAGGGAGGAACTTGGTTGGATGAGTAGGACAGGGTAAGAAATAATTCTGCTGCAGCTCTGTGGTTTGGTGGCTCCAGACAACGGGGAAAGGAGCAAGAGGGAAAATCCTAATGAGAATGTGGCCCTAAAGGTTCCCTACCATGGGAGGAAGAGGAGGAAGAGGTTGGGGGTTGGTGTGTGTGGGGTGAGGATTCCTTTCCCGGGGATTGCTCCCCTGTGCCTATTCCCAATGGAGGGGCATCAGGAATCGGGGCTGGAATGTGGGCAAGGATTTTTCTGAGGAGGCTCAGAAAAGTTTGGACTCTGCCCACCCATCCTTTTCAGCCTTTTAGTGGCTGAAGAACTGTTGAAAACCTGTGAAGCAGATGGAGATGTACCCCCAACTCTGGTGGAATTTGGGTTAGTGGGTCCTTACAGATCTCAGGGAGAAGAGGGGGAATCTGTGAGTGGTCCAGAGAAGCGAGGATTGCTCACTGATATCCCCCGGAACGAGTACACGGTGATTTCAGGCAGAGGCAATCTGTTATTTCCACTCCAGGACATTTATTTGGGTCAGGGTAGGGAAATTTGATTTACTTGCCAAGGTCCCGGTGGGCTGGTGAAAGTGTAACTCCCACACATTATTGTGTGAGCGTCCTGCCCAGTGCCTGTGGCTGTGTTTATTGCACCTGGCCACTCCGGGAGTTTTCTCTCTGCCCCCTCCTCTATATTCACTCGAGTGAATCTGCCCTGAGTGCTGTCAGGACGTGTAAAACCACGGAGAGGGGATGGAGCCAGAGGGATCGGGGACCCAGCTCCTCGCAGAGTTATTCCAAGAGCCTGCAGAGGGGAACACCTAAAGCTCTGCCCTCTGCTCAGGGCCTCATTTCACACCTCATCTGCGGAGGATGGGAGTTGTTCACGGCATCCCGGAATGCGTTTGGAGGGACCTTAAAGCTCCTCTCGTCCCCCCCCTGCCATGGGCAGGGACACCTTCCACTGTCCCAGGCTGCTCCAAGCCCCAGTGTCCAGCCTGGCCTTGGACCCTGCCAGGGATCCAGGGGCAGCCACAGCTTCTCTGGGCCCCCTGTGCCAGAGCCTCCCCGCCCTCCCAGGGAACAATTCCTTCCCAATATCCCATCTAAACCTATTCTCTGTCAGTTTGAAGCCATTCCCTGTGTCCTGTCACTCAAGTTCCTGATGAACAGTCCTTCTGTGGTTTCCTTGCAGCCCCTTCAGATCCTGGAAAGCTGTTCTGAGGTCTCCACTCAACCTTCTCTTCTCTCAGCCTGCCATCATCCTCAGACCCTTATCTCCAACAGAAGCAGGACATGGATCTCCCCCAGGCAGGGCTGAGTTGCCCTGAGATGATCCATAAGGTGGAGGGCAGAGAGGACGAGCGTTATGGGGATGCCCTTCATTGACAGGAGGACAAATTCTGATTTCTTGGGTTGGATGAAAACAGAGCCAGTGGATCAGAGCCTGTCACTTAGGCACTGAGCTCTCTTCTCTGTGACCAGGGACAGAACCCCAGGGAACGGCTGGAGATGGGCCACGGCGGGTTTAGGTGGAGATCAGGGAAAGGTTCTTCCCCCAGAGGGTGCTGGGCACTGCTCAGGCTCCCCAGAGGCTGCCAGAGCTCCAGGAGCATTTGGACAGTGCTGCCAGGGATGCCCAGGGTGGGGTTGTTGGGATGTCTGGGCAGGAGACAGGATCAGGAGCTGGATCAATGATCCTTGTGGGGCCCTTCCAGCGGAGGACATTCCATAATCCAAATGGTGCTTTCCAGCCCTGCATTCCCAGCTCCAGGCCAGAGCCCCTCGCCGTTGGCTTCCCAAGCCCCAGAGCTGCCTGAGAGCTCCCCTGGACCTTGTTACTGTGACCCTGTGCCACTCCTGCTCTCGATTCCTGCTGCTTGCAGGGCTCTGCTCATGGGTGCTGGGGGCTCGGGGCTCCTGCCTTGCATTGGCTAAACTCTGCTGCCTCTGCACTTTGGGATTGGCCTGGCACTTTTTTTCCAGGCAGGAGCAGGTTGTTCTGCTGCTGGCACCATCCTGATAACAGCTTCAGGAGTGCTGCTGGGTTAAACCCACCAGCACGAGCCGCTCTGAACACGCCAGCTCTGCTCCCAAGGAACGAGAGCGTTTCCCTGTGTATTTATTCCCCAAAGCGGCCTGAAGCACCAGGCTGATCCCTGGGCGTTCTGCGGGCACAGCAGCCCCATCCCGGCACTCCAAGGGGAACGAGGTGCCAGGATCCAATTGGAAATCCCTGCTGCCAGCATCCATCGCCGCCGGGGCTGCGTGCGAGCTCCGGGTGTGCAGCCCGGCCCCAGGGCGCTCCCCGTGCCCGAGCTGCTGCATTAACTCGCCTTCGGGGCGCTCTGCAAAGCGCTCAAAGGGATAAAAGCAGAGGGAAATCATCTCCCAGCCTGACCTGGGGCTCGCAGGGCCCCGCGGACCTGCTCCCTGCTCCCTTTCCTGCGCGCACGCTTCCAGGTAACAGCTTTTCCCAGGGAAATCCGGCCTTCGGGAGGAGCAGGTGCAGTGCGAAGGCAGCAGCAGAGCCCGCAAATGGAAAACTCCCTCGCAGGCGGGTGGGAAACGCGTCCTGCTGCGAGGGAAGAGAGCTGGGGGAGGTTCGCTCCCACCGAGGGGGTGCTGGCTGCAGAGATTTGCGTGTTTAGTGACTTCATGCACATCCACTCAGCCGCTTCCTTCCCCAGCTTCGCAGGGATCGCTCCTTATTTATTTTCACAGCTAATTAAAGCCTCCCCGGGCTCAGGCCCCTGATTAGAGAGAGGGGGCTGAGCCCACAACAGCCACGCTGGAGGATGCCCCAGCCCCCAGGCTGACCCCAGGCCGCCCTGCAGACCCCACGCTGCAGTTGGGACACTACTTACCCTGATACTGCAGCGTTCTCTTAAAATATATTGAAGGAGAGATTGGGAAAATGAAGTGCATAAGATTTATCCTGCACCAGAGGATTTCAGCATCCAAGAAAGCCAGAGAGTCCAGTCCCTCAGACTTAATAGAAACCTCCTGCTTTATTAATGTTGCCTGAGTTGTGTTTTTTCCCCTTGTCCACAGGTCCTGGGCAGAAAGTCAAAGCTCTATTTGAGGAGCTTTCCTGGAGGTTTTCATTAATAACAGGGCCAGGGAATCCACTGCAAATGTAAAAATAATGGATTTGAGAGCCCTAAAAGGATGGAGATTTACTCACTGTGGAAATATTAGGGAGAAAGTGGGAGTGGGAGGTTCCCAGGGCTGCCTGGCTGTGAGCTCTGGAAGCTGCCCGGAGGCCGAGGAGCTGCCGGGAACGGGAGAGGAGGGAACGTTGCCTCCGAGCGGCTCTGGAAGGCAGCTCTTTCCAGCACCGAGTTCCCAGAGCTGTGGGTACTCCCGAGAAACGGAGAATTTCCTTCTCAGGGTAACAGGACGAGGAGGATGGAGAGCTTTCATCAGCCAAGGTGCTCGCCCTCGGAGCTGCAGGTCCGGGGCGATGCCGGTGCTCGGCGGGTCAGGGGGAACACACAGGAATGGGGTAGGAGAGAGGGATTGCTGCTTCCTGCTGTGCCCTCTCCTCGTGGGAATGCTGGAACCAAGTCCCCTCCCTCCGAGGGAACCTCACCCCACACTGACCACCAGGCCACGCTGTCACCGCCGGTGGCATCACCTCTGTGACAAACCTCACGTGGCAGAGCTGTGACGACCATCAGCATTTCCAGACCTGAATCCTGGCCCATTTCCGTGGGTGCGGGGTCCCAGCTCCGGCTGAGCCCGTGGGCAGGAGCTGCGGCAAGGAGAGAGCCCCTTTGCCTCGAGGACAGGAAGGGTTTGCCCTCCCCGCTCCACTCCAAACTAGAGGCGGTAACCTGCTGAAGCTGCTTGGGATGGGCTGCTTTTATGGTGGAAAATGGGTTTAAAATGGGTACAGGTTCCTCTGCAAGGAGGAGCACACCCTTTATCCCTGTGTCATCCTCCAGGTACGAGTGAAAACCCCCAGTGAGAGCTTCCAGCCAGCTGAGACCGCTGGATTCCAGAATTCCTGGGGGATGGAGGGAGGGAGAAGTGAGTTTTCCTTCCATCTGGGCCAAACAGGCAGCGAAGCCTCTGGATGCAGAAGGAGCTGGCTGCGGGCTCGGATGCCAAATCAGCCCTCCGAGGAGCCCTGGGGAGCCCCTGCCGAGCCCTGCTCCCCTGGGAGGTGGCATCCAGCGTGCCCCGAGGCACTTCAGCCCCTCCGCAGCTCCTCCCTCGGCGCTTTTCAGCAGCTCCGCAGTCCCCCAGCCCCAGCCGGCTGCGCTGGTGGCCCGGGGGCTGCAGGCATTTTCCCAGCGCTCTAATCTAACAGCACCAGTGGGAATGTTTACAGCACGCTGCCACTTGAGGGCTTATCAGCCTCGCCGCCTATCTCCCACCGCCCCAGCCTGATAAAGGGAGGGGCTGCTGGCACCCGGGGGAAGCGCCCGGAGCAGGGGACGGAGCTGGGGACCGGCCAAGCAAACCCAGCGGGGCTGCGGGACTTTTCCGGGAGCCCCTCTGTGTCACCGAGGATGTGCTGGGGAGAAGGAGCAGAGCAGATCCTTTCCCAAAGGGTCCCTCAGAGCAGCTCGGGGGCAGCAGCGGCCAGGCCCGGGGCAGAGGGAACATCCCGTGGCGGGATGATGGGGTGTGGGGGCACGGAAACGCGTCCCTGGGAAAATGAGGGGCAGCCCATAGGATCACAGGATCATTTAGGTGGGAGCATCAATGATCCCAGCGCTGCCAAGGCACCCCAAGTGCCACATCCACACAGCTTTTAAATCCCTCCAGGGATGAGGACTCCACCGCCACTGCCTGGGCTTTGGTGGAGAATTTTTCCATTTAATCCCATCTAATCCTCCCCTGGTGCAGCTTGAGGCTGTTTCCTCTTGTCCTGTTACTCGGGGGAAGGGTCTAACCCCGGCACAACGGGCAGCTCCAATATTTCTATCAAGGAGCCAACTGCTGACACCTGCCTGCCCTAGGAACAGGGCTTCCCGAAATTGCCTTCCTCAGCTGGGGATAAAACGCAGCTCATCTGGGACTGCACCCTCTGCTTTGTGTCGGGGCGGAGCTCCGACACCCTGGGAGTGTCCGCATGGATCCCAAAGGTCCCCCTTACCCACCTGCAGCGCTTAAACCAAGCAGAGTTCGAAAATACTTAATGTTTGTTTAACTTTCGGACAGACGGGTGTCCTGACGTGTCCTTGCGGCCACTGAGCAGCCCCTGTCCATCCCCTGCGCGTCCCTCGCTCCCGGGCCGCTCCGGGCGTGGGACACTCCACGATTGCCCTCTAGTGGCCCGCGGCCCGGGCAAGGGGCGCTCCGGGTCCCGGGGGCTGCGGGGTCCCGCTCCCGACCCCCCCTCTGCCCCCGGCCGGGACCCCCGCCCGGCTCAGCACACCCGGTCCCTGTCCCCTGGGCGTCCCCTGGGCTGTGCCAGGAGCAGAGCACCCGGTCCCTGTCCCTTGGGTGTCCCCTGGGCTGTGCCAGGAGCAGAGCACCCGGTCCCTGTCCTTGTCCCCTGGGCTGTGCCAGGAGCAGCCGCTTTTGGGATTGGGGTTTTCCCAGGATTTGGAGTGCAGCACACCTGGCTGCAGCCCCCAGCACGGCTGTGGTGTCCCTACCCCATCCTTTAGGACGTTCCCCAGCCTGGGAGGTTCCCCCAAGCAGGGAATCTCAGACCTGAGGTTTTGGAGGGTGGCAGGAACAGGGAATTCCTTTTGGAATCCTCCCCAGCTTTATTCTGAATGTTTTTCATAGAATCACAGAATCATTTAGGCTGGGAAAAACCTTTAGGATCCTTGAGTCCAACCAAACCCCCCAGGGATGGTGACAAGCCTGTGCCAGTGCTTGATGCCAGTGCTCTGGTGAAGAAATTTTCCCTAATATCCAACCTGACCCTCCCCTGGTACAGCCTGAGGCTGTTTCCTCTCCTCCTGATGGTTGCTGGCTGGGAGAAGGGAGCAATATTTTAACAAGAAAGCAGCTGCTGCTCCTGCCAGCGTGGCCAGGAGGGATCCCCAGGTCCTACACGGGATCCAACAGAGCCTCCCAACACAAGAAACAGAGGAAATGGAGAGGTAAACTCAGGGAAGGAGGGGAATTTGCAGAGGGAATGGACTGGGATTGATGGAGGGCATGTGAATGCGGGAAGAGAGAGGCTGGAGAACCACCGCGGGTTTCAGCAGTGCTGGGAGAACCATGCATGGCACGTTTTCCTCATATTCACCCTCCCCCTTTGTCTTAACACGTAAGGACCTTTGGGAGAGCAGGAATATCCTGCTCTTCCCAGAGTTCTGTTCCCGAAGTGCTGTTCTGAACTAATCCATGCTCTGTGGGGCTGGGTCCCCGCAGTCACAGGAGCCGTTTGCGTGGCTTGTCAGGACCTGCTTCACCCCGGCCAGGAAATCACAGCCCCATTTCTCATTTATCAATAAATAAACACAGTCCTGGCAGGGCTGGAAGCATGAGAGAACGTAAAGGAAGGTTTCCTTCCTGGAATGCTCCCTCCTTGATGTGATCTCCCCAGGGACCAGGCAGGGGAGAAGGTGCTGCAGGAGAGGGTGAAGTGTGGGGTCCTCCCGTCCTTGCAGATGTTCCTGGAGAGGTTTGAGATCCTGGGCTCTTCCTCCAGCCCTGGTTTGTGTAGGACAGGGGATGGGCAGCACTGGGATCGTGATCCCTGCATGTGCCACGGCCTGACCTGGAAAAGGGAATTAGGTAAGGCTTTAAAGTGTGTGGAATTTTTTAATATGAAGGTGCCACTAAGGAAAACCATAGATAATATTTTTTTTCTCCCCCAAAAAAGGGCAGGGAAGATGTGAGAGCACATCCCCAGTGCGTGCAAACCACAGCCCGGACTGTGACACTGAGCACAGACGGCAGCCACAGGTGCCAGGTAAGCAGAAAATGAAACGTGGGCTGTGGATTGCAGGAACAAACACAAGGGCAGGGGAAAAAACCCAAAAGGAGAGACTGGGAAAGGGATCTAGAAAGTCAGAAGAACATGTGGGAAAAAACCAACCCCAGGACAATAATGGGGGAGAGGAAATAGCTGGGAGAAAGCAAAAGGAAGTGAAGCCACTGCACAGGGTTTATTGTTCTCACCTGGTGGATTTTATGTCCTCCATCACCTGAATCTGTCCCTGGGTGACTGTAGGGTTTCATTAACTCCCGTGTGACCCCCTCAAGGGTTTTATGGCCCGGGACAGACCCCAGTGGCTATCAGCATGCAGAGCTGGTGTCCCAGCAGCCCACAGATGTCCCCAGGCCACACCAGCACAGGGCCCCTCGTGCCTCTCGAGGCTGCAGGGCCGGAGCTGGTTTTGTTCAGATGCCATTGCAGGGTCCTGGGTGGGGTTTCCGTTCCTGCCCTGGAAGTCTGGAGCAGAACAGGAGCACAGGAACATCCCTTAAAGCCGATTTTGCAATGCAGGAGTCGCCGCTGTCCCTTCCCACAGGCAGAGGGGAGGAATGAGGAGGTTTTGGTCGTGAGGAACTGGGACAGGGACGGCTCCAGCTGAGCCCTGTCCACACCCTGTGCCTGCATTGGAACTTTTCCCTCGCAGAGGGAGCAGGGATGAGGGAGTCTCATTTCTGAAGCTCCGGGCTCCGATTTTCACCCCTCAGTGAACCCAGTGACACTCGGTGCTGTGTTCGTGCCTTCCAAACCAAGATCTGGATCACCCAGCTGCCCCCTCCGAGGCTGATCTCTTGTTCCCTGACCAGCACCATCCCCGCCGAGGCTCCCAGCCCCAAGCCCGGCTCCCCTGTGCTGCCCGGGCCCTGCCTGCGGATCCCTCCTCCTCCTCTGCAGCCCTGGAGGTGCCCCTTCCATGGGCACCGGCGGCAGCTGCTGCCCGAAGGCCGCCGTGGTGCTGTGCCAGCCCTGCGAGCGCGGCCTGGGGCACTGCTCCTGCCCAGCGGCCTGGGGCGAGCCCGAGCCCAGCCCTGGAGCACAAAAGGGGCTGTGTGGCTGCTGCTTGCCCTCTGAGGGCGGCAGGAAACTTGGCAGGGAGAGAAAAGCCTTGAGGAGCTCCTGGGATGGCCAGGATTCACGGTAAGCTGCTCTCAGGAACAGAGGGAATCTTGAGTGGGAGCAGGCAGGGCAGAAGGGATGTGGGCAAATGGGATTTGTCTCCACATACGCGAGAGGAGCAGTTCGCTGTCACAGCTGCAGTTTGTGTGCTCATAAATTGCCTTTGTCACCTGCGGGAGGCTGATCCTGCTCCGCTGAGAAAACCCCTTTGGTTTCTGAGGGGGTCTGGAACAAAAACACCTCAGCCACATATTTTTAACCTGAATGTCTTTAACTGCAGCTGGTGGAGAACAGCAAGAAGGATTAAAAACCCCCAAAATCTCTGTGAAAGGGGGCACGGTGCACGTACCTGAGCTGGAGAACAAAAAGGCAGCTGTTTGCAAAGAGGGGCAGAAGGAGAGTGAGCTGAGAGGCTCAGAACATGGAAACCCCTCTCCCTGGGGAAAGGAAGGCTCCATCCCCGTGCCGCTGTCCCGGGGCTCAGGTGAGATGAATTTCCCGGGCATGAAGAGCCTTGCTGTGAGTTTGTTCTGTGCAAGGGGCTGGCCCAGGGGTTCTTCCAGGCCTTGTGGCCAAGGGCAGGCTCTCCCCAGCCCAGCAACAAAATCCATGCCCATGCTGGGGCCGAGCACGCTGTGGGGCTGGGACGTGGCCAGGAGGGCGGTGCTGTGGGCTGGCCAGGCCAGCACAGAGCTGGCTTTGAGAGCCAGGAGCCTGCCGGGCAAGCCCTGGATCTCAGCTCCCTCTGGGAATGCCTGTCCTGGTGGTCCAGCCCTCAGAGCCGCACTGGGAGCGTTCCCAGGCAGAGGAAGGCCCTCACAGGGTACAGGAAAGGCTGAGGAGGGTTTTCCACAGCATCTTGTGACTCCTCTGACAGTCAGGTCCATGTGAGGGGGTTCTCCTGCTTGCTTAGGCTGTCCTGAGATCCACTAGCATCTTGAGAATTGTTTAGGCTGGAAAAGATCCTTAAAAATCACCCTGAGGGAGATGATTCCCCCTCTATCCTGGCTGTGAAACCCCACCTGGAGTACAGCACCCAGGTCTGGGGTGGAATTCTTCAGCTGGAGAAGAGAAGGCTCCAGGGAGAGCTCACAGCCCCTTCCAGGGCCTATAGGGGGATTATAAAAAAGTGGGAAAATTACTTTTTCCATGGCAGGTGATGCTAGGACAAGGGGGAAGAGCTTTGAGCTAAAAGAGGAGAGATTTGGATCAGATGTTAGGAAGAAATTCCTCCCTGGGAGGGCTGCAAGGCCCTGGCACAGGGTGCCCAGAGAAGCTGTGGCTGCGCCTGGATCCCTGGCAGTGCCCAAGGCCAGGCTGGACGGGGCTGGGAGCACCCTGGGATAGTGGGAGGCATCCTTGCCTGTGGCTGGAACGAGATGATCCTTGGGGTCCCTTCCTACCCGAACCATTCCAGGCTTCTGGGACCTTGAAGTCCAGCCAAGACCCCTCTGGGCCCCTCGTAACGAAGGTCCCCCCAGGCCTGCTGCCTGTCCAAAGTCCTCAGCTTGATCCCGCTGGTTCTCCAAGGCAGTGGCTCAGGAACCTCTGTCTGCAGTGTTTGTGTGCTGGAGCTGTAGCAGAGTGCCCTCATGGGCCTCATTCCCTGCTCAGCCGAGTGCTGTAACCTCAGCCTGGCCTCCATGGGGGGAAGGACCCCCAGCCTGTCCATCCTGGGGGTGACACAGCTCTGGGAGCCAGAGCCAGCCCAGCATGGGGAATGACGGGATCCCCACAGAAGGCCTCCTGTCTGTGTCCCTGTGACCGCCAGGGGAGAGCTTGGAACCACCAGCTGTCCTGGCCTTGGGGGAACAGCTCTGGTTAAACACCCTGGAGCGGTGGGGGAGCTCTGTGGGGCTGCTCTGGCTGTGGGGCCTGCCCATCTCCCCAGCCTTGCTGGCCAAGAATGCTCCCTGTGGGTCACCAGCTCCCTGCTGCTCTCCTGGCCCTTGGCTGCTGCCCAAATTCCCTGTGCCCCCCGATCCCAGGGTGTCCCTGTGCCCCGGACCTCAGGTGTCCCTGTGCCCCCCAAACCCCAGGGCATCCCTGTGCCCCCCAAACCCCAGGGCATCCCTGTGTCCCCAAACCCCAGGGCATCCCTGTG
>VZRV01001306.1:23255-39373 GCA_013398115.1 Falcunculus frontatus | reverse complement strand
ATCCCAGGTGTCCCTGTGCCCCCTGATCCCAGGGTATCCCTGTGCCCCCCAAAGCCCAGGGTGTCCCTGTGCCCCCCAAAGCCCAGGGTGTCCCTGTGTCCCCAAAGCCCAGGGTGTCCCTGTGCCCCTGATCCCAGGTGTCCCTGTGCCCCCTGATCCCAGGTGTCCCTGTGCCCCCCGCTTTCAGCCCTTTGGCTCCCTGTGCCCACTGCCCAGGCTGCCTGAAGCTGTGAAATAAACCCAGAGTGACACCATCCCATGGAGGAGAGCAGCTTGTGCCCCACGTTCTGTGCTCTCCCCTTCTCCCTCCTCCACCTCGCAGCTCTCCAGGAAATCCCGTGGCTGGTGATTTATGAGAGCATGTGAGGCCTCGGGGGAGTTGTGTGAGGCTCAGCTTGCCTGAAAGGTGTTTGGTGCTGGTTGCTGCAGTTGGGAGAGCCTTGCCCAGCCAAGAGGGGAAGCAGGGGAGCATGAAACCTTGGAATTAGCTCGGGCAGAGCAGGCAGAGGGGGAGCAAAACCCCCTCGTGAGAGCTCTGAAGCTGAGGACGGCTCCAAGCAGAGCTGGCCCAGCTGCAAGCCATTCTCAGGACAAACGAACTTTTGCCACCAAATGTCCATATAATTTTATGGCTCTGCTCTGTCCATCATGCCCAATACATGGCTGTGTAAGCCAGGCTTCAGTAATGAGCTGTGACAGGCTGTACATTTCTGGGTGGTTATGGCATGTATCAGAAAGCAGCGAGCTGGAGGCAATAATCCCCTGGAAACACCTTGCCCCGGGGTGTCCTGTTACCGTTCTGAAATCACATCTCAAATGAAAAAATAATGAAAACAGCCCAGAACTTGAGGCACGGGCAGGGCAGGGCTGTCAGGTAATCAGCCCTCCAGCCCAGACCGTGGGGATCACTTAGACCCAGTGTCAGCACCCACTGTCCTACCCCACGGTGCTGCTGGCAGCCAGGCCCTGGATGCCGCAGTTTCTGTCTCCAGGATCCCAGGAAAAGCAGATTTTCCTTGCGGGTGTGAGGGCTCACCTGCACTCTGCTCTCCCCCACTCACCTGGGTGATTCTCAGGTCCTGGGAAATACTGGAGAGGTCTCCACTCTAAACCCACTCAGTAAAAGCTGAGCTTTGACTGAGCTGGGCTTTGGTGGCCCCAGGGGGTCCCTTCCAGCCCAGGATATTCCATGATTCCTCTTTTATTCCCTGCGTTTAAGGTGGAGCATCTCATGAGTTGTTTGGGATAATTGTCTCCTTTGTTGCCTGGGCTCCAGGAACTGCAGTGGAATCTCAGAGTGCAGAGGCTGACACTTGGCTTTTCCCTGGTTCTCCATCTCCTGGCCTCCACTCACAGCGCCTGCTCCTTTTCTGGGGAGTAGGAGTTTTCTTTCCAGAGAAAGGTGGGAAGAACAGCTCAGGGAGTTGCCTGGAAACACAGGGATGTGACTGTCCTGCCTTTTGGACACAGCCAGGAGTGACCCACTCTGAACTCAGTGTGGACCTCAAGCACGAGGTTGGACTTGAAACCTCCCGAGGATCCTTCTGAAGTGGAATTTGTGTGATTCCGCAGAAATTCCGTGCATTTGGGGGTGTCGAGTTGCCTCTCTTTTCCATGAAATCTCATCCATGAGATTTCCCACCAGCAGAAGGCAATAGCTGTTCTGTGGGGTTTTCTCTCTTTTCTCAGCCTCCTTTGCAGCACATAAGGGATGGATCCAGAGGTCTGCGGGAGGACTTCCACCACCACAATGTGTGATACCGACAACGCTTTCTGTGGCTGTGCAGAGAATTCCAGCTATCCATGATGAGCCCAGGAATGTCTCCTGCTCCCTGTCTTCCTCCCCACAGGAACAGCAGAAGATGCTGGGGAATTACAGCACAAGTTTAGCTCTTTCCTCTTTTTATTCTCCCCAAGCTTAAGGAAAATGCCCCACAAAGAAAACTCATTTTTTCCCCTTCTCACATCAACAGGATTTGCCAAGTAATAATGGATGGGGGACCAAGATGTGCCATATGCCGTCCCAGAAAGGTAAAAAGCTTTGAAATTCCACATTATCCAAGGTCTGTTTGCAAATTTTGGGCTTTTCAGGAAAAAATATTTGTCACCAGTTCGATTTTCTTGGCTCCCCAGGAGCGGAGTCTTTTCTATCAACTGCTCAAGTTTTTGCTTAAGAGAGAACTCAGAAATGCTGGTGGAAGTGAGGGGCTTTCCCTCCTCTTTTCCTTCTGTGGGAAAAACCCAGGCTGAGGAGTTCCAGTGCCTTGAGAGCTGACTGAGAACTGCAATTTTTTAGTTTCAAAGCAACAAAATGAAACTTTCCCCTTCTGCAAAGCAATTAGAAACCAGCATTTTTCATGCAGGAAAATTGGACAAAAGCAGTTAAGTGTGGAGGAAGACTCAAATGCTTCCTGACTCTGGGATTTAAAAAAAAATAAAAATCATTTGTTTCAATAAAAACCTGACATTTTAATAGGAGAAAATGTTTTGTTTGGACTTTTGTGTATGTAGGTGAAATTTACCAGCACCAAAATGCATTCTGACATTTAATATATAATAATATGTCATGAGATATTTGAATATGCTTTAAACAAAATGGTCCAGTGAAATAATGCCTGAAGCGAAATGAAATATTCCAGCTCTGGAAAGTTGAGGAAAAGCTTTGTCTCTCTTCAAAAATCTCATAGAAATGGACAAGTTCTTGCAAAATATTCTGATTTTGAGCCAAATGTGGGTTTGGAAGGACCAATAACTTCACCTTCAGGAGCTCTTTGATGAATTCCTTTGGATCCAGGGCTCTCTAGTTCCACTTGGAACTCCAAATTGTGCTTTTTTTTTGGTCATTTCCTCAAATCAAATTATCCCTCCAGAAGGAAAGGCAAAATTGGTCATTATCCTCATTTTACTGCCCGGGAAGCCAAGTTTTAGGGAGAGAACTTGGAGGGGGAGCTGGAGGGGAAGCCAAGATTTAGTGGCCAGCTCGGTGCTTCCCACACTGTGGATGTTCCTCCAAGCCCACACGAGGTCTGTTCTGGATTAGGGGTTGTGGGAAGGGCTCTGGGAATCAACCTCGCTGTTAAATCCACGTTCCCGGGGTTTGCTGTGCCGAATCCCAAATAAACTGGGATTTTTACACACTGCAACTGGCCTTCTCACTTCAACTTATTGCCATTCCCAGATGAATTTTGCCATTCCCAGATGAATTTTACCATTTCCCAGTTGAATTTTACCATTTCCCAGTTGAATTTTGCCATTCCCAGATGAATTTTGCCACTTTCCAGTTGAATTTTGTCATTCCCAGTTGAATTTTACCATTTCCCGATTTAATTTTGCCACTTCCCAGTTGAATTTTGCCACTTCCCAGTTGAATTTTGCCACTTCCCAGTTGAATTTTGCCATTCCCAGTTGAATTTTGCCACTTCCCAGTTGAATTTTACCATTCCCAGTTGAATTTTGCCAATTCCTAGTCTAACCTCCCTGGCAAGGAGCTCCTCCCCCCCCAAGAATTCCCAGAGTATTCCCCAATTTTCCGTTTGTTTGCTGCAGGCTGGGAGCGTGGCCGAGCCAGGGGAGAGTGCTCGGGGTCGAATGAAGGTTGTGTCCCGTTTCCTCAGGCTCTCCTTGATCCTGATTTTAGGAGAAGCTTCCTGAACACAACGTGACAAGTGACGTTCGTCCCGTCACAGTCAGGCTTTGTCCCATCGAGTCACCCTCAAGAGATCTGCAACCACATTGGAGAGCTCAAACCTGTTTCTTTTTTATTTTTAAAGTGCCTGGTTTTCCCTGAGGGAATCTCTGTAGTCCTTGGGAAGACTCAAGAGTGACTGAATAAACTGATTTTTTTTTTTTAATATTAAAGTGTTAAAAGCTGGTTCAGGCTGAGAGGGAACATCAGGAACACAATTCATTTCTTTTTTTTCCCAAAATTCCTATTGAAAACAAATAAGTAACCTTATGGAATGGCATCCACAAGGGGTATTTTTTTCATGGAAACAAGTTTTAATAAGCAAGATATTGATGTGTGATTTCTCTGCATGCTGAAGAGAGGTGTCTAATGAGGCAGCTTTAGCTGGAAATTGATAATAAATACAATTTCCAAATCTCAGTTAATCACAGCAGCTTTTCCCTTGATGCATGAGGCCCTTTGACCCCAAACCTTGGTGGAGTTTTGGGATGAGCTGGGATTGAGGCACCTGGAGCAGGATAAGGTCCCCCCTTCTGGATTCCAGTGCCTGCTCCTCTCCTTGCAGGAGCCAGCAGGAGGAAATCTCCACAAGGTCAGCTGAACTCCAATATTTCTGCTTTTTTTGTCTTTTCCAAGCACCGTTCCCACTGCTGGATTTGCAGCTGGAGTTGTGTTCCCGTCCCGCTGACGAGTGGGAATCTGTCCATCCCCAAATCTTCCATATCCCAGCGCTGTTCCTGTTCCTGGAAGGATCTGACTCCACAGCTCCCAGGAATGTGAATAAGCAGGGCAGCTCCGAGGTCTCACCCAGCTGGAATTGCAGCAAAATCATGGACAATCGATCCTCCAAAGAAATGCCTGATCTCCCGTGACAGCCACAGGCAGGGCCAGCCCTCACTCCCAGCCTGTTCCCAAACATCCTGACACTGGGCCAGTCGGGAGTGGGGGATGCAATAAACGGGGTCCTGGGCCACAAATGAGGAATTAATTGAACACTTGCTTTTAATTTCCCCCCTCCCGAATCCAGCTCGAGATCCCTGTGACAGCGCTTCCCACTGCAGGAAAGGGGCGCCGTGACAATTTTTCCCTGTTGGTTGCGCTTTCCATCGTTTCCTGCTCGGTTCAGGCAGGTTTTTGCCAGCTCTTCCCTTTTCCAAGCATGGTGAACTGGGAGGAAGGTTTGGGACGCTGCCTTTGGCAGTGGTGTCTGTGGGGAAGATGTCACTGGTATCAGGGAATGGTGATTTAGCCACTCCCAGAATTCCAGAATGGAATTTGGGTGGGAAGGGACCTCAAAACTCATCTTGTTCCAACCCCCTGCTGGGTTTCACTGTCCCAGGGAGCTCCAAGCCCCATCCAGCCTGGCCTTGGATACTTCAGGGATCCAGGGGCAGCCCCAGCTTCTCTCAGTCAGTGATAACAGTTCCTTGTTATCACATCCCGTGCAGTACCTGCAGACCGTGGGCTCTACCATGGATTTAGGAGTGCTTCCCATCACATCCCTGCTTCCAGCTCTGGATTCTCCCATCTGGAGTGACCCCAGGGAGGTGCTGTGATCCTTGGGAGCAGGTGAACTGCAAGGGAACCTCCTTGTCCCAGGGGATGTGTCCTGCTGTGGAAAAACATCCGCTGCTGTGGAAAAATGAGCTTTTCCCTCGCCTCCTGGTGTCCCTGGCGCTGGGAATTCCCCCATCCTGCTCCTCCCTGGTTTGCAGCATCTCTGTCACCTGCAAATATGGGAAACCTCCTGAAAGTGATGGGAATAATGTTTCTGTGCCCAAGGAGAAACAGGAACGCTGCTGTGGGCAGTTAGGGGCTGGTTTTCCCTCCCCATTTCCTGGTAGAAAGGACCCATGGACACCTCTGGGCCCCTCCCCTGGATCTCACTTCCAGCTCTGATGTTTTAAGCGGAATTCCTCTCTTTGCCCTCAGGACTGGGTTTCCCTCAGCCCCTCTCCCAGAGCAGTGGGACCATCCCTGCACGGGGCAGGATCTGACCTTTCCCAAGGCCATCCACGGCCTGATGGTCACCACGTCACTCCTGATCTCGGGGATCACATTCCAGGAGCACGTTTTGCCACAGAATATGGAATTGCAGAGGAGATCTGAAGCTTTCCTTGCCCTTTTTGTCTCTCCCTCTCTTCCCCCAGCATCGTCTGGCCCCAATTACAGCCTGGGGCGCTCTGGGAGGGGACATTCAAACCCAATAAAGCCCCGTCCCCCGCCCACAAAGGCGACATCTCCTGGCCTTGTGCCCTAATGAGAGCAAATTTTTTGTCCAAACATTTGAAGCGAGAAGGTGCCTTCTCCTGCCACCCCCTGCCGGGGTTAATATTATTATGCAGCTGGCTCTGGTTGGGAATTAAAACAAGGGCATTCCCTTCCTTTAATGAGAGCTGACAGTGGCTCCAGCACTTCAGAAGGGAATTAGGGAAGGAGGGATGGAAGCGGAGTCTGTCTCCCTGGAGCCTCACCCAGCGGCGCTGCTGCCCCGGGGGATCAAAGGCCACTTACCTGCTGCTGAGCACCAAATCCCCTGGGATGCCATGCTGGAATAACGACTGCAGCGGGCAGAGCAATCCAAGGCTCTGCTTCGACACTTCTGGGCATCGTGGCCAGACCGAAAATGGGATTTTGGAGTGTTAAACCTGGCCGGGTTTTGGTCAGGACTTGGCAGAAAGTTTTTGGTGCAGCCATTCTGGTGAAAATGCAGCAAGTGGAATGTTGTAGAGAAAACGAGGCATAGATATCTATTTTTAAGGGGGTTCTTTAATGGAAAACCCTAAGTTTTCAATGGGACCTTTTTGACTTCAGATAAGTGCTCCAGAGAAGGGGGTTTATTTTTAGAAATGGAAAAAAAAAAAAAGAAAATTGCTGATTAGAAATACCCCCCAAAACCTCCCCGTGCCTTATCACTGACAAACAGCGAGTGCAGCCTGTCCTCATCTCTGTCTCAGGATAGGTTTGATTAGAAACGTCAAAAAAATACCAGACAAAAATGTGAATTTTTAATCCCATTTTAAAGGACCTTTACCCATGCGTGAACTCTCCTTTTGAAGTGCTGCAGTGGCTCTGGCTCCCAGCGAGAGATGCCCAAACAAAGGGAACCATTTGCAGTGATCGTTACTTGTGGCAGGATTCCAGAATTCCAGAGGACACGAGCGGGAAATCCATTTCCTGGGATGCCAGGGGAGCTGCTGCTGTTCTGGAGGTGGGGAGGAGACACTGAGCCACACAGAACAGATCCCAGGGTGTGAAACAGGCTGATTGCAGTGATTGCAGGGGATTTTCTCAGGGTTTTTTGGTGCACTGGAACAGTTTATAGCTGCCCTGTGAAAGGGATTGGGAGGGAAACGAATTCCCGATCCGTGGATCCCGGAGAGGATGCTTTCTGCGCTGCTCTGCAGGGTAACTTCAGCCCAAATCCCACTGTTCCATGGAATGGTGTCCTCCTCAGGAGCATCCCACCTTCAAATTCATGCTCTAGCATAAATTTTTGTCTAGGAATTACTGGCACGGATCTGGGCAGGCAGAATGCTTGCTGGAAGAAAATGGGAGGGTCAATGGCTCCGTGGATATTTCCTTTCTCAAAAGGCCAGGCCGGAGGTGCTGCTGGGGACCTGGTGGCTCTTGCTGTCCCTGGGTGGCACTGGAAGACGAGGGACAGCAAATAACAGCTTCAGGGCACTCCCAACACCAGGAAAACCTGGACAAAGGCGTTGCAGTTAAAGCTGTGGTGGGGGAAAAAATCGCTTTCCCTGTTGTCCATCACAGAGAAAATTCTGCTTTTTCCCTTCAATTGGAAAGCTGAAAATGAATAATTAATTTGAAAATGAAAGCACTTTTAGGCTTCTGGATGAGAGGTTTTCAGTTTCCAATGGAGGGTGGCAGAGCTCAGGGAAAGCCAACACTCTTAGGGGGAAATCAGCCTGGGTTGGTGCTTGGCTCTGGAGCGGGGCAGGAGCACGTGGGAGCTGCAGGGAAGGGCAGCATCAGCGACTTGAACCCACTCATCCATCCCCAGCAGGGCCGGGGGTATAGAGGGGAGTGNCCCACCCCACAGTCTGAGCTGTTTGCATCCCAGAGGAGGTGCATTAGCCTTTGGGCCTGATCAGCAAGACCCAGAGCGGGGTCTGGAGGTTTCCAGGCTCAGGGTGAAGGAGAGGAGGGTTTGGAAGGATATGCTTGCTCTGGGTTTGGTTTCTGAGCTTGAGCAGAGATGAGGAAAGGCTGGGAAGGGCTAAAATCCAGCTCTGGTCAGGATTCACTGGAAGCAAAGGGGCAGCACGAGGGGTTTGGCGACAGGAGAGCAGAAAATGGATGGGTCGGGCTTGATGGATTCAGTGGGGCTGGCTGGATTTGGCAACAGACCCAGCCAGGGGGTTGGATCTGGGATCTGAGGGTGACCCAGCTTTGAGACCAAATCTCTGGTCTTTATATCCTCTTTGTCACTCATCCCTGGTGGTTTGTGACCTTGCTTGCCTTGCTCCTCACTTAATCCCCCCAAAATCCCAGCTGCCCAACCCTTCCCACTGCTGGCTGCACAGAGACTGGAGCGTGGGTGAAGGAGATGGCACTGGCTCAGCCAGGAATTGTCAAACGACATCTTTGCAGAGATGGAGATGAATTTAAGAGATCAAACACCACCCCGAAAGTGGATTTCAAACAGCTCTCTGCTTTGAAAACATCAGAATCTCTGATGGTCTGGGCTGTAATTTCATAAAGCAAAAACTGTCTGAGCCAAAATACCAGGTCTGAAATGGCTACTTCGGGCAGCAAACACAGTCCTCAGCCCAAATAATAATGAAGGGAAATTACACTGTGAGGGTGGGGACAGAGCAGGGGACAGAGGGCCCTGAGACCAGCTCCATATCCCTGCCTAGGTGCTGGCAGAGTGAGAGACCTTGATATATCATCTGTCCCTTTGAACAATCCCAGGTCAGCCAGGCAGCTTCATTCATCTTCTCCCTCCGGCAAGGAAAGGAGCAAACTCCCTGCCTGGTCTGGATTCCAGATGTGTGGCAGTCCCCGGGATGCCGAGTCTCAGCAAAGCCCTGGGGTCTGGAGAGCAGTGGGCGCTCCTGATAACAGCAGCCAGCACATCCCTGGGGACAGGCAGAGCTGCTCCGTCCTCTGGAGCATCCTGGGCCATCTCCTGGTGGAGATCACCCATTACCAAGTGGGTACAAGCTGCACAAGTGTTCCTGACCTGCTGCAAATAGAAGGTGTCATTTAAACTCCTCCTCTGACCAAACACTTCACACCGTGGTCATTAAGACCCAGCTACCAAATCTGCCTCAGCTGCTTTTAATCATCTGGACATCCCCCGAGCTCCCAGATGCCAGGCTTGGGTTTATTCCCCTGCAGGAACTTGTTAGGCTGTCAGCCCTAAATGTTCCAATATCCCAGGTGAGGCACCTCCCAGCTTCATTTAATTATCTATCTCCACTCCTACATATATCTCCAGTCTCCCAGCTTGTAGGGTAAAATAGATGGCTTGGAAAGGGATGGGTTGAGGAGAGTTTGCTTTACCTTTTGTTCTCCAAGCAGCAGGTCTGGGTTTGAAACCACAAGCTGACAAAAAGGGGTGGTGCTCAGCACCGGGGGCTCGTCCATCTGCTGCTTGCGTGTCTGATCCGTACAAGGCGTGCTGGGCCGGTTCAGCCTGCGGTTTTCTGCTCTGTGAACAGGTCTGGTGTTGGGAAATGTCATCCTGGGTCATCATTTCAGGGAGGGGTAGAAGGGAAGCAGGCACAGAACATCACCTGGCTTGGGCAAAGGGGTGTTCTTCCCTCTCTTTGGAATTTACTTGGATTCTGCAGGAGGAAACTCTGCAGTTTCATTCAAGCCAAACCCAAAAGGAAATATTATCTATAGAGATGTTCAGAATGCCTTGGATTGGGGTTTTTTGTCTGCCTGCACATGATGTCACCTTTGAAAACCTGTGTGTCAGGCACCGTGCCTGCCCTGGGTGAGCCGGTGCGGCCACAGCGCTGTTCTCGTGCTCAGCTCGGTGTGTCCCCAGCTCAGCCCCTGCGAAGGAGAGGTAAGGCCCTAGGCTACGTCTTTAACTCTTGGCTGCGTTTCCTGCTCCCCCCACATTCGCTGGAAACAAGGAGGGAGATTCTGCAGGAATTTTTCTCCGGTTGCCTGTGAGCAGAGACTCTGCCAGGCTGGGGCATCCCTGCTCCCTGCTGCAAAGCCCAGGAGGTGCCACTGGCCGTGACAGGGACAAGGAGGGTTTGGAAACCAGGCACGTTTCTTCCAAAGCCTCTGCTGTGTGCTCCCTGCAGCCCAGCCCGCCGCTGTTATTTCAGCAATCAGCTGCAAGACAAACCAGCTGGCCCCTGCCGAGGTGTGGAAAGTCCACCGGGGGATTAGGCTGGTCTTACCATCAGTCCTCACTTGTGAAAATACAACCTACTAAGTTTTCCTAGATGATGCAGTTTTCAATTGCTTTTGTTTGCTTTACAGGCAGGTCTTAAATCAGGCTGTCAGTCAGGCTCCCTCCGTCCCCCGCCTCGCCTCCGAGGCAGCTTCCAGGCGCTGCTGCAGGCCCTGCTACAGGCCCTGCGATCCCCTTCCTATTGCCATTTATTTATGGGGTTTTCCCTCCCTCCCGGTAGGAAGGGGGGGCTGTGTCTGGCACAGCGAAGCCTGAGCTCCCAAGGAGAGGTGCCAGGCAGGGGTGCTGGCAGGGCTGCAGGGGACTGCAGGGACACTGGGGTGGCACTTGGTGTCTGCATCTCCAGCTTTCCCCTTCATCATCAGCGATGCTGCAGGCTCTGAAGGGACGCTGGGGAGATCCTAGCAGTGTCCTACAAACCTCTCACCCCTCTCTTCACACCTGCGAGGGGAATTTCCCGTGAAAAGCTGAGGGAGAGGCTTTATCTGCGTTTCCTCCCTTCCCTGGGCAGTTCCATCCCTCTCCTGGCTGCAGAACGTCTTTGTGCAGCGTCCCGCGGGCAGGGAGGAGCTGAAGTTTGTCAGAGCTCGTTGCTAGAGTTTCCAAAAAGGGTGCCACGGCTTTGCAAGCCGCGAGTCCAGCGGGACCCGGCTCGGCCCCGCACCCCGTCCCACCAGGCACGTTTTTATATTTCTGTAGGTGCTTGAGCACAGCCCTGTCAGCACAGGGGGAAGGAGGTGCTCCTGCCGGAGTGTGTGCAGCAAACCCAACACATCCCGGGCAGAGACTGACCCCGCCTGACTTCTGGAGCAGGTCGGTGCCGCCGGGATGCAGCAGAGCTGCTCCGTGTACGCTCAGGGAGGATAATCCAGGATTTCTGGCCGTGCAGAGCAAGCCCTGGCCCAGATCTCTGGGCATTAAGAGCCTCTCCAAGTCGTGGTGCACGGGTCCCTCTGGCAGAGGTGGCTGGACCAAGGACCTCTGCAAATCCGGCCCAAACCTTAGAGCAGCCACATCTCTCCCCTCGCCCCGGCCTCAGTGTTCCAGGTGTTTTCTTCCGCCTCTGTCTCATAACACAATTCACAAAGGACAGAGCTCTTCCAGATACGGGAATCTGGGCGCCAAGTCCGCTCCCAGCAGCCCCCTAAATCCTGCCCCTCCGTGTAATTTAAATTGCAGGGGCTGTGCCTAGGGGGAGGTGGGGGAGGCTGCTGGATTTGAACGGCACCTGCTTAATGAGCGCACCGTGGTCCCTCCTCCCCCTGCAGGGACAGCAGAAGGCAGGGGACGGAGGGGTTTGATCAGCTCTGCTGCCTGGAGCAGCCGATTCCTCTGCTGGGGCTGGGATAACACAGAGCCGGTGGAGCTGGGATGGTGTTTGGAGTCAGGGCCTGCAGCTCTCGCCACGCTGCTGGGGGAGCACCGTGCCGAGCTGCTGGCACCTCTCACCTCCGATAAGGGACGAGGCAGAGAAAAGCCAGGGCCTGTCTCGTCCTGGAGGGGCTGAGTTTGTGTGCAAGCAATGCAGAACGGTCCCTTCCTGGCAGAGAGGGGTGTCCTCCCACATCAACTGCAGAAAAATGCAAATCCTGCTCTGATACACCCCGTTGTTGCCCCGGACAGGCAAGGAATCATCCCGGAATATTTTCTCAGTGAAAAATGTGGCTGCCTGTGTGGATGAGCAAGGCAAGGTACCCTAAAGCTGCTTGATGCCAGAGGAAGATTTGGGAGTGCCGATATCCAAGTGTGTGGTGGTTTTCTGGCTGGCTGTCGGACGGGAGAAGGGGCTCCCCAGGCTTTTTTCCTGCTCTTGCTGATGTGAAAATGGCTTGGGCAACTGGAGAGCCCTTGTGCAGACATGTGGGTCCGTGCAGCAAGGGGACAGTGTGGCTGCCCCTGACTTTAACAGCTAAATCCGCAGGAGCTCCTCACTCCAGGCCTTGAGCTGGTTTTGTATCTGATTTTAGCCAAGCCCAAACAACGTTGGCACTGAGACAAAGCTTTGTTTTCCTTCTCTTCTTTGCATCTCCTCCCAAGCAGCCTGGAGATGATTGGAGAAAGCTGCATCTTCCACTGCTCCACAGAGTCAAGAAGGACCCAAATTCCTGGTCTTAATGTTAGACTGGTTTTGTTCTGTGCAGCAGGAAGAAGAAAAATCCCGACTGAAACATGAAAGTGGCTGTGCTGTTAAAGGGTGCAGCCCTTGGAAGGAGGGGAAATACATTCTCCCCTGTGCCAAAGCGAGCTGGAATGCCAAAAATCCCTCACCTCGCAGCCCTGATGTGAAAGCCAGGCTGCCTGCCCTCCACACATCTGCAGCACTGCTGCTCCTGGTGCCTCCCGGGGACAACAAGGCAGTACCAGGCCCTGCCAGCTGTGTCCAGCACAGCACAGCATGGTGCCAAGGCCTGGGGACTGGCAGGGAGCAGGGTTGGGATGCACAGCAGGGCTGAGATGTGCAGCAGGGCTGGGAAGCCTTGGAGGGATGCTCTGGACGAGAGTTGTGCTGTTGCCCCATTGGCAGCTCGAGCAGGGGTTTATCCAATTCCCACACTCCCAGGGACGTGGCTCACTCAGCTGGCTCAGCTCAAGGAAGGAGGAGCATCTGGCTGGTGTCAGAGCTGGTTGTGGCTGGGAGAGCAGTGAGGCATCGCTGCACTGTGCCTTGAGCCGGGACCTGCTGGCCCTGGGAGCTCCTGGGCTGTTTGCTCCCAGGGTGACTCCCAGCCACCGCTGCTGGGTGTCCTTGGAAAGCTGCTGGATTCATTGCTGATGGTACTCAGAAAACACTGCTCAGGGGTCTTTACCTGTGAGCTTGGCTGTGATTAAAATAGGAACACCTCAAGGATAAAAAAGGATTCCTGGAAGAACTCCAAAACACCTGCCGTGGGATGCCAAAGGGTTCATTTTTAGCTGAACTCCCCTTTCCATGCACCAGCCTCCCTGGGAATCTGGTTTTTAACCTGGTACAGGAAAATGGCAAAGGTTTTATATTTGATCTGGATTAACCAGGAGCATCCAGAGCCAGCAGCACTCCCCAGGGGACAGCTGGAGGCAAACCAGGCACTGCTGTGGGGTACACACGGCACTGCCATCCCACCCACTGGAGCACAGCTTGGAAGGGGATCTGGGGATTTTGGAGCCACTGCAAGCAGAGCTGGATGGGAATCTTTTTGCTAAAGCACGTGTTGGAGTCGCTTGGTCAGATGGAACTTCTCAGGGTGGTGTGTGGTGCCTGCCAAAGCTCAGGCTGGGAATGCTTTCCTCCATCCAAAGGGAGAGAAAAGGGGATCCGGGAGCAGCAATGGCTTTGTGGAAGTGCATCCAGGCTGAGTGTTGGCTCCAGCTCTCTGCAGTGGCCACAAGCATGAGGAATGGCTGTCACTGACACCTCCTTGGCCACCCGAGACCCCTGATGTGGTGCCAGGACCCACCGTGGTGTGGGTGTCCTCAGCAAGTGGCACGTGCCAGAGCTTCTTGTTCCATTGCATGGTGTCTCGGATAAAAGAATTTGGATTGGAAGGGACTTTTAAAAGTCTTTAAGTCCAATCCCCTGCCATGGGCAGGGAGATTTTCAGTGTCAGAGCCCCATCCAGGCTGGCTTGGATGTTTCTAGGGATGGGATGAGCTGCCAGTGGGCAACACTCCTTAATCCCCACCTCGAAGCAGACCCTTGAGCCCAAGCCAACAACAATTCCAACCCCCTATGCTCTCCCTTCCCTTTCTCTTTTAGGAAAATCTTGGAGGCAGCCACTTCTGTGGGGTGGGAAATAGGAAAATTTTGGGGATTTTTCAGCAGGCTATCAGTGTTGCTGCTGCCCTGGGCACGGGAGAGGCTGCGCTGGGGGCGAGCTCGTTTCAGCTGCTCCTCGGTGTAAATGTGACCCACGAGCTCACCCAGTTCAGAGACACTGCCTGCTGAAAAGGCAGCAGATCAGCTAAACCCCTCAGTCAGAGCTGGCTGGGGAATGTTTTATGGTGGAATTAGAATAATGAATGAGGAGCCTGCTGTTTGTGTTAGTTTTGGCTTGCGAGCAGCAGAAAAAGTCTGCTGCAGAACTCGGTGATCAGCTCTCCTCATCAGCAGGCCCTGAGGTTGGAAACAACTTTTTAAAGCCCCCCGGGCCCAGGAGGATGAGAGGCTGGCACAGCATGAGCTGAGTGAACACTAGGGCTGAGATAAGAGGCCTGGGTGTGTTTTGGGGCAGGATGAGCCCTCGCTGCTGGAGGATGCAAGCTCTCCAAAGCTTTGGACACTCTCCTCCTCGGGGTTGGCCCACTGCATGCTGCAGGAGCAAAGTGAGTTGGGCAAACCTGCAGGAATCCAGCTGTTTCCCTGCTCTGAGGAGCAAAACTCGCCAGGATGCTTTGGGATTGCTCCACACCTGGTGGCAGGTCACCCACCACGTGTTCCTGCCCAGCTTTGCTCTCAGATCCCTGCTTGAGCTCATGGGTATAAAATGAGCTTTGTGCTCTGACTCTGCCAGAGCTGCAGGGGCTGGAGAGAACTTGGCTGTGATTTTCCTGAGCTTTGACGTGGGTCTGGATGGCTTCTGGGTGGAGCTGGGCCAGTTTTCCTCTGGCTGGAGGAAGACACTCTAGAAAAACCTGAGGAGCTGCTGGTTAGTGGGACACAGTCCAGATGGATGGGGAGCATTTCTGTGTTAGTGTGAATGATCCAGTAATGCAGTTCCAATGCATGATCCCTAATCCAGACATGCTGCAACAAATTCCCATTTTTCTGGAGCACTCTCTGCACTCTGAGGGCACTGGGAGGAGTGAGCACCTGGATGTGCTGCGCTCCCTCCACTCCATAACCCAGCAGGGCTCTCCAAAGAGCTGGAATTGCCTCCCTTTTCTGGATCCAGGTTTTTATTTCCTGGTGGTCCTTTCTGCCCCCTGGCAACTCCTGCTGCTTGGCTCTGAGGACATTCCTTTCACCAAAGTTTAGGATCCTTCTTCTCCAAATCTACCCCAGCAGATGGACCCAAATCTTAATTCTTCCACAGTTTTACCAGAGTTCAAAACCTGGAAACACTCACGGTCTCATTTTTGCTTCCATGGTTGATTTCCTGCTTTTCAAGGGCTGTAATCGATGTCACCTTTCCAGAAGAAATCCCAGCTCATCTGGCCTTGCCATTTTTCATCATTTTGGTGGGGCTTTCTTCCTCTGGATTTTTGAACTTTGCTTTCCCAAATTGTTTACAAAGAGATGTTTGATGATGGGAAATGACTTAGGGCTGCACAGGAGCCTCTTCTACCTGGTGAGCCATGAAATGCAGTTTGCAGGTGGAGCCTCCCCTTTGGTCCACGTTGGATAAGCTGAAGCCTTTGTGGGGGCTGCTTAAAGGGTGGAATTTGAATTCCTAGAATTGGGAAAGGGCAGAATTTTCTGCTCTGCTGCATCTCCCGCGGGTGATCACAGAGGAAGAGCCCAGGCTGGGCCTCGGCCTTTCCCACAAGAGCCACGGACATGGGAGCTCTCTGCCAGTCCGAGGGCTCTGCACCCCCACTTTGTGCTCAGAAGCCCGAGACAAGCCCGAGACAAGCGCCAGCCCCTCTCCCCTCGCTCACCAAGGCTGTCTGTCCCCTCCAGCCAGGGAATTCCCGGAGGGATCCATCCGGGCCCGCGAGGGGAGCGCTGCCTGTGACCCGGCTCCGCTCCCGCGGGCCCCGGCTGGGCACTGCCGCTCAGGGCTTTTTGTCGTGTTTTGAGCTGTTTTGAGGTTGTCCGGCAGGAGCGGCGGGGCTCGGAGGGAGAAGAACACCACAAACACCTCAGTGTCCCCACGGGCTCCACCCGCGCGGCCCCGCCGCGTCCTTCCGTGCCCCTCTCCTCCTCCCCTGAGCCCGGCCACGCTCCTTCACGTTGATCCCGGGTTTATTCTGGAGCGGGATCAGCCTCCCCTGAGGCCAGGCCCGTGGCTGCCTCCTGGCCAAGCGGCTCTCCCAGGGGCAGCCTTTATCTCTTTGAAGATTAGGGGGCTTTAACGTGCCTTTAAAGTGAATTTCATCCCCCCCCCCCCC
>VZRV01001306.1:3609-19087 GCA_013398115.1 Falcunculus frontatus | reverse complement strand
CCCCCCGCTCGCAGCCCCCCCAGCTCTCCCTCGGACACTTTTCCCCCTTCCCCTCTCGGTTTGATTTATCCCACAGCCGGCTCAGGGAGCCTGACGGATGGGCAGAGCTCCTCTGCCCAGCCCTGCGCCGGCATCTGCCAGGACATCCCCGGCTTCCTTCGTTCCTGGAAACCCGGAGAGTCCCCGGGCAGCCTGGAACTGCTCCGTGGCTTGTGCTTCCCTCAGCTGCTGGGGGAAGATGCTTTTGTGCCTCTCCCAGAGCCCAGCCTTCCCTCCCCACGCCGGGGTTACTCAGCTCAACCTTGACAGCTGCTAAATAATCGGGTGTTTGTGCCACGGCCTCTTTCCCGAGCCAGGCCAGGCTGCACGGGTGCCTCTGATGTTTCCCTGCAGCATTGCCGGCAGGAAAAGGAATAAAGGTGGAGTTTGGAAGCAGCAGAGTGGAGCTGGGGTGGTGGAAGGGGATGGATGGGGAGCTGGGATGGGATGGGGTGGGATTCATCCTCCTCAGGGTGAGCCACTGGGACGGTCCTTGCAAGGAGAGGAGAGAGGAGCAGCACCAAAATAGTGCTTGCCTGCACCTTAGGCTCAGCTCAGCTCTGAAATTCAGGTCCTAGGAAGACCCAAATCATGGGAAAAGCCAGCACAAGGGAACGACTCAGGGAGCTCTCAGTGCCCAGGTGAAGATGTCCTTTAAAAACCTGATTTTTTGTCTCTGCGTACTTGATAACCCATCAAAACCACACCGTGGGCCTGCTGCAAACCCCCACCCTCCCTCTGCAGCTACAAAGGCAACAAAACGGTGTGGCCCAGGCTGGAAGAAGCTGTAACAACCCCCCTGGACACCTCCCTCCTGCTCCAGGCACCGTCCCACCCCTCTGCTGGCACTGGGACAGACCCTGGCTTTATGCATCCTCTGTTTCCTGTGACTCAAAGCCAAAATTCACACAGTGGCTTGACCACAGGGTTGATAAAAGGTCCATTAAAAAAAGCCCTGCAGCTCTGCTTTGACATCTCCTGTCTCCCAGCCCATCTGGTTACAACTTTTGCTTCTATGTCACATTTAATATTAACAATTCTCCTAAAATCCCCTGTGAAACACAGGACATTGCTGATTCAAGCCCACAGATCCAGCCCAGCTTGGTCACATTTTCCCCCCTCTCTATTTCTTCATGCCTGTGGTGCTGTTCTGGTTGATCATTCCCAATTTCCCATCCCCTGGAGATGTCTCTCCCTTTGGGCTGTCTGGCCCTAAATGAACTCATCCTTTTTCCAGAAGAGGACAACTTAAAAATTGATGCTCGACCCTTGGTGATTTGTATTTTCAAGTGTTTACATCGATACAGAGTTCACTCATCCACTTCCTTCTGCAAAATCCTCTCTCCTCTGATCCTTTTCTTTATACAATTCCCTATTTTCACTACCTATGAGAAGAAGTTTTTGCATGGAAGAATCTTAAGGATTTTTGTGCAGTCAGTGTGCCCATGGAGCCTGCTGGCAGTGAAATCCCCCAGACTTCTCATCCCCACCAAAAACTATGTAACCCTTGAAAATTCCTATGTAAACAATGTCACAAAGCCCTAAAATCAGCCCCACTGACCCTGCTGAGCACCGTGCAGGGCATTCCTGCCCTCAACACTCCCAGCAAGGGTGAGGAACTGACAGCAAAAATCCCAAGGAGAAGAAATCACTCTGATAAGGGCCCAGAGCAGGCTGGAAACAGAGCTGGGAGGAGAAATTGGGTCTCTCCAAGGATTTCTGGGGGAGCTGCAAGGTGAACAGTAGCAATTCCAGCACCAGGGAAGGTCACACCCAGCCCCTGGAATCATCCAGATGTGGTTTGAAGACATCCAGAGATGGCAAATCCATCACTTCCCACGGAGAGCTGTGCCAGCGTTCATCACCCTCACTTAAGTATGCGTGCCTGGGCTCTGCTTGCAGTTTGCAGGGCTTCAGCTTTTGATACCAGCTTTCCCTGCAGGACCACAGGCCCCTGCTGGCCTGACACCCTGGGCAAGGCCTTGGAGAGCTTTTCTGGGCTGCTTATCTCGGATGCTTTGTTAATTCACTTTTTTTCTACAGCTTGGTACCAAACTCTGTCCTCCCATTAAGATATTTTATTAATAAGAAATAAAGAATCATCATTCTAATTTAAATAAATAGATATATTTCCTTACCCACAAATAGGAATTTTTACATTAAAAAAACCCCGTTCTGATTTAAATCTTTTTTCCCCCCGCTAGATTTCCCTAACATGATAATTTGCAAAATAACACCCAACAATCAACAATGAGGGAGGTTCCCCCTGTGTTTCTGGGGCATCATTTTGGTTCTTTGGGTTTCACTTTTCCATGTTATTTCCATGGTAAATACCTCATCATTTGGGGAAAATACTCTTGAAATGTCATTTATCTCCAGCCATGCACCACAGACCAACTGCAGGACTCCGCACACTGAAGAGACATGAGGAAGCTGATCTGCACTCTGATTTTAACAAAGAATGGGATGTCCTGATGAGCACAGCTGGTAAAACACCCAGGAGGTAAGAGGAGAGGAGTAATTAGCTGGACAAGCTGGCAGTAATTAGAGAGAGGGCAGGACTTTCCCTCCCCGGGGTGCTGAATCCTATATAAAGCCCTGGACCTGCAGTGGCTGCTGCAGTGCTGGGTGCTGGCAAGGTGAGCATTCCCTGGGGCAGGGGGAATTCTTTCCATGGGGAGAAGAGTGGGAAGGTGTTTGCTTGTTTGTGTTATTTTTTGGGGTAGAAATGCCCTGCCCCGGGTGCTGCTGGTGTTTGGGGAGCAGCGCTGGGAGGGATGTCCTGCAGGGAAGTGCTCTGGGGTGGTCAAGGGACAGAGTTCAGTCATTCCCTGTCCTGTTGAGATGATTCCATCGAGCCTCTTCCTCAGGCAGAGGCTGCTTTGTGCTTTTCCAGGGCTCCTGTTCCAGCTGGGGCAGGAGCTCACACAGGAAACCAGCTGGATAACCCTTAAAAATCCTGAGAGCCTCTACCTTGGGGCTTGGCTGGCTCCAGAACTGCGAGTAGGAAGGAGACGTGGATGTGTTGAGCTCTAGTTTTGGGGTATTTATTTGCTTGTTCTCCTAAATGAAGGTGGATGAGCAGCTCCCAGGGGGAAGTGAGGCCTCTGCCCTGGTGGCCTTTGCTAAGGAGAGCCTCAGATGAGTCTGGTGTGTCCCTGAGCCCTGCTGGGGACAAGGGGTGACAGACACCACGGTGAAGGCTTGTACCTTCCCTCCCCAGCTTCACAGGCCTCTTGGTTTTGGGAAAAACCCTCAAATTCTTCAGTGGAAGAGGTCCTTGGTAAGCAGAGCACTCAGGGTCAGCAGCAGCAGTGGAAGCCACTGCCTGCTCTATAAAACAAATCCTCAGGCACAGATTTCTTGGGAAGCGACTCGAAACCTGCGAGGTTTTAACTCTGAAAGGTTTTTCCTGTGCTTTAACTCCCTGAATTTAAGTGAGGCTTTGCTGCCCCTGCTTTTCAGGCTCTGTCGTGCAGACGGAGGTGAGGCTGTGGGCGATGCTGGGGAGCAGCTGAGCGGGCTGGAGCTCCCTTGCAGCAGCCTAGGGAGGAGCAGCTCGGTGTGCCCTGGGCTGAGGGTCTCTCAGAAAGGGCCTGGGCTGGCGGGGAGCGGCCGTGCTCAGCCATCGCCTTATCTCTGCCCCAAACATCAGAGAGCTGATCTTGCTCCTGAGGCTGGGACCTGACAGCCTTGTACATTAGCACTTTTTTAAAGTGATGTCCACTTTTGAAGTAGTACCTGTCCCAAGAGTGGTCACTTCACTTGACAAATGCCGGTGCTGACAGCAGACGTTACAAACTCCAGTGCAGCTCACACAGAGCTGAGGGGGGAGAGCCGTGCTCCCCTCAGCTGTGTGGGGTCATTTGGCTGTGGTTCCCACCCTGAGCCCACAGCCATGGTCCCAGGCATGTTTGGACCTTGGATATGGGCTGTCCCTGTGGGATGTGGGCCTGGATCCCACCAGCAGCGTGGTGCATGGAGCATCATCAAACAGGGCAGCTGAAGGCAGGGAGAGAAGGTAAATGGACATTTTCCCAAAGGAACAGTGGGGTTTTGCCACCCTCTGTCTGCCCAAAGCAAGGAGTGAAGCCAGGCAGAAAACCCCCTCATCTCCTCCCCGCACAGGAAGGTTTGAGCTGAAAGTTTCTGGGTGAGGCTCCAGCCCCAAAGCCATCCCTGGATATGTTTTGGCCTGGAGAGATCTCACTCTGGTGGCCCAAGGGACTTGCCTGGCTCCGTGGGGCTGCTGTGGGCACTGTGCTGAAGAGCTGGGGCAGCCTGGGCAAGAGGACGCAGGGCTGAGAGACCAAACAGCTGAGCAGGGGGGCAGAGGAGAATTCCCTCCCTGCTCTGCTGAGCCTGCCAAGAGCCCTTGTGCTGCTGCTGGGCTGTCTGAGGCACCACCAAAACCTGCACTGAAACAGCACTGCTCAAGTGACAAATGAAGAAAGTGGGGAAATGCCACAGTCAGGGCTGCTTGATGAATTTCTCCCTTTTATTTAAAGAGGAGGTTAAATACATCCCCTCCTTTGGATGGTGGTGCCCTGCTGAGGATTTCTCTGACAGATGCCTGGGGGTGCTGCAGCGATGTTTGTGCTGTGTTTGGTGTGAACGGGCGACTCGCAGCCCCTGGCTGAGGGGTGCTGGGAGCAGCTGGGGTTCTCTGGCTGCTTGCCTGCACTGGGGATGCCCACCCACTGCTGGAGAAGTGAACTCTCAGCGATGGAATTCGCAGGCAATGGGCTGTGGAGAGGAGCAGAGGGAGCACAGGGTGTCAGCAGTGCTTGCTGGGTCTTCACTCTTCCCTGTGACTACTGAGCCTCTCCCCAGAGTTTCCCGTGTTACTCCCATGTTCCCAGCAGGACTTCCTAGAGAACAAAATGTGGGTGAGTATGTGAATGCTGAGCTCTGGGAAACACCAGCTTTGCCCAAAGTCCTGCACTCCTCAGTGTTTTTGGCTCCCCATGGCCAGCGGTGCTGTGGCTCATGGGCAGTGCCCAGCTGGGCACTGGACACCTCAGGGCAGCCAGGGACTCATCCAGAAACCTCTGAGCAGGGGAAAATTTTCAGAGAGAAGCAGGAAAAAATGGTTTTGGGGAAACCTGAGCATAGCTGAACTCTTCTCGTGCTGATGGACAGAGGGAAAGGATTTAAGTGCTCTTCAGGCATCTCCTTGGCTGCTGTCCCTGCTCTGTGGGTTGGGTTGTGCTGGGTGTCCCTCTCTTCCCCACTTCTCTGCATCCCACCTCTGTGTGCCCCACACCTTTCTCCCCTGCCAGCCCTCTCCCCTTAAAAGAACGCTCATAAAGAATTTCACAAGCTGAAAGGGATCCCCCAGGATTATCAAGTCCAACTCCTGGCCTTACACAGGATAGCCCCAGTAATCCCACCCTGAGCCTGCTGGACAGGGCAGAGCACGGAGGGTTGGTACCTGAGGAAGGATGGGTGTCTCTGCTCCCAGCTGGCCCAGGAAAGTGCTCCAGGCTCATTTGTGCCCCTGGCAAATGGGGACTCTGAGAACTTGTTCCCAACTCATCAGCTTTTGGGCGATTGTGGTCAGGGGTGGAAATTGGATGGATTTTTCCTCCCTTCACAGGCTCTTAGATGTTTTCCTAAGCACCAGCTTGATGTCTCGATGTAGCCATCCCTGCATCTCTTGGTGCCCACCTTCCCACGCAGCGGCCACATCTCCCTTCACCTCCACCGAGACCCGAGTTACGATATGAAACCTGAACCCTTCTGGACAACTGGCACAGCCCAAGCTGAGCCTGCAATTTCCTGGCTCGTAAAAACATGAGCTTCCTTCAGGCCCGGGTCTCTGCCAGGTCACAGCAATCCAAGTCCCACACCACCTCCCCAAGGCCTCCCCACCCCCAAAATATTTCGTGACACCACCTATGAGCTTGATTTTTCTTTTTTTTTTTTTTATTGCTCCATATGTTGGAGACACATGGAAAAATGCATAGGAGAAATCCCCCCACCCAGGGAGAGAAAAGCCCCCGAGTTTACAGGGTGTTGCAAATAATCTGAGGCAAAACAAATGTTTAAGGCTGCCTCGACTGCCAATTTTGAGTGCATTGTTTTAATCCGGGGAAACAGGCCAAGGGGCAGTTGTTACTGGGAAGTAATTTTCTTCCTTTCTAGGCATCCCAGAGCAACAAGTATCAAATACTCCTTGGGAAAGGAATCGAGCGTGGGGGCCTTTTTATTTAACGTCTCAAAAGCCATCACTGCCTCGCCCTCGGAGCACTGCCGCTCCCAGCGAGGAGCTTTACAAGCAATAACCTGTTTGGGAAGCAGAGCAGGGAAGCCACACGGCCCACTTCGCAGCTCATTGTTGGTGCTGGCTTTTACAAGCCACGCTGGGGGCTCCCAGCAGCCGAGCTGTTTGTAGCCCAGTCCATTAAACACGGCCAGCAGAGCTAAGGAGCGGCGGGGACGGAGCCCCAGGGATCCCGCTGAGCCGAGCGCTCTGCTCGGTGATAAACTCAGCAGCATCCCACTCAGAGTTCCAGCAGCAAACAGCCCGGGCACGGGGGCTAATGGATCGCTGAAGGGAAGGTCAAGTGTGAAAAGAGCCACGCTTGGGGTTTTCCACAGGCTTTGGCTGTTGCTACAAGATCAGTTGGCCAAAACGCTGCTGGTTCTGACAGGGAGCCTCGTGGATGGATTCTGGGAGCCTTGCCGAGGTTTCTGTTTCTGAGCTCTTGTGGGTGTTACGTTGGTGTGCAGGCCAGGGGATGTGGCAGTACCCAGGGAATGGCTGCAGCTGGGCCAGGGCAGGCTCAGGCTGGATCTCAGGAAAGGTTCTTTCCCCAGAGGGTGCTGGGCACTGCCCAGGCTCCCCAGGGAATGGGCACAGCCCCGAGGCTGCCAGAGCTCCAGGAGCGTTTGGACAGCGCTGCCAGGGATGCCCAGGGTGTGGTGGTGGGGTGTCTGGGCAGGGCCAGGAGCTGGATTTGATGATTTTGAAGGTCCCTCGGCACTCAGGACATTCCGTGTGTGCTGGGCACTGTCCCCACCGTCCGGCTCCCACAGACCACTCGTGTTCCCACCTTTCCCTGGACACGGCGTGGCCATGCTGGAGCACAAACATGTCCTGGCAGGTGCCTCAAACAAAGCCAGCCTGAATTTTGGGGATCTCTTGTTTCTCTCTTGGGTTGCAGGACAAGGAAGGGCAGTTGCCTCCCAGCACCAGGCAAGGGGCTCTCACTCTTTGGTGCTGTGAGAGGGGTGCTACAGGAAAAGGGGAGAAGAAGGGACTCAGCCCTTGCTGTTGCAGCCCCCTGCTGCCCTGCCTGCGGGCCAAGGGCACAGGCACTCCCTGCCTGCTTCTCTTTCTGGATTTGCTGGTGTTTTCCCCAGAAACAGCCACCCAGAGCACTTCAGTTCCTCTCTCAGCTCCAGCCCTTCTCCTCTCAGGCAGCAGCGTGGAAATGCTGCAGTGCTGAGCCTGCTGCACGCCGGGCTTGGAGATGGCCTGGCTGCCACAAAACTGCAGCAGGCTTCGTGGGGGGCAGAAAAAAAAGACAAACCGTCAATTTTTACGTGAAATTTGGCCTGGCTGAACCCTCTGGTGTCCTTCCTGTGCAGGGGCTGCCCTTGGTTCTCAGCTGCTGTCACTTGAGCTGAACAGCTCTGTGTCACCTGAAGAGGATCTGTGTCTACTTGTCCTTCCCCGAGTGCTTTCAATGTTTCACTTGGAGGCTTTTACCTGTTGGTAGCTCCTTTTCTCCCTGCCAAGGCTGGGGGAGGGAGAGGAGTTGCTCAACAATGCCCAGGCTCTGTGGGCTAACAGGGCTGCAGTTTCCACCGGTGGTTTTAGTTGGAGAAAACAGAAATCTGACAATCTGGGAATGCTGCAGGAGCTCCAGGCTCTGGCACATTGCTGGAGAAAAGGAAATTTCCCCTTGAATCCAAACTGCTCTCCTCTTGTGTTTGCAGAATTGTCCTGGCATTTGTCTGCTTTCGAGCAACCTTGTCATTTAATTGTTTTTTGTCTTTGATTTTGAGGTTTTTGCTTAAATCGACTGAATTACTTTGGAGCGAAATATTTTAATTTCTGATTTATTTACTTGCAAACCCAGGGTGTTCTGGTGTGAACTGGGATAATTCCACTCAAACCCCTCCTGTGATAATTCAGCTGCACATTTTCCTGTACAGGTTCCTGCTCTTGCCCCCTCTCTGGAAGTGTCCAAGGCCAGGTTGGACAACAGGGGGTAGTGGAAGGTGTCCCTGCCCATGGCAGGGGGTTGGAATGAGATATTTATGGTCCCTTCCTACCCAAACCATTCCATGATTCTCTTGCACTCCTGAGGCAGACAGCTTAAAATTATGAGTCTGAAAACAACTTATTTTTTATCTAAACAGTCCGGGTTGCAGTTCTCCGTGCAAAGGAAAATGTAAGGAGGAATAATTCCCGCTCATTCCGGGGTTCAGGACTGGGACAGGGGCTGCCAGGGCCGGGCTGTGCCGAGCATCCCATGGTCCAGCGCCAGTCACTGGGGGATGCTGCAGCCGGGGGGTTGCCATGGAGACGGGACAACAGCGAGCCTGGGACGCGGTTTGGTCCCCACCGATGTGGCCGGGGACCCCTCGGGGCGCTGCCCCGGCCCCTCTGGAGCGGGGGGCTCGGGGTGAAGGGGGCGGGTGACACCTGGTGGTGTTGGCTCCTCGCGGGGCTGTGCCGCCACAGCAGAGCCCGCTCGGCCACCCCGCTCAAATCCCGAGGTCTGGGACGGGGAGACATTCCCTGGGAGTTTTCCTGCCCGAAGCGCCTGCACAGCTCGGGCTCAGCCGGGGTGGGAGGATGGAGCCAAGCCAGGAAGCGCCGGTGTCCTGCAGGAGGCTAAAAGCCTTCTCCCTCCTTGTGCCAATCGGGATCTGTGCGAGGGAGTGAAAATTTCAGCCATCCTGACCAGCCAGGTTTTCCTGGGTTTTTCTGGGAACACGGCGTGCTCCATTTAGTCCATCCTGGTTCTACACACCGGATTTGAACCTGTTTGAGGCTCTGGGATCCGATGTGAACTCGCTGCTGTGGGATGCCCGGGAAGCCAGAAACCTCAGGCTCTGGAATCCCTCAGGAGGCAGAGGGCTGTCTGTCAGGGGATGTTAAACACCAGGACTGGAGATAACTCGGGATGAAGTGTCCCTGCATCACCAGCCCCTGAGGCTGGAATAACTCTGTGCATGTGCTGCTTCCTTGCCTGACACTGCCTGCTGGGAGCAGGAGGATGCTGAGCCAGCTGGGTGTCCAGCCTGGCCCCTTGCTGCTGGTTCTCTTGGGCTTTGTGTCTTTGGGGAATCTGTTTCCCTCCCATATGTTGAGATAAAACATCAGAGCTCTCAAAGTTCCTCAAACTGCAGGCAATTCCCATCCAGCTTATTTAAAGCACAGACTCAAGGTATTTCGCTCCAAAGTAATTCAGTCGATTTAAGCAAAAACCTCAAAATCAAAGACAAAAAACAATTAAATGACAAGGTTGCTCGAAAGCAGACAAATGCCAGGACAATTCTGCAAACACAAGAGGAGAGCAGTTTGGATTCAAGGGGAAATTTCCTTTTCTCCAGCAATGTGCCAGGGCCTGGCGCTCCCGCAGCATTCCCAGATTGTCAGATCTCTGTTTTTTCTAATTCTCCTCTGGCACGGGGAGGAGGGACAAGCACCCTGCTTTCCTGGGAAATGGGAAGTTTTGAAGTGTCTTTTTGGGGTGCAGGAAAAGGTGAATCCAGAGGCAGGGAGGATGGCTGGGACTGGGATTTTCTTGTTCCCGTCGAGTGTGGTTTGGCTCCTGGCTCCCAGCACCTCCTGCCGCTGTCCCGGTCCCCGGGAGTGACAGGGACCTGCCTCCTCTGGGGTGCTGTGGGAGCAGCCAGCAATTCCTGGTGTGTCCGTCCCTCCAGCTGCAGGGAATTCCAGCAGCAGTCAGGGAATAGAGGCCCAGTGGGGTTTGGTACCTGGAGCTCACTGGGCTCCCACTCTTCGGCTTAGACATCCCTTTCCCAGCTGCCAGCAGTGTGACACAAGGGCCTTCCCCTGCTCTGTGTGTGGTGGCACAAGGTCCCTGCTTTGAGTCTCTTTTTGGGGCAGGACCTTGTTGGTTCACCCAGCTCTGGGTGGGAGCAGGACTTGGGGTGCAGCTGGGATTTTGTATTTGCTGGGGGACTGCAGCTGCAGGTGCTTCGATGCTGAACTAATTGAGGGGATTTTGTAGTGCCGGAGGGAAGGAGACACAGAGTGAGACCCCATTTTGGGGTTGTGCTTCTCCTGCCCCCATGAACCCCTGGTGGGGAGCAGGTGGGCCCCACAGAGGCTTTTGAGAGCTCCTCTCTGGGCAGCTGAGCTGATGGGCAGTTAATGGTTCGAGAAGGATGGAAAGGTTTAACTCTAGCCTGCCTCAGCCACCATTTTTCTGCTCGGGTGGGCAGGAGGCTTAAAATGCCACTTTGGCTGGCAGAGAGCTGGGGGCCAAGGGAAGGGCAAAGAAAAAAGCTTTTACTGCCAAAAATAACTCTGGAACAAAACGAAGAGGGCGGAGGGCAAGCAGGGAAACGGAGAAGTGCCTCCTCCAGGGGCCAGCCCCGGAGTTCTCATCCTCTGAGCAGGAAAGCTTGGCTGGATTAAAGGCAGTCCCCTGCTGCAGAGCTAAAACAGGCACGTGTGAGAGCAGCGGGGGACGGTGGCACGGGGCACCGCGCTGCCCTTGCTCCTCGGCACGTTCCAAGCTGAGCATCCCCTGGATCAGCCTCCCAACAATCTCTTCTCCTCTGTCTGCCCAGGGCTGGCACACGCTGGGGCATGGCCGTGGCACCTCTGCTTGCTTTGTCCCCAGCTCCTGTCCAGTGCTGCTGCCGCTGCCTCCCACCCCCAGCACCGCCGTGACTGGAACAGGGCAGGAGAGGGGACTCGGGGGCTCCTGTGGGCCCTTACCCATGGATGTGCTGCTCCACACCCACGGATGTCTGTCTAGGAGGTGAAGGATGGGATTCCAGTGGGTGGGAAGGTTCGCGGTGTTCCCCAGGCTCTGCCAGCAGAGAGGAGGAAGGGTTGGCCTCTGCTGGGCACATCTGAGGGCTGGGGACACATCTCCAGCCCCCCTCACAGAGCAGGCATCCATCTGGACAGAGTGAGATGCCTATGGTGGGTGTGGGGAGCTCTGAAAGTGTTACAGGTGGGACAGGAGGAACCTGCTGCTTTGTTGGGCTTTTTTTTCCCCCACTCTACTTGATTTAAAACTCATTTCCCACCCTCAGGAAATGCTCAGGCTCCTTGAAGAACCTGTTCCCTCCAGCTTGGCACTGATCCTGCCAGAGGGAGCAATCCCTGAGCCATGAGAACCCAGGACCTGGCAGCTTCTGAGCACCAGGACACTGGGAAAAATGAAAAAGATTCCTGTGCCAAAATGGCAAAAAATGAGAACAGCACCCCAAAGGGGGTGTCCTGGCCAGGAGCAGCTCCCTGCAGGGCACGGGGCCCGGGGAGCACAGGGGCTGTCCTTGCTCCTTGCTCCAGGACTTTGCCTGCGTGTCCCAGTGCCCTTTGGTGCAAAACCCCTGTGCTCGGAGCCCTCCCACCAAACCGGGATTTCCCAAGGAAGGTGCAGCCGTATTTCTCGCAGCAAGTGTTGGTTGGGTACTGAACTGTCAGTGGTGCCAGGAAATGCTGCTATTCCTTCCCTTCCCGGGGCTGGAGATGATAAACACCGGGGGCTGCCTGCACTCAGCTGTGATCCATCAAGGGGGGGGCCCGGCCCCAGCGCGGGGTGAGGGGAGGTCAGCGATTGTGTAAACAGGCACTTCAGAGTTCACCCCGAGCTGGTATTACTGTAATTCATTAGAGGTGTCAGCCTGCTTTGTAGTTCCTGCCTTGGAGAGCCCCTTGCCTGGCAGCCTCCAGCACCCAGCCCTGCCAGCGGAGAAATGAACCTCTGCAGGAGGCAAAGCTGCAGCTGCGGCACCACCCTTAAATTAAAAACAAATCTAAAAAGCGAGGTTTGGTGTCTCTGCTTGGCTTTCCTGCAGTCACAGAGGCTCCTCCTCCAGGGCGAATGTGGGCTCGAGGAAGGCTCTTTGCTCCTGCCGAGCACGTGGCAGTGAGGTGCTGCTGGGATGGAGTTGGTTTAGGGAGAGCAGCAGCCGGGGGCACGGAGCACGCTATGCCCTCCCACAGCCAGCATTTGCTTCGAGGAATTCCAAACCCATTCTAGGCAGGAGCCTGGGGACCACAGGAGCTGATTGACCCGTGTGGAGCGTCCTTTCCAGCTCGGAGCAAACCACCCGCACCCACCCTCACCGCACGAACACCTTTGTGCTGCCCAGGGCAGCGGGGGGAGCCTGTGCCCCTCTGCAGCCCCACCTGGATGCTGGGCTTGCCAGGGAGCTTAGTGCCCCTTGGCAGCACCTGGGGATGCAGCAGGAGCCCGGCAAGCTCCAGAGGAGGAGGAGGAGGGTTGGAGCTCGCTCCGTTCCCCTCTCCAGCCTGCTCTGCTGCAACGCTTCACCCAACGCCGAGGGACAGTAAAATTCCCCCTCCCGGCTGTGGGGAAGCCCAGCATGGGATAACAAACTGCCGGAGGTGTCCAGCGAGAGGCTCATGTGGAGGCTGCAAGCCCTGGGGAGGATGGAACACTGCGGGGCAGCCCCACCAGCTCGGGTGGGCGCTCTGGGGCCAAGGGAAAGGGGGGAGAAAAGTGATGTTCACTGTGCCCAGAGGGGAATAACAGCTCCCAAATGGGGGTGAAACCTCTCCTCCCAACCAAAATATCCCTGTAGGCGTGGTTGGTGCAGCAGAGGGAGGGACGCTGCAGATGGAGGTGTTGGATGGTCGCTCCTCCCTGGATCCTGCAGCCGTGCCCGGGGGTGCAGCACTTCCCAAGGGGAATTAGGGCCTCAGCTGAGTGCTGGCAGGAGTTGAGCTGAGGACTGAGTCCTCTGTGGGTCCTGCTGTGCTCTCCAGCCTGGAGGGTGAGGATCCTGGTCAAGTCCAAGGTCACCTCCCAGTGCTGGTGCAAAGATCTGAGATGAACAGGTCAAAAACCGCCAAGAATTCAGCTCTGCCTGCACATGTTGGGGCCTGGTGAGTCCCTCTACAGAACTGGACTTCAGCATCACCCTCCAGGTGCCACGGCAGCCTCAGGTCTGCACATTTACAGGCACTAATGAGCTGCACTGATAAAGGTTTCTCCTCCCCTGGGGCACCTGCTGCTGAGTCGTGTTTGCTCCCACCAGACCCACGCTGAGGAGATGCAAAGTGGTGCCCAACCACACTGGTCTGGCTGAAGAGGACAGAGCCCCTCTACTGCTGAAATTCCAGAACTGGCTCAGAAGTGCTTGGTTGAAGGCTGGATTTGATGATCCTGGGGGCCTTTTCCCAATGATTCCGTAATTCTAAACAAGTGACTGTTGACCCAGGTGACAATTTCCAGTTCTCCCTTATCTGCCTCCCAAATGCCACAATCCGCTCCAGTCCCATCTCTCCACTCCCCAGACTCAGTGCCGTGGTGTCAGAGTGCTGCATTCCCATATAAACCCAACCTCTCCCGCTCCGTTGTCAGGGGGTGCAGAAACATTCCGAGATGGACCCATCCCTGAAGCCTTGGAGCCGGAACGAGAGAAGTGCCAGCTCCCAGCTCTGTAATTGCTAATGAACCATCTGGCCGCGCTTGTGTTAATTGCGTGCTGCTCCCACGGAGGGTCACTGAGGAGAGAGGGTGCCCTACATTCCCGCACCGGCATTTCCCCAGGGATAATTGTGCCGTGCAGGGATCCCAGCAGCGGGGCCTTCGATTCCCGGCCAAGGCAGGCAGGTGCTTCCAGTGTTCCAAAGTTCCCCCGCTCGGCCTCTCCGGGAGGGAGAGGGGTTTGCAGGATGCGTCTGGTGGGGGGGAGGCGGAGGAGGGGGTTCGGGGGGGCAGCGGCGGGCCCTGGGCGGGGGCTGCCCCGCGGGCTCGTGTCACAGCCGTCCCCGTCACTGCAGCCGCGCTGCTGTCACCGCGTGTGGCCCTGCCGAGGTGGCGGCGGTGGCCTGTCACCCTGCGCTGCCTCGGAGCGCCCGAGCGGTGCCCGGCGCCGTCCCCTCCCCTCCCGCAGCTGTCTGCTCTCGCTGCTGCCTCCCCAAATTCCCCTCATGCACGCCCGGCTGTCAGCTCTGCTTGGCCCGTTTGGGATGGGATGGAGCAGCCACATCCCTGTGCTCAGGGGTCATTTTGCAGCTCGGGAAGCCTCTGGCCACTTCCATGAGCCAAGGAAAAGTGAGGGTCCTTGGGCTGTCCTTAGTGCGGGTGTGGCATAGGGAGGCTGTGGTGGCACCCCTGGCTGTGTCACCAGGCTGTCCTGGTGCCTCAGTTTCCCTCCCCGCTCTCTGGTGCAGGACCTGGCTGTAGGATCGTGGTTTGTGTGGGATATTTTGGCAGGTGAGCCCCTCGGGCTGGGACTTGCACGACGTGACCGTGTCTGTGGGGACGTGGCCATGCTGATCACATCATCCCTCCTGCCTGACTTACACTTCCTGGGACCTCATTTTCCTGGGAATTCTTTCCAAGGGGTCTTCAGGTTCCCTGGGAAGCCCCAGCACCTCCCCAGCCCCATATCCCGTGGGTCTGGCACAGGGACACCCTATTCATTCCCCACCTGCTGCCCGTCCTGGCCTGCAATGGGCCACCCGCAGCTGGGGGGGCTCAGCCTGGAGAAAAGGAGCCTCGGGAGGAGCTTCCTGCTCTCTGCAGCTCCTTGAGCAGAGGCTGGAGCCAGCTGGAGGTTGGTCTCTTCTCCCACGTAATGTGGCAGAGAGGAAACAGCCTCAAGCTGCGCTGCAGGAGGTTTAGATCGGATATTAAGGGAAACTTCTTCATGGAAAGAGTCATCAAGCACTGGCAGAGGCTCCTCAGGACAGTGGAGTCGCCATCCCTGGAGGAATTTAAAAGCTGTGTGAATGTGGCACGAAAGGATGTGGTTGGAGCTGATAGTCCGGGAGTTTTACCAGCCCAGACGATCCCCTGAGCTCAGCCATCCCCCCTTGCCCCGCAGCCTCTCGCCGTGCCCTCAGCCCGCTGTGGAGGCACCACTCTGGGGCCATGTGGGACCCCAGCCCTCAGCTGGGGTCCTACTGCTGTTAGGTTCCTACTGCTCCCTGCTTCCCAATCTCCCCTGCCCCTTTCCTCTGTGCCACCTCCACCAGCTCTTAAACCCCAGCCTCTCCATCCACCCAAAACAAGGCTCATCCCTGCTGGACTCCAGCCTGGTGCAGGAGCATTTCAATGTCTTTATTTTCCCAGGGTTTGCTGATAAATCCTGTCTCCGTCCCCCTGGCCTTGATGGACTCGTTATCAGGCACCGCAGGGCAAGGAAGCGACCAGTGACCCCTCCTGGGGACAGGGAATGACCCCCCCCGGGGACAGGAGTGACCCCCCCCGGGGACAGGATTGACCCCTCCTGGGGA
>VZRV01001305.1:50908-66485 GCA_013398115.1 Falcunculus frontatus | reverse complement strand
TGTTCGTGGGCGACAAGAGGTACCACCAGGATCCGCGGTTTGTGAGCTACTGCGTCAAGCTGGTGGGTACAGCTGCGCTTTTTTGGGAATTAAACTGTCCTAAAATATTCATGCTGCAGTTCTGGGACTGCAAAGAGGTTTGGGAGGAGCAGGAGGCCTCAGGAATTCTGATCCTCTGCAGAACAGTAGGGTCTTGCTGGAGCGCAGGGAGCTTTTTAAGCTGTGTAGCTTCAGTGATGTGTCTTAGCTGCTCATATCCTTAGAAAATTACACTTTCCTGTGATGATAACTAAGAAACTCCAAGGTTTTTTATTTTGCTTGCGACTCCCTTGGATGTTTTTGGAAGTGCTGATGGCTTTGTGCATTCGTGTTGTGCAGGCCGAGTTCATCTCTTCCCCTTGCCAGTACTTTGAGTACCTGCACGGGCAGGGAATCGGAGCCAAGACCTCGGATTTCTACCTGGCCTGGGCTCAGCTGCTGCTGAGGGAAGGCAACGTGCAGGGAGCAGGAGCTGTGCTCCAAAAAGGGCTCCTCAACCAGGCACAGCCCCGGGAGAACCTGCAGCAGCTCCTCTGGTAATTCTGGGGCTTCGTCTACTCTTTTATTCAGTACTCACAGTGCTCGCAATTACTCATAATTTCCTGTGTGCTTATTTTTGGTAAAGGGAGGTTTAAACTTAACAATGTTTATTTGCTGTTCAGTATTTATTGGGTGTTCTAGGATGTATATTTAAAAAAAATATCCCGGAGTGAAGCAAATCCTTGAGCTGAGTCTTAGAGTTTAGCATTTAATTCTGGGAAGTTAAATGCAAAAAAAACCGAAAGTAAAATGTAGTGTAAAACATAAAACAAACACCCAGTTCTGTTTTTGTGCTGCCTTTTGTAGGCTTTTTTAGTATTGCAGCTGTGGAGATGTCCATATAGAGTAAAAAACGTGGTTTTCAGTGTTACATTTCATGGCATGATTGTACAAGGAAATCCACGGTTGCTGGGAGGTGGGGAGGGGTGAGGGACAGGTGATTTCATAGTAATAACTGAGGCTTTTTTTGCAATTTAGCTCCCTGCAGAGTTATGATCCTCAGAATCCTCCTTTGCAAGGTGAGGATGAAGAGTCCTTTCTGATCTGTAGCTGCACTAAATGAATCTTCTACCTCAATGAGTTGTTTTGTCACTGCAGAAAACAAATTCCCTGTAGAAACCACTTAATTTTCTCACTTTGCCTAAAAAATTCTTAAGGGCAGTGTATTCAAAACAAGTTATTAATTTTCTACTGCTTCAAGTTAATCAAAATTCACAAAAAAGCAAACGATTTTTACTCATTAAGGAGTAGGAAATATTTCTGTTATATTTTCTGTGCCAGATGCTGCTGTTGTAAAACCACTTCAGACTTCCCATGCTGCAAATCAAATGGCTCCTCCAAAAGGTGTTTCAAGTCCTAATCCCTGCAAAAGTCAGGTAAATTATGAATTATTTGGGAAAGATGTTTCATGTAGCGTTTAGGTTTGTGGTGAGCTTGCCTGAATAAGGGTAGAGTGACTGGATCTGGTGTATCTCAAAACTGACATTGAGATGGAATTGCTGCTGTTTCCCTGCTGCAAGAGTCACATCTCCATAGGAATGTCTCATCTGGGATGCACTCAGCAGCCTGACACGTTCCCAGAATCACAGGGGTAATATTAACAATGGGTTCTGTGCCAGTTATGCCGCTTGAATTTAATTTTATTTTACTTTTTGGTGGTTTATTTCCCTGCTTTAGGTTCTGGATGCTGCTGGTTCCCAGTCCTGTGCTGCTGGAAAAGAAGTGTAAGTGGTTGGGTGGTCCTTTTAAAGTCCCACTGGGGGAGAATGAGCTCTCTCCTGGGATAAAATCCCCCAAGCCTGGCCCTTTGCTCCCTCTCCCTCCCAGGAACTACGTGACCTACATCTCCAAGTCTGAGGTTGTGCCGAAGGCGCCGCTGGGTGCTGCGGGGTGGGAGCAGGTCCCGATGTACGACAAGAACCTACTCCTGTGTGAGGGCTCCGAGCTCTCCTTTGAGGAGCTGAGGGCCAAGAGATACTTCAGGAAATATGAACTCCTCAGGAGGCAGCAGGAACTGGGTATCCTCCTTTTTCCAGCTCTTCGAACGGCTCTTTCCTCGTTAAGCTCATCCTTTGGGCTCTTCTTTTCAATGCCATATCAGTGGTGTCTCTCCTGAGGTGCCAGGAGGCAGAGTGAGCCATCAGTGTGTTGTACAGTCCATTTATATTCATTTAATATCGTTTAATCCTCAGAGGAGGAGAAGAAAGACTCCATGAGGAAAAAGGAGTCGGCAGTCCTGGAGCTCCAAGCCCTGCAGCAGAAGCTGGACCAGCTGACCCAGCTCTCCAGAAGCCTGGAGGAAACGAGACTGGAACCAGCAGCTGAGCCAAACCAGAGGGTGGTGAGTGGGTTCTGGGATGGAGAAGAATGCTCTGCCTGGGCTTATCCCACAAAATCCAGCCGTGCTGTAGGAACCAGGGCTGGTTGTTAACCCATTCTGGAAGCTGAGGCTGCAACATCAGTGTGGAAACCTGGCACAGCTTGCAACACTCAGATTTTAGAGGTTTCACCCCAAAGTGTGGCTTTGCTTCTCCACAGTTTACTCTGAGATGCAGATAGAAGTTCTCTTGTGTTCTGGGCACATGGAACTGACAGGCAAAATGGGAATGGCCGTACTTGGGCGGGATTTTGGGCATTTCTCATCCCTAAAGATTCTGTTACGTTCTAGTCATGTGGAACTGGCAGGGAAAATGGGAATGGCCGTACTTGGGGGGGATTTGGGTGTCACTGAATATTTCTCATCCCTAAAGGTGCCCCCACCTGTGAGGCCCAGCACATCCCACATCCCAGGGAACTGGCTCACACCTGCTCCAGGGCTGGATGTGCCAAGGTCCCAAGCTCTGGTGCCGGAGCAGCCTCGATTCCAGGTACCACCAGCCACAGCTCCCACTCTGCAGCCAGCGAAGGCCCTCGGTGACCGCACCCCAGCCGCCTCCCTCTGGGAAGCACCAGAGGAGAAGGACCCAGCTGGAGCTCGGGCAGAGCTTGGGCAGCTCCAGAAGAGTTTGCTGCACCCTCCCTTCAGTGCTGCTCCAGCTCAGGAACGGGCTCGTCCCGACCCAGCTCTGCCTCGGAGCGCGGGAGAACTGTGAGTGTGAGCAGGCTCCTCCTCTGCAGCTGTGTCCTCAGGGTCCACCCTGGGAGCTGGGAATTACCTAAAAATAAGCCTTTCTTCCCCTTCTGGAAAAAAAACCTGACCTGAAACCAGGATTTATTAAGCTTAGATGGGACTTGGTCCTCATGGCTGTTTTTAATTCCTCTTACCCTGTGGTTTAACTGCAATAAGAGGAAAGTCAGTGTGTGTAATGCCTGGCTGGCCCTGGCACACCTGGAATAAACCCCAGGAAGAGCTTTGCTCCTGCAGATCCCACTCCAAGGTCTCCAGAGAAAGATAAAAAGGGCTGATATTTCTCTCCTGCACTTTTGCTGTGGGACTTGGCCACAAAATTGGGGGGCAGAGGGAGAAACCCAGGCTGGCAAAGCAAGGGTGGCTCAGTGGGCTTGGCCAAGGTGGGAACAGTTATTCACCCATATTCTGGAATTCCTTGGAGGCAAACTGTGTCCGAGGAGAGCTTTTAATGGATTTTAACCTTTTTAAAGGACTCTGCTGCCTCCCAGGTTATTGGCAGCTGTAGGACAAACTTTCTGGGGTGATCTTTAATAATATTCTAAAGGACCTCTCACTTCATTGAGATAGGGATTAAAATGGGATTTAAATAGCTTTTATTCCAAGGTAATGTTGTGACTCTTTCTTCTGAAGGTCCCCTAACAAGGGATCCACTGGGTTAACTCCTGCTGTGGATGTGAAGGAAGGTAAGGAACCTTTGGAAGGAGACTGATGCCATCAGTGTGGCTGTTCCCAGCTGGGAATCATTAACTGCATGAGGATACCAGTTCCAACCCTGGCAAAGCTTCCTGACTTCCCAAACTCCATCCCTGCATGTCTGGGCAGGGTCTCTCTAACCTTTCCATGGATCCAGTCCCTGTTTCCTATCCCGAGCAGTTCCTTTGGGAGTGGGTTGGGAATCGCTGTTTGTCCTCACTGGCTTCCTGCTTCACTTTCTGTGCTGGGATAGAGCATTCCTGGGGATTGCAGATGGATTCCTTGGAGGCCACCCAACTGTCCCAGGTTCCTCTTGCCCTCCAGGGCAGCCTCCCTTGGGAATCTGCTGTGCAAATCTCTGAACAAGCCAAAACCTCTGCCCAAATTCTATGTCGCTGCTGCTCCTCTTGTTTACTTCCCTCACTAACACTTTGCTGGAATGCTCATAAACAATCCCAGGCTCTTTCAGGAATGATCTTGCTGTTGTCTTTTCCAGCCTCCAGAGCTGGGAATTCCTCCTTTGCCTCTGGAAATGTTTCCCAAGCCACCCCCAACACCTCACTGGGAGGAGCAATGGGGACAACAACGCCCTTCAAGGTGCAGCCGTCGCCCACGGTCCACACGAAGGAAGCCTTGGGTAAGGCCTGGAATAAAGTTTTCCTTCCCCTGGAGTCAGTGGGATCTTCCCTGGAAATGTTAGTGGAGCCTTTTCTAGCCAAGGGAGCTGTCTAGGGCTGGGCACGTGCACCATTCAAAGAGGAAAATAACATTAAATCATTAATTGTCAGTGGGGATTATCAGGGTGACCCAAAACTTCTGACCAGAAATGGGTGTTATAGCAACATCCCAGCAGCCACATGCCATCAGTTCCTGGATAAATCACTGCCAAGCTTCTTTGGGAGTGTGTTGTCTGATCTGCTTTTTTCAGGGAATCCTGTTTGGGAGGTGAAGACCTAAACCACAATAATTCGGAAGTTCACAGTCAGCTCTGCTTGATGCTGAGCTGAATAAAAATGAAAAATTTAACCCAAAAAGCCTGTGGCATTCATTAGTCTTCCAAATATCTAAGTTTTCAAAAAATCTGAGAAATTAAAGGAGAATTTGCTCTCTCTTGGAATCTCACCTTGGAGAGGAGATAAAAAGGGCCATGGCACCCCCAAGTGTGTGTTGGCCAAATTGGCCCTTCCTGTGTCTCTTAAGATGTCTGGGATGTTTAAATGCAAGAGGGAGGAGTAATTGGCTATTGACTGCTCGTAAATTAGGAGAATATTATCACTAATTAGCATTTAAGGCTGTTAGAGTTAATTGGCATTTGATTTGGCTACTACACAAAGGAAGAACCTCTGAAAATTTCTTCTGCTGGGAGTGTTATTCCTTTCTTATTTATTCCTTTATTATTTCTTTCTCTCTTAGGTGTTCTCATGGATATGTTCCAAACACCCTTCCTGCCTGAGCCATCTCCCCTGGAAGACAGCGAGGAGCAATTTGAAGCCTTTTGCAGAAAAAGTGGTGTGTGCTCTTTATTTTCGCAGTCTGTGGAATTCCATCCTTTACTTCCCATTGTCACTTCCCACCAGTCCTTGCTGTAAGAGTTGAGCCACTCTGAAACCCAGGGGCTTTACAAGAGTGAGATTTCACAACTGGCTTTGGGCTGGAAAAGTCTTTCCAGGAGTTTGTAGGAAAGGTGATTGGAGTGGGAATCGTGCAGGTGCAGCTGGAAGGAGCCCTGAGCATCACGTGCCTGGACAGGGGGGAGAATGTGGCTGTTTAAATAATCTTTATTGAGTGAAGATAACAGGGGTTATCTTTTATTTGCAGAGCCTGGTGGATGTTTGAAAACCAACATTGTTGTCCCTGTCACTCCTGCATTTGCCATCTTTGAGGATGAGGAGGAAAAGGAGAACAGCAGGTAAGGAGAGAAAAAGGAGCAGCTGAGCTCAGCTCCTTAAAAACGATGGAGAAAATCGATCCCATTCCATGGGACTTTGCTGTGACTGTGCCAGGATTGGCTTGGATACAACTAGTGGCAGCTGCCTGGAGTGGCAGGAGAAAAGCAGGAGTTGCTGCTCTGGGATTGCACAACTTCCCTGTTTGGACAGTGCTTGGAAGTTCTTCATTCTCTGCAGAACTTGGGGATATCTCTGAGCTGCTGCAGCTTCTCTGAGTCTCTGCAAATGGGGCTCTTAAATTAAAAATTCAGGTTAAAACACAAACCAACCTCTGTTGTGATGAGCATGCCTGGGAAAGCTCCTGGGGAGAACCTGTTCTAAACTTCTTGGATTGTTTTTCAGGATCCCACAGCACAAGAACAAACCAGAAGAGCCCAGAACTCTTGGAGAATGTCCCTTGACCGATGGTGCAGCAGAAGTGAGTGGTGATCCTGCAGGGATTAGCCTTGGAAGTGGGTTATGCACTCATGAGGGTTACCAGTGTGGCTGGATTCACCTCTGCTCTATCCCAATCCCACAATATCCGTAGGAATGATGCCTAGCTGAAGGCTGGATACTTTTTCCCATTTCCTGCCAATGGGATGAGCTTTTTTGATTGTTGGTTGACATAAAACTGATGGAGAACTCCACCTCTCAAATGTGTGGATTTGGTATCAGTTTGGGTGAGGAAGAGACATTTCATCTTCCAACAGCCACCTCGCAGCTTCCATAGCCAAGGAGATGGATAAAACTTGGATAGAAGTGATCCTTTCCCATGGGATTGGCTTTTCCAGGCTTTCATGGCAATTTCTGGTGGTCTGGCATTTTGCTGTGGTTCTGATTACTACCAACATTCAGACCTAGGCTAAAACTACGGAAACATGGGATTTAGGTTATATTTCAGGATAATATGGATGGTTTAATTTTAAATCTCGATTTTTTTTTTTTTTTCTTCTGCCTAGGAAGAAACAGGCACCACAGAATTCCTGCGGGATGATTACACGGTGTGGAATGGCCCCTGCAGAAACAAAGCCCTGGCTCCCAGTCCAGACAACACCAGGGACTTTGCCCGAGCTGCCCAGCTCATGTCCACGCCCTTCAATTACCTGGCAGCCCCTTCCCGGCCCCCTTTGGAGGACAGAGGTAAAATAAGGAATATTTTGGGTGGAAAACATTGAATTTGGTGCCTCACGACTCCATTTGTGCCCAAATCCCACCCAAGTGTGGCTCCTACTGCTGCCACTCCTGAGTCTACATTCCCTGTGGAACAGCAGCTCATCAGCTCTCCAAGGATTTTTAATTGGGATAAGAGGAGGTGGTGAGGGACAAGAGAGGCTTTGTGTATCCAGCTGCTGCTGTGAACCATTCCAAAGGGTTGGGAATATCCAAACATTGGCTGAATCCCATCTGGGAGCACCTTTGTGCTGCTCTGCCCCTTTTAAGTCTTGGAATCTGCTCCCTGGAGAAACCCAGCTGTTATTTTAACTTGGATATTTGAAATGAGGCTTTGTTGAGTTCTGGGGTTTGTGGCAGCAGCTTTCAGAGCTGCTGGGTGAGAATACTCCAAATATTCCTGCTTTTGGGGAAATAAACATTGATTTGTTCTTGTTCCTTCTCCCTTTTTTCAGCCCATGAGGAAAATTTGCCTCAAATGGATTTGGAATTCTCTGGAGAACTGCACAGGCAGCCAAAGGCCAAGAAGTTAAGGTATGCTGCTCCCAATCCAAGTTTTCCAAGGTTTTCCACTGTATTTGTATCAGCCTGGCTCTGCCCAACACTCATCCCATCACTCTGGGGCTAAATGGACCTGAGTTTGGTGACCACGCCCCAAAAATCCTTCCAGGATTTAAGTTTTGTCCTACTGAAATTAAAAATTAACTGGGCCAAAAATCCACTGTTTTCTTCTCTTGATGAACTTGGGAATTATTAGGGAATGGGTAACATGGTTTGACCAGATCTAATTTTCCTAAGAAAATTCCATTTTGTTCACATCCGTGTTGGCCATGGAGGCATTTGACATTTTTGCTTCCCAAAGGTGCCAAACCACCAAGGCAGACGGTTAATAATATAGTTATATAATATTATTATTATTAATTAATAATACTTTGTTTAAATCCAAAGGCCTGTTCTCGAACACATCCCTGAACAGAGAGAGCTTCATGGAAAGGTTCTGAAACAAGGGACTGGAATCCAGGGAATTGCTGCAGCTGCTTCCCAACGACTGCATGAGCAGACAGCTCCGAGCAGAACTGGATATTCCTCCTCCCTTGGAGTGGATGGAACTTCCCAGGAGAGGCTGTGTGGAGCTGGGCAGGACAGGACAGCCTGGAGCGGGAGACCTGCAGGTACACAGCATTCCCTGGTTTTCTTCTCTGGATTCCAAGGACAGTGCTTTGTGCGCTGGAGGGAGCAATTCCATGATCCCTGCAAGGAATGGGAGGAGGGATGAGTGTGGGTTGTACCTGGATTGAACATTGTTCCAGAGTGCAGGGATATTTGGAATCCTGACAGGTTCTGGGCTCACTGAGGCTCAAACACTTTGGGAAACTCTGGATTTCTGGGCAGGTGCAAAAGCTGGAGTGTCAAAATCAAGGAATACTTCACTTATCCCTCCTGGCTTTTTTTGGCTTATTATTTTCTTTAAATCAGTGATGCTTGTTCAAGCTTGAGCTTGTGTTACCTCCTTGGAATGACACCCAGAGCCTAAACACTTCCCTTTTTTTCCATGAAGTCCTTGTTGAGAACCCTTGGGACGTGGAATTGATTGGCAAGCTCTTGTCGGAGCTTCCGAAACCGCTCCACACCTACGCCAACTACTTTGAGTGGAAATCTCCTCTTCCATTCATCAGACTGAAGACTGAGCTCTCACTGGGTAAGAGCTCCTTCAAACTCTTCATTGCCAAGCATCTCTTGAAGTTTTTTCTGGGAAAACTCCTCGGAAGCAGTGGGAATTCAGCTTCCTTGTGTGTGTATATCCAGATTATCTCAGCCTCAGGTTGGGAATTAGGCCTGGGGTTGGGTTGTTTGTCTTTTGTAGCACGAGCCTTTTGGATGAGGCATTTTTCCCAGTTTTCCCTGTAAACTGGGCCACAGCTCTCCAGCTTTGTGTGGAACAGCAGCAGGCCCGTGTCAACAAAAGCTGTAGGACAGGGATTGCAACATCCCTGTGGGACTTAAACATTAGTGTTTACTTTTCAGGGCATGCCCTTTGGAATTTGACTGCTTCCAGGGGGTCAGGCAAAAATAGAAACACTGGGGTTGAGTGTGTGGCACTTCCAGCACTCCTGCCCTGTCCTGTTCCTAGCAGGAAGAGATTTTTAGGGAAAGATTTGATCTAGGATTAAATAATTTATTTAGGCTGGTTGCTTTTCTCTTTTTTTCTTCTGTTTTTCCTCTGTGGAGTTGGCAAGGAGGATTTAATGGCAATCTTTTAAAGGTTCCAGCTCATTCCATGTGGACTGCTTGGCTGGAGAGGGAGCTTTTGCCCAAGTCTATCAAGCTTCCATCCTGGATGCCAGTAACCCTCGGAACAATCAGAAAGTGATATTCAAGGTCAGTGGTGCTGGGCCACAACAGCTCTCCTGGAATAATTTTGGAGTCTGACCCTCCCCCTGGGTGGATTCACACACATCCTTGGCCTTTCTGCGTCAGATCTGCCTCTGGGATCTTTTTATGGATCTTTTCTCCAACATTTAGTCCTTCAGGAAAAATTAAAGCTCTTCTTTAACCCCTGAAGGGAAACTTTTTCAGGGCAGAAGGTGATTTATGTTTTCTTTGGAGCATCAGGGATACACAGAGCGTGTGGAATTGTGGCATGGGATTGAAGTCTTGATTTGAGAGGATTAATGATGGAGTTTATCAACCTGAGGTTAATTACTGTGAGGGTGGGGAGGCCCTGGCACAGATTTCCCAGAGAAGCTGTGGCTGCCCCGCCCCGGGAAGTGTCCAAGGCCAGGTTGGGCACTGGGGTTTGGAGCAGCCCGGGAAAGTGGAAAGTGTCCCATGGCAGGGGGTGGAACTGGATCATCTTTAGGTTCCCTCCCAACCCAAACCATTCTGGGATAAGTTCAAGAGGGAAGATGCCTGATCTGCCATTGAAAACCAACAACAAAACCCAACCTGAGAGGAACTCCAGCTTTTACTGCTCCCAGAATTACCCAGGAAATCCCCTTCTTTCTTCCAGGTCCAGAAACCTGCCAACCCTTGGGAGTTCTACATTTCCACCCAGCTACTGGAGAGGCTGAGCCCCAGCGTGCGCCACCTCTACATCCACTTCTACTCTGCCCATTTCTTCTCCAACGGCAGCATTTTGGTGGGGGAGCTCCACAACTACGGAACGCTGCTCGTGAGTGCCACCAGCTTCTCTGGAGCATCTCTGCTCTTTTGGAGCGTTTCCTCCACTTGATTTTACCTTCTTTGGGAATACGTTGTTCCTTAATCCATGCTGTGTGTCTCTGGCTTCCAGAATGCCATCAACATTTACAAGAAGCTCCCAGAGAAGGTGATGCCCCAAGCCCTCGTCATCTACTTCGCCATCAAAATCCTTCACATGGTGGAGGAGCTGCACAGCTGCCATATCATCCATGGGGACATCAAACCTGACAATTTCATCCTGGGAGAAAGGCAAGTGTCTCCTGTTGTCACCAGGTGTCACCAGCTAGGAGCCTGGAGACGCTGAGGGGGTTGTTTCTTGTCGTGGTTGAAGGTTCCTGGACAACGACACACGTGACATTGATGGGCTCTGCCACGGCCTGACCCTCATTGACCTGGGCCAGAGCATCGACATGAAGCTCTTCCCTGAGGGAACAGCCTTCACTGCCAGGTGTGAAACATCTGGATTCCAGTGCGTGGAAATGCTGACCAACAAACCATGGAACTATCAGGTAAGGGACGGCCTGGAATCTCGGAGCTTCCTGCACGCTGAAAAATTGGACTCTGGTAGAGTTGTAGCCTCTCGCAGAGCTTCTCACCCTCCATGGGGTGTTTTCAGCTCAGTTTTAGTGCTCTTGGGTGTGTTTTTGACACGAAACTGGTGTGGTTTTGGTTTAGACAGACTACTTTGGGATCGCAGCCACCGTGTACTGCCTGCTCTTTGGGACATACATGCGCCTCAAGGACGACAACGGGGTCTGGAAGCCTGAGGGAACCTTCAGGAGGTGGGTGTCCAAAATATTCCCCACATCTTTGCCTAGATTCCCTAGAAACCCACGTTCGTACCACATTGCTTGGAGGCTGGTTCTGTCACAGCTTTTCTAACTGGGAGCAGAGTAAAAATCAGTATTTTAACAGCTGAATTTAGCGCTTTTTTGATGCGTTTTTGTCCTTTTTTGCAGGCTAGCCAACACTGAGCTGTGGAAAGAGTTCTTTGAGAGCTTGCTGAACATTCCCAGCTGCCACAACCTGCCTTCCCTCGGAGCCCTGCGCCAGAAGCTCAAGGATTTATTTTGCAGGTCCTATGCAAAGGAAATCAAGTTCCTTTGGAACAGACTCATCGTGTTGCTCATCGAGCACAAACGCTCGCGGAAATAAGGGTTGAGTTTGCACAGTTTCCGAGGACTTGGGGTTTTCTGGATGTGGAATCTTTTTGTAATAACTTGGTTTTAAATAATAAATGGGTTTGGGGTTGACTTCAGCAATGGTGGCTTGCATCCTTCTGTGCTTTTTGGGGGGAAAAAGAGGCTACAGTGAGTTGTTAATTGGTTTGGGAGGCAGTGGGTGTGCTTGGGTTGGGCTCTTCCCGCTCACCTGTCATTAGGAATTTCTAGGATGGAAGAAATGGAGGTTTGCAGGTCAGATTTAAGTCGGACAGGACTGAACCCTCCCTTGGCACCTCCAGTTCTGACCTCCCCCCACATCATTATTTGAGCTCAGGGGAAAAACCAAAAGACAAATGTCTCTTGTTTATCTGTACCATGGCAGAAGCTTGGGAAAAAAGTGTTCCTTTAAAAGGAATATTTTAGCAGCACAACCCCTGTGGGAGGAGAGGGCATTAATTTGATTTTTGCATCTCCCCACAGGAGGGAGACAACAGCCTTTGCTATTCTCCCTCCTTCTGCTTCTGTTTCAGGGGTGTTTTTCCTCTGCTTAAATTGTTCAGCTGGAAAACCATAGTGAGCCTGGGCACCTGGTACAGCCTGGGATAGTCAGGAAGAGCTGGGATGCTGGGATGTGATGGCTCTCCTAGGGGTTTGCTGTTCTCCCTGCAGCTGGGGCTCCTCTCCCTGCCCTGATGGCAGAACCTCTCGGATTCCCCTTGGAAGCAGCCTGCTTCCCGGGGCACATGGAAAAGCCTTGGGCTTTGATCTGAAGCAGCTGGTTCCTGACTCAGCTGGAGCGAGTTGCACCAGGAGGCAGATCAGCTGGAGCAACCTCGGAGCTGGTGGAAACATAAACATTGGATGCTGGGGTGGCTTTTTTTGTTCCTTTTCTCCCTTCAGTTGCATTTTTTTACGAGCTGAACCAGCGCCAGCTGTTCTCTGGCCAGGCCAAAATCTCTGCCAGGCTCAAGTTTTTAGATCTATATTGTAAATTATGTATTTTTAGTTCCTCATATAATGCGGAGGGATATGTGGAGGAGCACTTTTCAGAGCATTATGAGCACAATGGAGCTTTCAGCTGCAGCTTTGCCCTTAATAAACGCTATTATTTTACATTAAACACCCTTAAAAACAGCCCCCTGTCCCAGCCACCTGCCCCTGCCCCACCATCATCCCATGGGAAGGAGGGAGGAGAAAGGTTAAGACCACCCCATGCAGGGTAAAAACGGATCAGTGGGGTGGAGGTTCTGTTTTTTCACTTGATTTAAACCAAGCTGTTCAAAAAAGCCAGGAGTGAAGCCCAGGCTGGCAGGGTGATATTTCCTCCCCGGCACGCGCCGGCTCCACGCCACTGAAGATCTTGAGGTATCCCCAGAGTCGCCCTTTAGAGATAACTCATCTCGGGGCCTCCACCACCCACACGGAGAGGAGAGATTTCCTGGTGCGTGGGTGGGTGCCTCTGCCTTTTCTTCTGCAGAAAACCCAGGTTTACTCATTTTTCACCCTCTGCCATCCAGCCGGGGCCCCCCCTGGGGTCTGGGGCTCTCTCCCAGCTCCTCCATCCCTTGCTGCTGGTGGCCCATCACCACTGAGCCCCAGCCAAACCCTTCCTGCTGCCATCTCCCCGCAATTCCTGGCTAGATTTCTTAATTGTGGCTTTGAAGGCTTTAAAAAGGATAAAGTGTGAGGTTGCTAAAAGCTGCAGCCACCTCAGTAATTAGTCAGGCACAGGTTAATGAAGCAGCAAGTCTGGTCCCGCTCCTTGGGGTCACCTGAGGCGCTGTCACTCAGCCCCAGCAGGAACAATAAATAACTTTAAATGCACATTAACAGGTCCCAAATTCACTGGTGCCAGCAGGGATCCAAGTGCCACCCCCTGCCCAGCCCAAGGACCCCTCAGGTCCCAATGGGATCATTCTCAGTCCCCTCAGTCCATCACCATGTCACCGTCACCGTCACTGCTGCGGCTGTGTGGAGAGCAGTGACATCCCACAGAGAGGGTTTGGGGGTTTCTTTAACTAAAATATGCATTTATTTGACAAAACCTACCTGTTCTTATCTCTATCCAACCTTTGCTGTTCAAGCACCCCCACGCTGATGACACAAGGGTTGATTTTGGGTTGGTGTTTGAAAGCAGGAGCACCGTAAAGGTCAGGCTCCAAGCCTGGCTCAGACAAAGCCCCGTGCTTGAGGCTTAACCCTGATTTTATCTGGCAGCATGAGTGAAGTAACATTTATCATGATGGTTGGAGGAGAAGGAGGAGAACAAGGTGTCATTTTTTTCCGTTGGTGCTTTGTTCAGTTCAGAATGGGTTTGGTGAGCACCTGCTGGGTGGGGAGGGGTTGGGGGTGGTTTTCCCTGGGGGTTTTCAGAGCAGTGTCAGGAGTCCTTTCCCTCCAGCCAGGCCCCATCTCCTTTCCTCCAACCTCCTCCCTGCCCCCTTCCCGGTGGTAGGGGAAACCTGCTGGGATTGGGCTTGGCTCCATGGTCTGGGAGGGCTTTTCCAACATGAGTGAATCTGTGATGGCACAGAGGGAAGGCTGGGTGGAAGATGCCACTGCTGGGATGCTGCAGCAGCATGGGATCCTCACCATCCTCCTCCACCCCTCTCCTTTCTCCCTTCTCAGTTCCATGTGGGACAGGGGAAAGCTCCCTGCACACCGGTCCGTAGGAGGGCTGGGATGAGACATTCCCAAACTGCATTCCCAGGGAGCTGGGGATGGATGCTGCAGGGCCTGAGGCAGTGTTGAGGGGCACATTTCAACTCCCCCTCTCTCCATCTGTGCCCACAGTGCCAAAGATGAAGGACCTTTGGGATCGGCTTTGGTGCAAATTCCTCCAAGATGGCTCACAACAAGAGGAACGAGGATAACGTCGAAACGGATTTGTTCCAGGAGGCTGGAGCCCTGATTCATGGGGGGGAAAATGCACTTGGTGCCTGTCCTGGCTCTCCAAAAACCCATGGGCAGGAGGAGAAGGGCCAGCTCAAGGCTGGGTGTTGGAAAGGCCAGGCTGTTCCCCATCCCCTTTGTGCTCGCGTGAGCCGCCCACACAGAAACCAAAAAAAACGACCCAGGAGGAGAAAATAGACTCAACATCTGCTGGCTGGCCCTGTGTCCTGGCAGCCCTGGTGCCACGGGATGCTCTGCAGGCCTCAGCTGAGGGGAAAAGCCTCGGGTGGCTCCCAGATCCAAGGCAAGCGTGAGGGAAGCAGGGCCTTGTGAAGCCCCACCAGCTCTGTGCTGTGGGTACCACTGCCCAAGGGCTGGGAAAAGAGGAGCAAGCCTGATTTTCAGCCCTGCTTCTCCCTCGCTTTTCTGGTGTGGAAAGGTGATGGCCAGACCCTTGAGCCTTTCCCATCTTGTGCTGGCCCCTGCCTTCAAATTTTTCCCTAATGAGTCTTCCTGACAAATTTCCCTAATTATTTTTGCCCTCTTGAACACCCGTAGACCCTTTTCCTTCCCATCCCATTGGAGCAGGGTGAAGGGGGTGGGAACAGAGCCGGAGCAGCCAGGGATGCTCCAGCAGCGTGTGGGACCATCCATGGTGTAGGTGGGGACACTGGGGTGGGATGTGGGACCTATGGTCACCGCAGCACGTGCTCCAGCAGCAGCACTCGGCTCCCGCACCGCCTTCCTCTCCATGGTCCTTCCTCTCCGTGGTCGTCCTTCCTTTCCATGGCCCTTCCTCTCCACAGCTGTGTTTCTCCATGGGCTGGAGATGCTGCTGCTGCTCGAGGAATGCCCCAGCACCCGTGTGTGTGCAAGGGATGCAGTGGGAAGGGCTGTGGGGTATTTGCGGGGTGCAGGAGGTGCCCTGGAGCAGGGGTGTGCATGTGCAAGAGCCAGGTGTGTGTGAAGAGCAAGCACCTAGGTATGAGATGTGTGCGCACACGGGGGTGCAACAAGGCGTGCCTAGGGTGTGTAAGGGGTGTGCAGGTAAGGGGAGCACCCGCAGTACATGGGGTGTGTGTAGGGGCGTGTGAACCCAGTGGGGTGTGTATTGTGTGTGTAAGGTGTGAGTGCGTGGTGCAGGGTGGGAATAGAGCTATCAGTACCCAGCGCTCCGGGGTGTGTTTGTGTGTGGGGTGCGTGTGTGTACAAGGCTGGGAGTGCACGTGTGAGTGTGAGTGTATAAGGCTGTGCCGTGTCCCGGTGCCTCCCTGTGCCCGCGCCCGGGCGCTCCCCGCGGGCGGAGCGGGGGCCGGGGC